>JAHLJT010008446.1:160150908-160249862 GCA_031308135.1 Acheta domesticus | reverse complement strand
CAGAAACGCTCAAACGGCATTTTCTCATAAATGGCTCCAAATGTTTTCTTCAAACATTTCAGACGGATAGTGCAAATTGCACTCTTTGATATGACGTAAAGTTCATTTTATGGTATTTTTTTGTTTTTCAAATTTTAGTCAAATGTATTTTTTAAGAATTCTAACACAGTTAATATGCACCTTTCCACCAATTTGTAAACACTGTTCTATTTAGTGAGTTAAAGTGCTTCAAATGACTTCTAATGAAGTTTTTCGAAAACTCAAAGAAAATTACCATTTAGGACGAAGTTTTACTGTGTTTTAATGTTCTTAGAATAATATTTCCGTTCTACTATTAGTAAACCAAAAACTTAAGAAAATAAAAAAAAGTACTTTGGGCGGCGATAATGGCAGCTGGCAGGAGTTTGTGGCAAGTCCATTGGCAGATCTGCTGATTTCGGAATAGCTAAGGACAGATATCCTGGTAAAAAAGAGTGCAATCCAATAGTTTAAAAGCTGAGTTCACTTGAACTTCAGAAGTCTGGATTACATCAGTAACGTATCCGACAGCTCGATTTGTTCTTGGGAACTGGTTTTGATCACATCTTTTATGCCATTTTTCTTTGCTTTTAGGGCATTCTTAGAACATTTAAAATCATTTTATTGATTTTTTGGCGATGCTTCGGGTCATCAAAATCAGCTCCCTACTCATGATCTCCCTAACATGTAAAACCCTGCTTAGTATTTGTATTGATTTTTTTCTTTTCTATATAATAAATGAATTCTATTGCGAAGAAGTTAAATTCTCTTAGTACGTCTTCTAATCAATTCTTACCTCTTAGAGATCTACCAACTAATAAACCATTCTTAATTAAACATGTAGACTTATATTCAACTAGAATTGGAACAAAGGTAGTTTTACAAGTTTCTAAATATTTAGTGTCTTTACCTGATCGTTATTTAACTCTTTTCAATCGGAGACTAGTTGATAAGATAAATAAGAACAAGAAAAATTTGTATCTTGTATACGAAGGAAAACAAGCATTAGGAGCGAATAAAAGTTTTTATAAGCTTTACTTTACTACTGATCAAGATTACGAATCGAATAGTTCTGATAGTTCTAGATAATTCGAATCAACAGAAGACGAAGAAGATTTAGAAAAGAAAACTACAAAGAAGAAGTAAGCCATCGTTAAGTATATTTTCGGAAGACAATCCTTTTAATTATTCCTTTATTTGATTATTATTTGTTCTTTATGCTTTTATGGCTAATAACCATCAAAGCTTTTTTTTAATAACTAAGTCTAAACATAATAATTAAACACTTAAGTACATAACTCTTTCTTTATTTCTACTATTACCATGTCTAATAGGTCCTGTTATCATCTTAAACTTTAAATGTAAATCAGGTTTTCGTTCGTGTATCTCTTTTTTCAACTCAAGAATTGGAAACATATAGATTGTCTAGGTTTGCGAATTTTAAGATGTATCTATCTTTGTTTCTAAATGTCACCTTCTTAAAGCTTCTACTGTTAACTCTTGGTTTTCTTCTAAAGTTTCTAATTTTTACATTTGCATATCTTTACATCTATTTCTATTTTGTTCATTATTAAGTCATCAAATTCATTTAAATCGTTTTGTGTTAATAAAAAAATATCTTTAGATTAAAGGTTATCATTTATTTGTTCTATAGATATAATATTTTTTTAAAGGAAAACCGTTAAAGAATGTTATACTACCTGTTTTTATTTTTGCGAAAGCCTTATACTTGGGAATATATGTTATCTTTAAACCTTTGTGTTTTAAAAGAATAAAACCAGATTTGTTTAATAAGTCTTTGTTAGAATGTAAATCAATAAGATTTTGTTTATAGTATCCTTTGCATATCTTAATTTTTCATTCTTTTTTCATTTATTCTTCTTGTTCAATTTTATAATGTCCCCAAGGTATAGAAGAATTCACGTAAGAAAAAGCAAAAGTGACAGCTCGCTAAACAAGTGAACATCACATGTAATTCAGAGAAGTATCCCTCCGCCGCGGCAGCTGTTCAGCCACGCCTCTCCGTAACCTCACTTTAAAGGGTTTGTTTATGGCTCCCGTGAAGAGAACTATATATATGCAGAAGTCTAAGAGTTTCGCTCATGTATATGCACGTACGCGAGTCCGCGAAATATTGAAATTTAATTACGCATATGGAAAAATATATTAACATACTCTCATATGAAGTGAAAGAAAACTGCCACGAATGTAAATAGAAAGAAAAAATATTTTTCAGAGGACGTTCAAATACCTTTTCTTTGAGTCTCACAGCGCAGCAAAGGGCCCGTGTATTTTTGTAATAAAGAGTGATTTATTTATAATTACAACACCCCGATTTTCCATACTTAGTACAATTGCTCTCATAACTCAAATGTGACTTAATTGTTTTGTATGTCAAAAATGTTCTACAAGACAATGCATTCCTTAATCTAGTATGTCTATTTTCATCTCTTATTTCTTGGATGAATAATCATTTAAATTCACTCTTACTAATTAAAACATCTTATCAGTGAACGCTATCTTTTACTTGAATTCTTGCATCCTCAACTCAAGGCTTTACTAAATTTTCTCCAGAATTGTTTCCTTTACAAGCATCCACTTAACAAATTAATATCTATTTTAAATACTTAATTATCAATAGAACATAATTCAAGAATGTAAACTGAATAGATGGGTTTGAAAACTGTCCTATAAAGGTGAATAAAAAAGAAAAATTCACAAGAACATTTATTTATCACTTTGACCAATGGGGTGGAATTGCCATTACACTTGAGCTCCAAATTTGGATCCATCCCAGCATTTATGTATAATAATAATAATAATAATAATATTTTATTCATTTTCACGTAAGTTAATGAATGCAGTTCAAGCACACTAATAATGAAAACAAAAACAAAGAAATGGTACAGAAACAACAGAATTTGTAAACATGGAAGTTTTACAAAACAGTATCCTATCATTATGGATAATTATATAATATATTTGTTGATACAAAGAAAACTGTCACAAATAATATACAAATTTAAAGAATAAAAATCTACAAATACAATACACAACACAACTTTAAAATACTATCTACAAAAATAATACAAATCTTTACAATACAATCTATAATATACACTATACATTTTTAAATGTATATTGTATGGTATTTGTAGATTGTCTTTTGAAGTTGCATTGTGTATTGTATTTGTAGATTTTTATTCTTTAAATTTGTGTTTATATAAAATTTAATTATTTTCTTGTGTCAGTAGAAGTTTCCTCGAACAAAAAGACAATAGCATTAGCATTCTATTTAGTTAACTGTTATTTAATATTCTGTTTTTTTAGTTGAATATTTCCTCTCTTAAAGCACCATGGCTTGTCATTATTGGGATCAAGAAAATACTTCCCTAGAAAATTAGTAATATCCAGTCTCAAAGGTACAATCTGAAAGATAGTCCGGGGCCAACTGCTTCATTCTCAGGCAACCAAATGTGGATCTATTGAAGATAAAGTGAAATGTAATAGACGACAAAATTTATAGTTTCATTAATTAAAATATATGGAAACTATACTACAACAGGATCATCTTTGCTACTTTACCCATAAATACAGTACAGTTCTGGTTTTCCTGTACAATACTACTACAAAATAAATATACAGGACAAGTAATAAAATATAAATTATAACTTGCCCTTTTCACACATCCCGTAAATCATTTTCCTGATGATGCCTTTGCCAAATTCGTCCACTTTGTCTATTACATATGCTCTTCGCCTCCTTATTTCCCAGGAGTTTTCAATTCACTGATGTCCTTTTTATAATACCTAAATAAACAGAATTCCTTCAGTTACACTTATATCAATTCCACAACAACAGCTATTAAACTGTAATTATAATATAAAAACTTACTGCGTGACAGTAATTTTGCTCAAATTCAGCTATTCCATTATGAGGCTCACAGCAGAACCGGATTCTAACCTTCCTTTCCTTTGCATTTCTCGGATTTTTCTCGCGAGAAATATAATATCCTCTTGTCGCTGGCGTGAACAACAATTCTTCCTGCGACCACTCCGACGTTCCACGATTCGCAATGGTGTTATTATTTAAAAAATAAATAAAAACGCAAAGCACGGAACCGCGAAACGCTCACAATCAACACAAGAGCCAGGAAACACGTGCACCAGTACGCACATTACATTCAAAACTCGGTTTTAAAATAAACATAATACTTATCACACAAAAAGTAAATTCCATATAATGTGTATAAAAAAAGAAATTTTTACAGAAGAGCACGTAGCACTGCACTTCCTAATTTCAATTATTTCTCGTGGCGCACTATATTTTCGGCGGACGAGGACATCACAAAAGGAAGCGTCGAAACCATTTACAAGTTAGCCAACTGCAAACGAACGAATCGAGGAAGGAGATTTCAATGGGATCAAGGACACAACGACCACAGAACCTTCGGTTATGTTGCCAGCACTAGCTGTCAAAATTGCTTGTTCTTACATGAATCTCTCTTTAATGTGTTTATTCCATTTGGTAATATGTATCGTTTATCATCTTTAAAGCTGAGTGCTAGTTTGTTTACTTTTATTGTATGTATTTCATGTTTCTGACTTCGAATGAGTCTCATCGTTTTTTAAATTCAGTTTGTTTATCTAAGCATGATTTATAGTCTTCGAACTTTAATTCATTTTTCACAATACATTTCTTAATTCCTTTAGCCTTTTGATTTGACTAGTTCCTGAATTCATTGCATACATCTTAGACCTCAAGCCGACAAACTCTTTCATGATTTTTCCTTTAAGTTCATCTTTCATTTTTCCTAATACTTTCTTATTGACTTGAGGCATATTGTACGGGTTGTCGATTGGATACTCGCTTGTGTCGAAGTAGTTAATCATTTGTTTTTACATCTTGATAAAAGTCATCAGTTTTAATTTCGTATGTAAGAGAATCAGTATCCATATAAGAGATTGAAATATTGTTTCCGTATTTAGGTTTCATTGTGTTGTAATGGAAGTCATACATTAGTTCTTTGGATAAATCGAGAATACACATTCCAACATAAATAGGTTTGTTAAATTTAATTTTTGTTTTGTTCATATGAATTGCTGCAAGGTGTTCTGTGTATATGGTTCTGTGTTTGAAGTTTGGTTTGGCAATGAGTTTATCACATAACTTAGGATTCGAGATTAATCTTATATCAACTCTATTACGTATGTTTTCCATTGTTTTACCGAATACAGAATTATTCATAAGTTTGTAAAAGTCTTTTTCGAAATCGTTAGTTGCTTTGGTTCTCATTTGAGTGTTAAAGTCAATATAATTCTTCAACCAGTTAGATTGTTTAAACTTTATTACTCTATGGATTTTCTTTAGTTTTAGTCCTAGTTTTAAACACTGTTGTAAGTTTCTATAATGAATGACATATTTTTCTTTGTTATCTAATGTTGTTAATAATTTTGGTTGATTAGAATCAGGCGGACATTTGTTTTCTGGTGCTAATGGAAAGTCTTTATGGAAATCGTGTAACTGTACAGGATATTCTAAATCAACCTCTAGGATGTAGCCGATTTTGCTTCTTTTGATATGTTATTAATATTAAGGTTTTTAATCTCATTTTCAGTTAGCCATTTAAAATCGCCATAAGGTAAATATTGTGACATAGCCCAGCCATAAAGATTATTCGAATCTAAGTGGGCTAGATAAGTACTTTCTTTTGTTTGATCATAGTCTGTCATATATTTATTATTTGCTTTTGAGTATCTTTGGCAACATTGAGAAATTCCACCTCTAATACCTTTCTCAGTCATAAGTACCATATCATAATCGCTTAGTAAGTCGAGTTTAACCTTAGTCATCTTCAACATTGCATCAAATGCTAAACCAGGACTTGTATAATACCACGCTGGATCGAGATTATAACCATTCATACATGTTCTAAAACTTTCGAATACGTCAGAAAGCAAAAGAGTATCGGTTTTAAGATACAAATCGTGGTATTGTCCCATGTTCTTAAGATTGAAATGTTTCCATATTCTTTTTGCGTGTTTGTAATCTTCATCTGTTATATGTGTTCGTTCAAGACTGTTGAAGAATTTGCTTTTTGGTGGGAGTTGTGTGTCCTTAAACTTGTTCCAAGAATCCATATAATCATATGGGTAAACACCCTTTCTAGAAACTAATTCTAATTCCGTGTCATCAAAGTATTCTTTTGTTATATTCAGTTGGTCATGATTTAAATTGTTAACTAATGAAGCAAGAGAGGATGGCATAAATCTAAACGAATCGAGAAATCTTAATTTAATAGAACCAACATCCTTTGAAAATGTAATGTATTTTTCTTCGTTGTCTGGAATAAGATTAATAGATAGAGTTGTACAGCCTAATTCCTTAACAAATAGATGTGAATCGTATCCCGAGAGATTATGTAGAAAGACTGGTATAAATGTTGGTACTTTCAGTTTAAGATTGCAGTTGTTACAAGCCGGTGCAATGAACTTTTCCTGTTACATGATCATGATGTGCAACTTTATAATTCTTCTTAGTGAAACACTTGTTACAATAGGTACATGTGTTGCATTTTTCAATCTTTCTTTATCTCCTTTTTTGTAAATAATATCTAATTTGTTTTTGTATATATGTGCAATCTTCTCAGCTTGTTTCATTAGACTTTCAATAAATTTTCTTGGTGCATTTTTTTCCTCTATAGTACTTAAGTGTTTCAGCTGTTCCATTTTTAACAACACAATAAGAGAAACCGCTGGGTTCATGCTTCTGACATTTAGTTGTATATTTATAATTAGGATTTGGTTGGCAAGTATCTAACTTACAATTTAAACATTCGAAGTCGGCATAAATAACATATGGTACTTTCATTGTGTTTTGTATGTTTTTAAATTGAACCTTTTCACCAGGCTCTGGCATTTCAATCATAGCTCGTTCATTTGTACAACACATTATGATATGTTCTATATTTTTTGATTCTGTATTAAAGTGAAGTAAACAACCTCTACATATATACTTTTTTTCTGTATGTTGCTTATCTGTGATGAGATTAAACGTGAGAGATTACGAATAAGGCAATAATGTTTCTTTTCACCTTTAGTAGCGAGTAATAAATCAACATCTTTGTTAGAAGGTCGTCTGCCTTTGTTTGGATAATAAGGGAAAATTTTATGATTTTTATCATAACCGAATACATTAATTTGTAATCCAGTTCGTTGTTCTATTTTTGATATATCTTTAAGTTCTACTGGAAATTTAATATCTTTAAAAGCGTTATCAATGTCGTCCTTAAGGTTAATGTATTTAGAAACTCTCTCAGCGTTACGAGGCATAGGATGTAAGTGAGCCTTCAAACAGTATAAGAAGCACTTATCATCTTTATTCTTAATGTTCACTACTGCTTTTTATGTTTGATTTTATCAGGCAATTCGAAATATGAGTTGCCGCTAATTGGTACGTATTTATTTAATCTTAATTCAAAACTTTTAATTCGATGAAGTGTCCAACCAGAACCTCTTCCTTGAAATTCGCACATTTCGCTTAGTAATTTGTTTTTAGCATTAATCATATAATCGTGTAAATTGTCAAGTTGTAGTACAATTTGATTTTCTGTCTTAAAGTTAAACTCATGAATATCATCTTCTTTTTTGTAATCACATAGTAATTTGACATTGATTTTCAGTGAATTGTTTCTTCGAAGACTGCTTTCAATCTTTTTAATTACAGCTGGTGTTATTCTGTTTGGAAACGAATGTATTGGACTAGTATCTAATTTAATATCTTTCTGTTCAAATGTCCAAGTTTCACGTCTGCTTTCGAATGATGTATCTGTTTTTTGTACATTTAGTTGATCTCTTACTTGAGGATTTGTGAAAAGTTCTTGATCGTCGGTAGTGGTAAAGGGTAATTGTTTAATCGGTAGTTGTTTGATTTCTTCTTTAATGACGTATCTGATGAGTTTTTCTCGATTCAATTTCGAGTAACCCATAATATTGTTCTTTCTACAGTGGTCTTTTAATTGGTTAAGTTTCAAAGAGAAAATATCACTTAATTCGTCTGGTGTGTCTTGGTATTGTTTTAATCTTTTGATTAATTTGTTCTTACTTAAAGAACTACAGCCGCGTATCTTCTTGGCTTTGCATATTTGTTTAAGTCGGCTGACCGACAGTTCGTTCATCTCATCAATTGTTAACATGATCTGATTACTATTTTCCATCGTATATATTTATATTTATTATAAAACAAAAAAAATAATCATTTTCGGAATTTAATTCATTTTCGTTAATTTTAATCAATTTTGT
The DNA here is from genome assembly GCA_031308135.1 of Acheta domesticus. NCBI lineage: Eukaryota > Metazoa > Arthropoda > Insecta > Orthoptera > Gryllidae > Acheta > Acheta domesticus. Next base: position 160,241,544 of record JAHLJT010008446.1, on the reverse strand, counting down.
CTTATTTTGTTTACACTTGCATTTTCTCCTGGCTCATTAGGCAACTACTTGCTCAAATTTAATTTGGACATTTTTTGTGACTAAATTCATTGAGATAGTGGAAGTGAGCCTGAACATACAAAGTTGTACTACTAATACTCACGTAGTCGAATATATACGTACACGAACAATATAATTTTTCAACAATGTTCAATAATTTAACAATCACTATAAGCACTTATGAGCATTAAAATCAGTTTGGAAACGCACACGTAGGCCTATATTCGCTTAAGTTAATGTGAACTGAATGACGATTCATAAATTAAACTTTCTTAGAATTGTCGAAGCTTCAGTCACGGACTTTCCTGAAGGGTCTTTTCCGTCCTGTAATCTAATTTGCAGGTGTTATTATACAATATTGAACACTATGCTTTATATTAAAGGAGTCATTCTCGCTGAATATTAGCCATAAAGAATCCACGCACAAAATAAAATACAGGGAATCCAAACAAGTCAGTACAGACTGTTGCCAGTCGCTACAATTAGCAGTATTTCATCATAATACATTAATTTAAAGAATTCGTCACAGAGTAAGTAATGAAAGATTCCCTGCTCATTTCAATGGGTGCGAATCGTAGGTGCCACAAAAATATGAGATGTTAAAACTTTTACAATATTGTTATTGTTATTAATATTATTATTATTCCCCTAATTAACGGATAAATATGAATTATTATTATTATTATTATTATTTATTATGAAATTTTGCTGCCTGGAGCCTGCCGCCCCTGCGGCCTCCACTATGCTACGCCAGTGGTCACCTTTCAGTTTTACCTGGAATGCCAGGTAGTCGGTCCTCAACTTACGTATACCCTTTACTGGGTCGGTCCTCAAATTACATATAGGCTTAACTCTTATTCCCCTTCCGGTCCCCATTTTACATACCCCGACAAAAACACCTCCACTCTCTGGCTCAATGTTTAGGAATGCACTGTTATTCCTTCCAAGTAAGGTTGACATTAGACTCCAATAGTTAGATTCCAACGCTCAGCTTCCTTTACCATGTGTTGGTTAACTAACGCAATAAGTCCATGGCCATAGTCCTAACAGATAGGAATTGATTTCCACCATATCAATGTAATGGTTTAATTAAGTAATTAATTAGTGTTATCAATATTTTAATTTTTTCCTGGGTTGAAAACTAATGTTTTGTATTCAACCTTATCGGTATATCATACGACCAACATTACTCTTACAATATTTTTATCCTGTTTTTATTATTATAAAATTATTTCATTGTTTGTAAAATTAGATAATTTACAATTTCTAATTATATTATTTAGTTTATATCATACATGATTGTACACACATCAAACATTGTACCTACTTCTTTTTCTGTTTTCTCCTCCTATGGTTGACTGATATTGTACATGTCAAAACAATCTACAAAAATATTTTGTTTACGGTATATTGATCTACTTAGTAATACAATATCTTCGTTGCATTTCTTATTCTAATTAAATGATGGATACTATATATGACCAAAAACAATGTAATGTCACGTTAAATTTCATATTTCTGAATAGTATTATAAATCACAATTTGATGAAATATAATGAAGTTGTCCTACACTACCATATAGTCAATTTTAATGCATATTAATGTTTAGGAACTTTTACAATAAAACTGTAATTACATATACATTCCATCTCACTTATATACAATATTTTTAATACATATAAATTACTAAATTGTTATAATATATACACTGATTTACAATGCTGCAGGTTCTTATTTAAACATAAGGGTCACACTATCTGTTGTGGAGAATATTTACATAAAATCTACTAAAATGTTCTATATCCATTCTTTTGTTACAAGTTTTATTTTTACATATATAATAATTTCTTTTGTTAAACTTTTTGTTTGTGGTAATTTCTGTGTCCGAATTTTTTCTGTTATGAAAATTTAATTGATGGCTAGTATCTTTGATATGTTTTACTAGTGCACACAAAGGTATGTTCTTTTTTATGTCCGCTTTGTGTTGAGCCAATTTTTTTTTCTAAATAGTGTTTGTAAATAGTGGTTTGACTTATATATTGAGTGTCACAATCACCACATGGAACTGAATATTGTTATAACTCAAAAACACTCACTTCCATAAGAATATTTATTTACAAAATCTGGGCCAACTCGGCCGCTATGTACAGTTACCACAAAACTTCATATACAAAAAACAATCTGCCATCTGGCTGAAACCACGCCGAGCGCTCTACTGCCGGTGATCCTCCGCCGGCGTCCGTTTTATTTGGGCCAGCTCCCGCGCAAGGCTTCCCGCGGCTTCCCCTGATTGGCCGGTTCACCCAGTGCGCGAGCCCAGGTAACAGGCGTGGCTGGTTTCTGAGCACACCCTTGGCGCGCTTGACGAAGCTCAGCGCGCCTGATGCCGACGCTCTGTGCTGCGCGCTGCCGGAGGCGGGAACATGCTGCCGGCGCTCTTTGCCGCGCAGTTAGCGCGGCAACTTTGAACTGCCGTCCGCATACTACACCCTCCCCACCGAAGTTGTGATGTAGGGGGTGAAACGACGCAGTCGGTTGCTCCTCCGCAATGCCGGCCGCTGCTGCGACTGTAGAGATGGCTCCTCGATGGTTGCGCCGGAATCCAGTGTGGGCCGCTCCTCCTGCTGGCTTGAAAAGGGAAAAACGCATTACACTTTCTGTTGCCCTGCTCTGCGCTGGCCCCCCCGCCTGTTGCTTATCTACTACAGAATCGTAGTACCGTCTCCTAATCTGTGATTGATGCCGAGAGATTGCTCTATCTTCTGTCCTGAGGACGTAAACTCTGCCTCCTCTTACTGCAGTTACTATTGCTGGTTGCCACTTACAATTACTTCCGTACACTCTTACCAGTACCTTATCTCCTCTCTTGAATTTAGCGCCTTTGGTTGACACTGGCACTTCTTCCGGGAATAACAAGGACAATAAGGTACGGGGCTGCCGACCATGCAATACTTGAGCGGGGCTTCTACCTGACATATTTGGTAACGTCCTATAGGTGGTCAACATGCTAAGTAACGCCTGCTCTACTGATGCACCCGCTCTAGTTGCTTTAAGCATGGCTGACTTGAACGTCTGCACTAATCTTTCCACCTCTCCATTTGACTGAGGATGGAACGGTGGAGCCAAAATGTGCTGTATCCCGCTACTTTTACAAAATTTTTGAAATTCCGCTGATATGAACTGCGGGCCGTTATCGGAGATCAATACTCGTGGGAGGCCTTCTGTTACGAAAACTTTCTTCAAAGCATCAATTGTATGTGGTGCAGTTGTGTGTTGCATGCGCATCACGTACGGATAATTTGACAATGCGTCCACTACTAACAACCACATATGCCCTAAGAAAGGACCCGCAAAATCTACATGTATGCGGTCCCACGGCTCGCAGGGTTGGGGCCATGAGCTTAAATCCGCTCTCGGGCGCTGCCTGACTAGTTTGGCATGCTTCGCAATGCTTGCTCATCTCCTCTATATCTTTGGTTATTCCTGGCCAATAACAATAACGGCGGGCTGCTTGCTTTGTTCTGGCTATACCCCAATGACCCTCATGTAAAAGGCGTAATACCTTTGGTCGCAACTTATGCGGAATCACTACCCTAACTCCTTCATCGCTAGCCAGTAATAATACGCCGCCCTTAACCGACAGCCTGTGTTGGAGCTTATACCATTCCGTCAGCGCCCTGGTTCGCCTATGCGCGCTGGACCAACCAGTTTGTACGTGGTACAGCACTTGCCTGAGCTGCGGATCCTTCTTTGTTTCCTTTGCCACTTGATATGACGAGACTGGAAAACCTGATACTGCCCTCCTCTTCGGCTTGGTCCAGCTGGAGACAGGCGATGTCCTCAGAGTCAAAAGTTGCATCCGGCCCTTGCGGAAGACGGGATAGTGCATCTGCGTTAGCATGCTGATATGTAGATCTGTAAAGTATCCTGTAACTATAATCAGACAGGAAAAGCGCCCCACCTTTGCATCTTACGCGCCGTATTATCTGGGATACGCTTGTGTGGCGAGAACAAAGATACCAACGGCTTATGATCAGTAATGATTATGAACTTTGACCCATACAAGTATTCATTGAATTTTCTCACGCCGTATACAATTGCTAAAGCTTCTTTTTCTATCTGAGAGTAATTCTTCTGGTGAACATTCAACGTTTTTGACACACAAGCAATTGGCCGCTCAACACCCTTAGCATCCTTCTGCGAAAGGACTGCCCCAATACCATATTCTGATGCATCTACAGCTAGTATAGTCGTTCTATCTGGCAAAAAATGTTCCAATTTAACTGCCTGCATTAAATTCTCTTTCAACCTCCGAAATGCCTTGTCACAATCTGCCGACCAATGCCATTTTACGCCTTTCTTACGCAACGCGTTGAGGGGTGCTGCTATTTCCGCCATGTTCTTGATAAATTTGCCATAGTAATTAATCTTCCCCAGAAATGACTGTAGCTGCTGCAAATTAACGGGAACCGGAAGCTGCTGAATCGCCGTTGAGTTTTCTCCGGTTGGCCTGATCCCCGAGCTATCCAACACGTGACCTAGATAAGTAATCTGTTCTTTAAAAAAATCACACTTATCCAAGTTAACCCTTAGGCCCCATTCATTTAAAGTCTTTAATAAGAGATTCAAGTTTTGTAGATGTTCCTCCTCCGACTCGCCCGTTACCACTATATCATCCAGGTAGTTGGCGCTGCCCTTCACCTGGCTGTCAGCGTATGCAGGCAGCGCTGGAAAATAGCCGCAGCTGAAGCGACCCCGAAAGGCAACCGGTTGTATCGGTAAAGCCCGAACGGTGTGTTAATTACCAATAAGTTCGCAGACTCTTCATCTAACGGGATCTGCAGATACGCGTCCCGTAAATCTATTTTTGAAAATCTCTGCCCGCCCGCTAGCTTCTGAAAAAGCTCTTCTGCTCTGGGGATGGGGAACTGCTCTACCATGAGTTGCGCATTAACGGTGCTCTTGAAATCTCCGCACATTCTAATTTTACCGTCTTTCTTTTTTACTATGACTACTGGAGTTGCCCATGCACTAGTACTGACGGGGGTCAAGACGTCCAAATCTACTAACCTGTCGATTTCCTTTTTTACTTTATCTTTCACTGCCAGGGGAACAGGTCGTGCTTTAAAAAATTTAGGGGTGGCATCTTTCTTCAACTGCAAATGCGCCTCAAAAAATTTGCATTTTCCCAACTGCTCCGAAAAAACTTCTGAATTCAAGTCTATCACATTCTTTACCTCCTTTGGCAGGGCGCTAGTCTGAATGACAAACGCGTCCTGAACCGTAAATCCAAAAATTGTGAAAACATCCATTCCTAGAATGTTAACCGCATCACGACTGTCCACAACCACCAGTGTTACTTGTCTTTCCATCGCTTTGTATTTCGCTAGCAGGCTTATCTTACCTTTCGTCTTGATCCTCTGTCTAGCATATCCATAAAAAACTGTGTTCAGCGAGGCGCAAGGCGGAGAACCCAGCTGCTCATAAGTAGTCATGCTTATTAGAGTTGCTGCTGCACCTGTATCCACCTGGAATAATACAGATTTACCACCTATTTCCAAGTTTACAAACAATTTACTTTTGTCATCACACTGCATAACTGAATAAATACAATCACCATCCCCTTCATCGATGCCTCTTTCTTGCCGCTGGCTTTCGGCATAACCACTGCTGCGTCCTTCTCTGACGTGCCCGCTCACCTCATCGATGTCCATTTCTTGTCGTCTGTTTTCAGCAGAACCACTGTTGCACACTTCTCTAATATGCCCTTTCTTACCGCACTTGTAGCACTCCGCTCTGAGGAATCTGCAAACCTTCCTGTCGTGACTAATAAAACACTGTCTACAAGACTTCAATAGCTTGCCTCTGCTGGTGGAAGGACTTTTCTTCTCCTGCTGCTTCCTGCTTCGTGGCTTGGCTACCCAATTTTCCTCCTGTACACTCATTTCCTCTACATCTCTTGCTACTCTATCGCCTAACGTCATCTGATGCGCCGTATGCTTCGTTACCTCATACGATGTTGCTAATTTTAAGGCGTCTTCCAAAGACGGGTTGTTTTGTTGCAATAATGCCCACCGAACTTCTTTTTCCGGCGTATGCATTACCAACATGTCCCGTATCAATGACTCCGCATACGATTTCTCTGTGTTGCATTCAAACGCACAACGCTTCGCCAAACCCTTCAACTCCGTCGCCCAATCGGCATGCGTTTGGCCTGGCTTCATTCTGGATGAATAAAACTTGTAGCGTGCCGCCACTAAATGCGTCTCCCTCGAAAAATGAGCTAGCAGCCGCTGTTTAAGTATATCGTATGACACCTGCGAAATCTCTTCTTCCTTGCTTAACTTACGTAACAACCTATTTAACGGTGCGCCGATTGTGGCCAGAAAAAATGCTCTTTTACGAGATTCCTCTTTAATATCATAGCATAACAAATGTTGCTCCAATCTGGCCACATATTCTTCGCAGGTTTCCTCTGCTGCATTGTAAGTTGCGAACGGCGGGGCTGGGCTGCTCGGTCGTGACGAAATTGCCGCTTGCTGCAATGTCTGCACCATCATCGCCATCTGCTGCTGCTGTTGCTGCTGTAGACACGCCATCAGTTGTGAAAATTGTTCCGCGTTCATTTTCCTTTTTACTCGTCGCCACTGTTATAACTCAAAAACACTCACTTTCCATAAGAATATTTATTTACAAAAATCTGGGCCAACTCGGCCGCTATGTACAGTTACCACAAAACTTCATATACAAAAAACAATCTGCCATCTGGCTGAAACCACGCCGAGCGCTCTACTGCCGGTGATCCTCCGCCGGCGTCCTTTTATTTGGGCCAGCTCCCGCGCAAGGCTTCCCGCGGCTTCCCCTGATTGGCCGGTTCACCAGTGCGCGGAGCCCAGGTAACAGGCGTGGCTGGTTTCTGAGCACACCCTTGGCGCGCTTGACGAAGCTCAGCGCGCCTGATGCCGACGCTCTGTGCTGCGCGCTGCCGGAGGCGGGAACATGCTGCCGGCGCTCTTTGCCGCGCAGTTAGCGCGGCAACTTTGAACTGCCGTCCGCATACTACAAATATATTACATTGCTTCTATTCTCATTGTTGTCTTTAGTTTTGCTAAAAATAGTATTACCTTTATTAAAAGTTCTATTGTTACAGAAAGCAATATTACATTGGTCATTTTTAAGTATTCAACCTAGTGGATCTGATAAACCTTGAATATATGTAATGGATTTATATTGTGCGATTGGGGTTTGTGATACCTGCTCAATATTGTCTTTGAATTCTTTGTTACACAAAAGTGTCGTTACTAATTTCTTAGGGAATCCATTCTTTTTTTAAATCAAAAATACTTTCTGTAGGTTTCTCTTATGGAAGTATGGGTCACTCAGACTTATAGCTCTGTGTTCTAGTGCTAGAGCAACATTAATTTTGGATGCAAGCTTATATCTACACTTGAAGTTCAAAAGTCTGTCAGTCTTGTGGGACTTCCTGTAGCAGGCGACTGACAAGAACTATCAGAATTCCTACTCCGCAATAAGGAAGTCTAGAAAAGGGATTTGATGCTCAGGTTCAGTCTCGATTGTGAATTGCAATTCCTTATGGAATTGATTGAAAGTTTCAATGGTGATTTGTTCACTGCCAATAGGTATAGACAATAGGAGATCATCTACAAATTTATAAATGAGTCTGATATGGTAACTTAGTAATGACTTTATTAAACAATTCATTTATAATGATGTATGCTACTGTACACCACAGCAATTTTCCCTCTCACCGGCCATGGAACACGTAACAAGAATTATTACCTTCCTTGCCATGGCGACTGTTTTCTCTGATAGCTCGCATTCACACACATACGAAATAAAACAATGATACAAATTTAAATAATTAATTTACTCAAACCAATAGGACTTTCTTTAAGACAAGACAATTATAATAAATAGCATGAAATAAAGTGTGCCTTCAATGGCATTGTTTACCGACATCGTTGTACAGGGGCCACCCACGTGTTGTGGCCTGGCCATGCACAGGAAACCGAAAATTACGTGCCCATCAATGCTCCATCACAATTGCATCACAAATAGGTGCAAAACACCCATGCCTGGCTAATGCATCATACCTATATGCAAAGCATGTCCAATACTTGGCCACTGCAATTTCAAAAAATGCACATCGCGCCTAGCCAAAGCGCCACGCCAACGTGCCTTGCAACACGGACGAACAAAGAATGAGAAGGAAAAGGGGGAGACACCGCCGCAGCTGCTGCCTGAATCGAAGTAGCCGGAAATGACGTGTTGCAGTGAACACGCCAGAGAGCTTACACGGCCACCGAGACATTAGTTCGGCAGCCACTCCCACCGAGTGCGTAGATGCCAACCAAATCTCTTAAAATGCACACGGGCATGTGCAGCTACAATGGGGGCCATGGGAGAGCCCATAGCTACAACATCAATCATTCTGTAGTGCTGGGCTTTGTATACTAGTTATCCTTCTTCATAACAGAGGATAAACAATTGGAAGAATTCAGATTTATTTAATTTATTCATGGTTTTTTGTTTGATTTTATCCCAAAATGTTGATATAATTTCTTTGGCAAACTGAATAGGTATGTTGGTAAACAGAGAGCAAACATCAAGAGAAATTAATTGAAAACCAGGGGGGGTATATTGTTAAATTTTACTATAAAATTCAAAGTCTTTGATATTATATCTATCATCACTGATGGAGCTAAGCAGATTCCTGACAAATTTGGCAGCTTCATAAGTGGGCATTTTGATGAAACTAAAAACAGGTGTGAGTCGATTACCTGCTTGATGATCTTTGACTAATCCATAAATCTTAGGGCTGCAACCATTATGACATGTTAAATCAACTTTGGCCATGTAATCTATTTTTTTCCTCCTGTAAATATCTAAATTCAAGAGATCTAAATTCCTGAACTATTAAAGTGTGTACTATTTACAAAAGAAATGAATACATTTGTTTACAAAGAAAAAATAACAGAAAAAAGCAATTGAATTGTGTAAATTGCGTCTTTCCGAAACATTTAAAAGCACTGAACTGACCTTGCCTTATTTGACGTGACTTATTTGATGTCAGGTGTTTGAAGAAGCCAGGTAGAAACTATATACGCAAAAGGTACCCACGGATAAGATCTTAAAAAGTTTCCCTCAACCAAATGACGTATGAGTATTTACACTATAATTCAAACATAAAAATTATATTTTTGAGAGGTTTCTTAGTCCCCGTCCCACTTCCCACACCTCCCCACAGCCAAAACCGTGCTTATTTATTTCAATTTTTTGTCAACATAACACTATTTTATCCCACTGAAAAAGTATGATATATAAGAAAACAATTTAGACTACCAAAAAATATTTTTCCATATTTTTTCAGGCCCAAATTCAAACTTTTTTTGAAAAAAAATACAAAAAATATTTTTTACTGCCTTAGAAATCTGGAACAGGCTCGAAAAAATCTCAAAAGTTCCTCTTAAAATACAATTTGTTGTAGATTTTTTCAGATTTTTACTTTCCCGTGTACGTACGTATACACGAGGTGATAAACGTAGTATAGGGAAAGTTATGTAATGTTGCGCGAAAAAATGGCCAATTTTCGGCGGAAAAAAATTAATTGCCGGGCCGTGAAAACGAATAAGTGGATAAAACCAGTTGCTAAATTAAGAAAAAAATCCTCTATCTCGTGGTGTGGTCAAAATCCATGATTTGTTGCTTCTTTATACTTAAAAATCGATTGACGGCATTCCGTCCGTCTGTCCGTCTGTGGTCAACGCTAGCGCCTAAACCGTTCGGTCGATTTTCTTCAAAATTGATATTCCCCAGTCGATCTGATTCTAGTCAAAGCTTTGTGATTTTGAAAAAGATTCTTTAAAATTTGGGGGTACTTTATATGAAGCCCCCCGGGGATTTTCAACATTTTCTCAAAAACGGCTCCAAATTTTTTCTTTAAATTTCTTGTATGAATAGAGTAAAATACACTCATTAACATGGCATAGGTCCGATTTTCACTTACAGCTCTGAATTTTCGAAAATTGTGAAAGTTTGAATTTTTTTCGGCGTCTTTCTCCAACTACAAAATTGAAGATAGAGATTTTTTCTTCAAATAAAATTTGTTCTGCATATTGAGTTCTTTAATAAAGGTCATGTAAATGTTTTTCACAATTTTGGTAGTTTTCGTGCAATATTGCGTGCAATATGTGCAATTTTAAAAAAATTACAAAAACAAAATTTTCTCAAAAACGGCTCCAAATTTTTTCTTTAAACTTTTGGTAGGGATAGTGGTAAATGTACTCTATCAATGACAAGAAAGCCATTTTGGTCTATCGGTTGGTGTTTTCAAAAATTACAAAAATGTTAATTTTTTTTACTTGTCTCTCACGTCGTTAATATTTACATCATCGGCGATTTTTTACATTATTATATTTACGAGTATATATGCTTTAAATAATGTCAAGTAAAGTTTTTCGAAAACACTACCGTTTTCTGTGAAAAGTAGCTCAAATTTCGGCATTTTCAGAAATGCTCAAACGTCATTTTCTCGTATATGGCTGCAATTTTTTTTCTTGAAACTTTTGTAACGGATAGTGCTAATTACACTCATTAGTATAGCGTGAAGTTTATTTGGAGTTTTTTTTTGTTTTTTTCAAAAATTATATAAATGTAAATTTTTTGAAAGATCTCTCACATCTTTAATATGCACATTATCCGCAATTTGTAAAGATGATTATATTTGTGAGTGTAAGTGCTTCAAATAAAGTATTTTGAAAACTCAAAAATTTTCTGTGAAAATGAGCTTCAAATTTCGCATTTTTAGTAGTGCTAAAACGCCATTTTCTCTTGAACGGCACATAATTTTTAAAAGAAAATTGCCATTTACGGCTAGGTTTTTGTGTTCTTTAATATTCTAAAATTAATGTTTCTGTTCTACCAATAGGAAACCGAAAAATTAAGAAAATGACAAAAAAATGTACTTTTGGCGATGATAGATGGTAGCTGGCAAGAAATAGTATGTGGCAATTCCGAATAGCTAGCGAAGACCCAGGAAAATAGAAAACTAATACGGGAAAGTCTGTGCCATTCTGTAGCACCACTAGTTTTCAATTACTGGGCTGCGGTTAAAGAAATAAAAACAATTTTCCCGCCTTTAAATCACGTGGACAATAAATATACTTTGAAAATGGCCAGAACAGCTCTGTGCAATTTTTGCTTCTTACTAAACTGTTAACATAAGCACAAAATATCTTTGAAGTTTTTAACATGTTTCGATAGTAGATTTTAGTTGTAACAACTTTTTTATGAAATATGTATGTTTGTTATATTGTAAGACACTACAATAATTGAATTTTAGAAACATTTATTGTGAAGCATTTAGGAATCCACAAAACTGTATTGAAATGTTTGCCAACCTAAAAAATCTTTTAAATATAATTATTCATATTTTCAAAAATATATATTAACAATGGAAATAATTACAATTTTGCAATGAAATTTCATTGCGGATACGATATGTCTCATCTATCGAATAAGGTAGTTTAACCTTGGCCTTTCTTTTAATATGTATTATTGCAATGAAGGTTTCCTAGTGATTTTCTGTAAGTTAATGTTAGAAAAAAAATTTCAATTTTACTGAATTTATAAAAAATAAATATTTTCAAACTGGCAATGATACTTTGGACGTCCGCTAGCGATCTGTTTTTCTTACCAAAAAAGTTGGGTTGCATGCCATTCCTGATCGAGAGGAAGAGAGAATACAACGCGGTTTTATTCCAATAATGAGTAGATTGAGCACATGTACAGGCATTCTAATATTATAGAATAAAAACATCAAATTAACAGTTTTAGAAAGATGATTCAGAATTATTGAATGGTAGACTGAATTGAAAATATCAACTTAAAGGTTATACACTTTCATTTAGACATTTCTTGTGCATTTATACTTGTGTAAATAAAGTAGTATTTTGTGGTGTGTGATCCTACTCAAGTGATCTTTCAACGCACAAAATATTCCTTTATTTGAAAACCTTAACATTCCGTTCATCCAATCCAATGCAGTTTACAGCAAACAGCTTATAGTGTGATACTTATTTTTAATGATAATGGTTAAACAGGAGGAACAAATAGTCTCTGACTCTCGGTTTTAACAGGAGCCTTTGAAAAAAAGTAATAATACAGTCATTCGGTTGCTCTGATAGAAAAGCAGGAACTATTGTTTCGGCGTAATCTTGAAAAAAAAATTGTTTATAATCAATTTTCTCCGTATTTGGTGAAGATATCGACTCGCACATTGCTGGTCTTAAAAGAGAATATAAAACACAAAATAATAGTTATGTTCACATTCGCTGTAAAACAGACGGACTCAGCGTAATTAAATTGGCCACAGAATTTGTTTACAGGGCACGTCCTTTTTAAGTGTGTGTGATAGGCAAAGTCGTGAAGTTGGAGAACTGTTTTTTCAGTATGCTAATGTAGAGCGAATGAATTAAGTGCAAACAAATGCGATCATTGTAAGATGCTAATTTCTTGTAAACAATTACATATCTCGGGAATTAACAAAACCACAACTACGTATGAAATAATAACGAATAATCTAGGCTACAGTGACCACTATGCACAAATTCTTACAAGAACATAAACACTGACACAATAAATAATACACGCATATGCAGAGAAGTCACTAAAGTAAGCATACAATCATTTACGGACTACTTGGAGAAGGAATCATGGGACGAAATTTATAACGCTATTGACTCAAATGAAAAATATAATTTATTTTTCTCAGAGCTTTCAACTCATTTTAACGCGTGCTTTCCTCTTAAAAAGAGAAAATTAAACATTTCAAACAAAAGTAATGCTTGGATCACGCAAGGTATTCAAACATCGTGTAAAAACAAACGTACGCTTTACTTTATTTCTATACATAACGTATCCCCTGGTTTCCATGTATACTTCCGAGAATACTAAAGAATTTTAAGGAAAGTAATAGTTCAGGCAAAAATAATGAAAAATAGTCAGGATATTTTGAATGCTAGTAACAAAACTGAAGCAATGTGGGATACCGAAAAAAAATAAAACATCACCTCGATAGCTTGTAGAGAATGTCATTTTAAAGGATAATGAAAGAGAAACGAATAATCCGGAAAAAGTTGCTTATCACTTCAACGAACACTTTTCTAACATTTCGGCTGATATCACGAAGGAGCTAAAACCACAAAATTCAACATGTTACGTTTCTCAAAAATATTACGATTTGATATTTATTTTCGTAATTTCTCCCAACGAAATCCTCAGAATAGTCAGTAAACTAAAAAATAATATTAATCTGGTTTAGATGAATTTCCGGATCGTTTATTAAAATCTTGTTCACCTGCCTTTATACATCCGTTAACTTACATTTTCAATGTTTCTTTATGTACAGGAATATTTCCAGATATTTTCAAAAAGCAAAAATTAGAAAACTTTTTAAGAAAGGGGACAAAAATCAAATTCAAAATTACCGGCCATTTTCTCTTTGTCAGTTTTCTCTTTGTCAGAAAGTTAAAGAATGTGGGTTGTTATTGAGGAAATATTATTTGAAATACTTAAAAATTGCCTATATGTCGAGAAAAATTACTCCAAAACTACTTGTTTTGAGAAATTGAACATGGCTTTATTTCAAGATATCTGTATAAACGGATTATATTATGGAAACTAGTGGCGCTCGAAAAGTATATACATATTGTTCCTACGTTCTCCGCAATATTATACTACTACATAAACCAGTAAAACCTTTTTCAAGCAGCAAATTTTTTTTCCACTCCGAGACGAGATCTCAAATCCGCAGAGTTACCTGGTCGGCATTTATACCACTACACCACATAAGTGTGCATTGATCTCACTCGAACATAAAAACGTAAATGCCCAATTCATGAAAAAAACAAACAAATAATTTGGGACAAATTATAAACAAAATCTACCATAGATATATTTTCCTTTCTCATTCAAAGTCAAAACGTCAAATTCAACGCAGAGTGTTACCAACGAACATGATTTCTTGCTTTTTTTCTAAATGCTCCGTAATATTATTCACCAACATAAACATAAAGTGTTTTTAACAAGCAAGTTTTTTTTCCATTCCGAGACCCGAACCCAGATCCTCAGAGTTAATGTGCTGACACTGATACCACTACGCCACACATGCGCAATGCACTGGAAAATTCAACGTTTTTTGGTGCCCAATTACATAACTTTCTTTTCTTATGAAGAACTTCGTAAGGCGAGAAAGTAATGATAAACTCGTAACCGCTTGGGAAATGTACGTTAATCGCGTAGGTACTGGTGACAATGTATTTCAATTTAATGTTGATATATTCTTAATTTACTTAAATAGGTTCTTATAGATGCACACCAGACTGATTTGCCGTGAAGTACGTTTCAGAAATCGCATTAACTGAGTAGATAAAAAGGTTAAAAGTTGCAAATTGGGAAAGCACATACAGACAACTCCAGTATATTTATCTGTATTGATCGATTTGTAAGTAGAAGTAGTTCAAAAGATTTTCAATAAAGTTTCTTCAATCCTCAATAGTTTTTTTTTATTTCATCAAACAATACATTCATCAAATTAAAATGGCTGTCTAGAATTCGAACCCGGCTCCTTTCGTGCCGAAGCGCTCTATCTGCACACACCTTAACCAGCTCGGCCATTCGGGTGAGTTACGTGCAGAATACTCATATATTATCACCTCTAGCATTAGGAAGCCAGTAATTCAAGAAATGTGAAAAAAATGTCATTTGGGCGACAAAGAAAGGCAGCCATCAAGAACATAAGGCATCTTCGAAATGCCGGACAAGATTAAGCAGATTAGAAAAATAACTACTGAGAGAAAGTTCGTGCCATTCTATAGCACCATTAGTTTAAATATCTGATATTTTACAAGAGATTTCGTTTAAAGAAAAATTGCTCCCTCCAATTTCGTAGTTTTGAAATGCTCACATTATTTTGGCATTTGCAAAAATTTTGAGAGAAAAAAATTTAGTGCTAGGAAATATGGTACCAGTCGAAAATGCGACTAGCAACATATTTCTTCCGTCCCTTATTACATATTTCGAGAAAATTTCTAGAAAAAAATTGGACTGGTTTTTGAGAATTTCAAACGCAAATTGACAAAAACTACTAGTTTTTTTCAAAAAAATTGTACATAACCATTTTAAAGAGCTAATGTTGTACAACAGACTTTGTCTGAGGCAAAAATCTCCATCACCAATTTTGTAAATCAAATTGTTTTTGCAATTTTCGAAGAATCCGGGATATCAACGAAAATTATACATATTACCTATATTACTCTCTATTATACCTATATTACTTTCTTAAACGTTCTTCGCACTATTCAACAACGAAATTCAATGAAAAATCTGGAGCCATTTTGTTGAAAATTTTGAAAATGCCCGGGGGTCCATGTAAAGTACCCTCCAAAATTAAAATACCGATTTCAAACTCTAGGAGCAGCCACATCAGCTAGGACGATTAGGGAATATCATTTTGGAAGAAAATGGGCTGAACGGTTTAGGCGCTAGCGTTGACCACAGTCGGACAGACAGACGGACAGACGGTCAGTCGATTTTTCGAGATCGAAAACATGGAAACAAGGATTCTGGCTACACCACAAATTAGATTATAATTTATCAAGAGGATTTATTCACTATTTCGTTACCAGACCCTAGCTATAAGAGTTTTTTAGGGGGAAAGTTTGCCATTTTCCGGTGCACTATTACATAACTCTCTCTTCTTACGAATAATTCGTAAGGCGTGAAAGTAAAAATTCTCGTTTATTATTGTAGTTGTAGGAAGACGTCCCCCAAAAAATTGCACTTTCGCAATTTTCGAAAATCGGAAATATCAAAGAACATGCAACTTGCACCATTTTCTTCGCCATCGTTCGGGCTATCTGAGGACAATGTTTAGTGAGATAATTTATACCCATTTTGACAAAAATTTTTAAAAAATTGATGCTCCATGTGATGCTCCATGTGCTCCATTTGTTTTCAAAAATCAAAATATTGATTCAATCTCCCAATGTTTCGAGTTCGTTTAGATCGATCGGCGAAAATCGTTTTTGGAGAAAATCTGTTGAACGGCTAAAACACAGGATAAATGAAGCAATTTACTATATATATATATATATATATATATATATATATATATATATGCTAACGTAACAATACTATCTAACCTAACAGAATCACCCAGCCTAGACCTGAAGGGTGTACGTCGATTTCATGCTCTTACGAATTTGTATTTTACTCTCAGGGCAATGGATTCTTCGGCAGGGGTAAGGAAACTCAAGAGGTGAATACATACACACAAAAATCTGGTAACAAATTGAATTTATTCTTAATTAACTGTTTCGAGTACACTTTCTTTGGTTTTTAATTACTTTATTTTTAGTCACATCAACGGCTAAGGCTATTAGCAACTACATTATTAATACAATTATAACTATATTTTTTCAAAACTATTCAAAATTATCCATAACTATATTTACAAAAATGTTATAACATATATATATATATATATATATATATATATATATTTAACATTGTATGGCAACATATATGTAATAGATAACTTAATTATATATCATATGTCTTTAAAGATGTTACAGTTTTCACAAAACCTGATTTGTTGGTTCTGATAGTTGGTCGAATACAATAAGGTATCTAAAGGTTTATTTAGATTTGTATTTTTTTCATTATTGAATTTAGGGCAGTTTTCTATTATGTGGTATATTGTTAAATTAGTGTTACAAGTATCACAAAGTGGAGGGGGTGTTTTGGTAATTAAGTAGATCTGATCTGATCTTATTGTGGACAGTACGACTTGTCCTCTTCGGTTGAGCTTTTAGAAGTTGTAATATGATAAACGTTATTAATTTGGCTGTGAAGTTTACTTGCTTTACATTCTTTCCATGTGTTGTTCCATTTCTGTGTCATGCATTTTTCTATTGTTCTCAATTTATCATAGGTAGTATGCATGATGTTATGAATATTATTCTCCTGTCGTAGGTCTATTAATGTTGCAGAATTTTTCCCTGTTATATCCTATGGAATTTTAAGTTGAGGTGGAAACCAAGCAACAATAATACTTATTCCAGCAGATTTAATGTGGTAGTATTGTTCTTGAATCATTTTAGCCATTTCAGTAGTGGAAACTTTGTTGCAGGATTGTTGTATGACTTTCAAGGATTTTGTGAAAAGAATGGTTTTAAAGGATGATAACTTTTCAGTAACGTTTAATGCAGTCAGAAAGTTTCTTTAGTTCTGCTGAAAAGAAACACACAAATGGCAATGACACTCTTTCAATCCGTTGTAAATGAACGCACAAAATAACAATGAAATTATTTCGATCAATTGTAAAAGAAACATAAATAGCAATGGTACTGTTTCAAATCAATTCTAATTACTCAGCCGACCAATACATTGAGAGCTTTCCGTGCACGATTTTGGAAATTAAACATTTAAATGACTTAACACTACTATTTACAACAAGATTCTGTTTTGCAATGAAATGAATTAGTGAACTCTTAATAATGAAATAACACTCTTTCGTCACTTTCATCACTCACTCACTACTCTATTTAGTTTTTTTTTCACAAACAAGCAAATCAAATATTTCAGTTGCATTTAACACAGCAAAATGAAAATAATCTCTTATTCATAAGGCATTCATTACCTAGTAGCGAAATAGGAATTTTCTGTATAGTAACAAATTCATTTAAAGAATTCAAACAGTCCCTGCTTTGCGAAATTTCGCTGCTATCCGCCGCGGTACCGCTTTTAGGCTGCGGCTCGCGTACGGCGACCTCAGCGTAAAAGTTCCCTCTCCCTCTCTAACAACCCGTTGCCTTTACAGCCCTCGGAGCGTGTTTCGTCTGACCTTGCTCGTGTTCGCCGACACCTGGCGTCTGCGTATATCCGATGCTCTGGCAGCACCGTTAGGTTCTCGTCGTCTTTCTTTCACGAGAGTGCGGGGTCCTCTTCTCCCCTCGTCCCGGGGTCCTCTTCTCCTTGTTCCAGTCTCCTCTTCCACTCGTTCCTCTTCCTATCGTGCAGGCCTCTTCTTCGTCTCGTTCGCATTATTTCCGGAGCGATTGATTACACTTCACGCCCGTATGCTAACAGTGCTTACACGATGGCAGCCTTGCGACCGCGTGTGACTTGGTCTATGGGCGTCGCGCATCTAATTTATTCCAGAATTACTTGGCTCGTTGTACCACCAAATTGTTCTTCACGTACTTTCCCTGACTAAATCAGAATTCAATTACTTCCCTATTTCTAGCTGCTCAATCCGCCAGATAATCGAATAACGCTGCACCTCGGCCTCTTGTAACTGGTATTATAATGTCGCATTCAGCACAATCGCTAACGTACTTGGCGACAAAATAACTGCTCGGCGATAACTCAATCTAGAGTACTGTGTCGACTGCTCAAACTAGAGACTATTCGTCGGCTGCTCTCACAAGAAAGATACTCGTCGTCAGCTCATAGAAGAAGAGGCTCCTGATGAGTGAACAGGCCTATTTATTCGGCTGTTCTCTTCACCTCGCCTCCCCACCCCTGCTGACCGCGTCGCACGTCACTGCTCTAGACTTTGTACCGAACGCCGCGCGATCTTGCCTGTGCTCGTCGAATTTCCCAACGCCGCCGCATTCCGCGCGTTTTTCAAATAATTTACATATTCTTAACAATGATTTTATTGTTAACGGATGGAAATCCACATTCGTTACAATATATATACATATATACACATATATATATATATACACAAATATATACATATATATATATATAGCGACGGGATTAATACAATTTTTCGTTACCAGGGCCTGACAATGAGTGGTTTTGTGTAGAAACTTCGCATTTTTCCGGCGCATGATTACAATATGTATTATTTACGTTAGTAAGGGACGACAAAGCAAAAATTTGGAGCAATTTCTGAAAAAAATTGAAAATTATGTTCTTGGCTGTCCGGGATGAGCCGCGTCTCAGTCGGTTTCGCTGACGTTTCGGCCATCTTGCTGTGGCCTTCTTCAGAGCTATACTGCTGCCGAGAGGCTAGCGTGTCGCATAGATATAGGACGGGATGCAGGAGCTGATAGGTCGCAGCGGCGACCAATGGGAGGAGGGCAGGTGGCCCGCGATTGGCGGAGAGGGAATGGAGCGATACTGGGAGACCTGATAATGTGGGGGGAGGGAGGGTGGTTGGAAAGGGAAGAGGATAGAAAAATGAACAGGACAGACATCTGGAAATTGCAACTGCATGGTCGGAGACGGGAGAAAAAGCCGAAAGAAACCGGGCGAATAAGCAGCCACGTCATTGGCCGACCGCGGGGGTGTGTCTCCGTGGGGCGCGACCGTATTGGCGGGGAGCGCCGACCCGCCTCCAGGTGTTGCTAAGGCGGAGCCCATCGTCTCTGTTGAGGTTTTCGGGCCTCCTGGAGATTTCCAAGGCCTCTTTGATCACACGAGGCCACCACCGGTCTTCAATAGATAGAGTGCGAGTCTCGTGGTAATTGACGAGGTGACCGGTTTCGGCGGCGTGTTGGTCTAAGGCCGACTTGTGGATGTTATGTAGCCGGTCATGTCGCATGTGTTCCCGCATCCGCTCATCTACCGTGCGCCCGGTTTGGCCTATGTAGACAAGCCCACAACTGCATGGGATTTCATATACGCCGGCGTCTTGAAGTGGGTCCGGGCGGTCCTTCACCTGGACCAGGCTCCCTCCGATTTTATTGCGCGCATGAAACACGGGGCGGATATCGGCCCTGCGCAGCAGTCTACCAATCTTGTCCGTGACCCCTTTGATATAGGGTAACCGGGCTGTCTTGCGGGGTGGACTGGTGACATCGAAGCTGACCAAGATATCATCAGGCCCTATTCTAGTGGAGCGGATAAGTTCGATGAAATGTTTGGAGTTGAGGACGGAAGACGGCATATGGTCGGTGAGAGGTTTCAGTTTTCTGGCCAGGAAACGAGCTAAATGTTGGGTAGGTGAGTTGATAGCACTTACTATTGGGCGCAGAGGTACTTCGGGTTTATGGATTTTGGGTAGGCCATAGATGCGGGGTGTGCGATGGTTGTTGGCGAACTTCAGAGTTTTCTTGTCTTCGTCGCTGATGGAAGAAGCTTGATTTAAGCTGGACAAGACTTGTTGCCTCACCGCGCTATCGAGGTTCGATTCTTCTACATCGAGCGAACGGAACGAGCCCTCCAGTCCACCCCGCAAGACAGCCCGGTTGCCCTATATCAAAGGGGTCACGGACAAGATTGGTAGACTGCTGCGCAGGGCCGATATCCGCCCCGTGTTTCATGCGCGCAATAAAATCGGAGGGAGCCTGGTCCAGGTGAAGGACCGCCCGGACCCACTTCAAGACGCCGGCGTATATGAAATCCCATGCAGTTGTGGGCTTGTCTACATAGGCCAAACCGGGCGCACGGTAGATGAGCGGATGTGGGAACACATGCGACATGACCGGCTACATAACATCCACAAGTCGGCCTTAGACCAACACGCCGCCGAAACCGGTCACCTCGTCAATTACCACGAGACTCGCACTCTATCTATTGAAGACCGGTGGTGGCCTCGTGTGATCAAAGAGGCCTTGGAAATCTCCAGGAGGCCCGAAAACCTCAACAGAGACGATGGGCTCCGCCTTAGCAACACCTGGAGGCGGGTCGGCGCTCCCCGCCAATACGGTCGCGCCCCACGGAGACACACCCCCGCGGTCGGCCAATGACGTGGCTGCTTATTCGCCCGGTTTCTTTCGGCTTTTTCTCCCGTCTCCGACCACGCAGTTGCAATTTCCAGATGTCTGTCCTGTTCATTTTTCTATCCTCTTCCCTTTCCAACCACCCTCCCTCCCCCCACATTATCAGGTCTCCCAGTATCGCTCCATTCCCTCTCCGCCAATCGCGGGCCACCTGCCCTCCTCCCATTGGTCGCCGCTGCGACCTATCAGCTCCTGCATCCCGTCCTATATCTATGCGACACGCTAGCCTCTCGGCAGCAGTATAGCTCTGAAGAAGGCCACAGCAAGATGGCCGAAACGTCAGCGAAACCGACTGAGACGCGGCTCATCCCGGACAGCCAAGAACATAATGACTCCGGCCGCGGAAGCCTACGAATCAAAAATTGAAAATGTTGAAAATTTATATTAAGTACCCCCAAAATCAAAATATCAGTTTCATACTCACATGGCCTCGGATTCATTTCAATCGATCGGCAAATATCAATGATGGCGCAAATTGTCTGAACGGTTCGGGTACTTGCGTTGGCTGACGGACGGAGGAACGGACGGACAGTCGCACGTTTTGTCCCTTAACTTACCAATTACGAAACGAAAGACGGTCCAAAAATTTCCAATTTCTTATATTATTGATATCATATTTTTAGTTCGAATACTGATAACTATAATGAATTTTAAAATTACGCACTTAAAAGCACAACAATGAAGATTTAAATAATATGAAATTTTAAAGACCCGAGTAAACTCGTTCATGTACTAATTAGTCGTATGTACCTTGAAATAGGGAATATGTCAGAAAAAATATTTTTATTACATAAATAACTTGCAAAGGTATTTATTTTTAATACAACAGAGTAAAACTCTACTTTCGACTACCACCTTCAAATATTCGTAGCTGTGAGATATGCTTTGAAACATGGAACGTGGAGTGACGTCACATTCCTGGTACGTACATCTCGATTCTCGCCTTGTTTTCTTCCCCTTTGCGTGTCGTATTCGACTGCACATCCCGCACGATGGTAAGAGATCAAATACTTTTATTTCACTAGGATACTGAGCCTTTTACACTTTGCCAGGTTTGACTGCACCTAACGTCCCCGCCTATATTATTACACGAAACTACCTCAATAACATTAGACATTGCATTTGCATACTCTCTAACGGGCTTCTATAGAACTAGCTGTAGTGAATGAGTGTATTCGGGCTTTAACTTAGTTTTCCACGCCCTGAATAAGAACACGAGTATACTCGGGCTTTTAAACTTTTGAAAAAATTAAAACCTCGAGTGTACTCGGGCTTTTATGTTAATTGGTTCGATTCAAATTCATGGCAGGTTCGGCAGGACCGGCAGGTTCATGTGGTAGTACAATCATTGCGGAGATGTTACAAATAATGCAAGAAAGTATGTGCTATTTTAGTAGCACTAGTTCATTACAAGCGCCCGGCCCTAAGAGGTTTTTGTCCAAAATTCGACATTTTCCGGCGCACGATTACAATACGAATTACGTACTTCTCACGAAGTGCGAACGTCAAATCCAGTGTAATAATGACACTGCTTTTAGCTGCATCATGCCGAATGGAAGTCGTGCTAGATGAATGCGACCTCAAGAAATATGGAGATGTTGTAGGACGTACAACAATGTCGCAGTCCGTACATGGCCTTCACCGTTGCCAGAGGAACCATTGATGCCACGATCGCCACCGCGCCACCGACGTCGCCGTTACCGCCGCCGTCGTCGTCACAGCCGTGGCTGCCGCTTCTCCTGACAGGTCCCGGAATTTCCGACGCGGAGTGAAATTATCGATTTCGTTTCGGAGAGTCGGCAGTTGGCTACCGCAGTGGCCACCGTGCCGCTGACACCGTCGTCCTCTTCACCGAACTTTCAGCATTGTTCGCATCTGCTTGAGTGACTATCCTATTGCAAATCTAGCCTACTTTGGAGCGATACAATTAAGAAAGGTTTAATAATAATGGAATATTGGCGCGTTGTGTGATATTTTCAGGATTTGTATTAATTGTACATGCTACAAATATATTTCTTTGCATTCTCTGCCTATAATATCTAATGGCCTTTCTGAAAAATTGAAAAATGAACGTGTACGAGTCAGACGTTTTGCCGTCAATCGATTTTTTTTATCAAAGACCCACAAAACGTGGATTTTCACAACGCAACGCGTTCGAGGATATAGTTTTACTACAAATCGAAACAAAAGTATCTACTAAATCGAAAGAAACATTGTTTTTACCGGAACCCGAAATATTGCTAATTTCCGTGCACGATTACAATAATTCCTCTTTACTATGTAAACATAGTAAGATGAAAAATTAAAAAATCTATCAACAATATCGCACTTTTGTAATGTTAAATGTTTGCAAGTTATGAAAATACAGAGCTCGCCGCAAAAGTGGGCGAGCACCAGTATTTTACCGTCCTTTGCTGCATGCTGTCGACTATGGTTATAGTGAACTCCCGAGGATTAACTTTTTTGGTTCACTATATCCGATTATATCAAAGTTAAATAGAATTTCTCCATAACGATTGATTTTATTGATATAGAGATACATCAAAATACATTAACAGCACGAACTGAAGATTTCATTATCATTATTTGTCCTCAAAAAATCAATTATTTTCAATTATTTGCTTCGTACTTCTTCATTAGCAATTTCTCTGTATCTTTCTCTAAAGTTCGTGCTCTCTCCATACTTGCTTCAGCATTGCTCTCTGTCTCAATGTATCATGATGCAGTCTTGACACCCTTCAATTGCTCTTGCACTATTGGAACACCGTTCCATTCTTCGAAGGCCATTTTACTCGCCTAATAACATGCGAGATGTTTCGGTAGCGGGATGGCGCGAGCAGCTATTGAAACTGATCTCTTTTCCGAGCTGCACTCCAAATATCGCCAGGCTGTGACAGTCGCATGCTTCCTGCCTCCTACGTAGCACTCAATGCGCTTTATTCCACGGAATATCAAGTAACATCAAGATTGAAACAGAAGCAAGCAATCGCGCGTCGCCGCCGCCAGTTGTAACCACTCAAGTCACGGCATTTGCTTCGGCAGTGAAAATGAGTGGCATAAGGTCATCAGGAAGGCACCCAATTCGGGTCCGTTACGTTCACTTCAGCGTAAAATTCTTAGATGAAGCTATTGGGCGGACGATATTGTGTTCAAGCTGCCTAATGTTGGAATTTGTGGTACTAAGGCGATATATTCTATTCCAGGAAGCAATTAATTTCCAGGTCATATTTCTTACGTTCACTATAGCCGAGGTTCAGGTTCAATATTATCGAATTTTCACATGCTCATTTGTAATGTAAGTGAAAGGCAACTCGTGGCAAGTTCACTATAACCGAGGGTTCACTATATTCGAGTTTACTATAACCGGAGTCGACAGTCAATCACTAAAATCCATTTCAAAGTAGCAGTGCCTTGAAATTGTTCAGGTCGATCAGAGAATATACATTTTGCAGGAAATATATCTGAACGGCTTTCGCGCTAGTGTTGACCACGAACGGACGGACAGACGAACAGACGGACAGTTAATTCATTTTTTAAATCATGTATCCACAAAACAAAAATCTAACTTCTTGTACGTCTGTGTGTGATCAATGCCAGCGTCTAAAACTTTCAAATAATATTCTTAAAAATCAGTATTCCTTGATCGATTTGGAGGAACTGAAGGTCCTGAGAATCTGAAACATCTGTTTTAACACTAGAACGCCCAAAGGCATCATTTCGACTCCTTGCGCTCTTCATGTCATTGTAACTTCTTGGTTTTTTAGGACAGGATTTTATGACCTGGTGACTTTTCATAATTTTCCAATATCTACAGTACGTTAGAAACTTAATTTTGTAAAAAATGAAATGTAAAATATTTTATGAAAATAATCGAATTTACCTAAGAAGCCCGCGAAGCATCAATTCGACTCCCTGAATACTGATTCAATCTTGCAGCTTCTGTTTCATATATTTCAATGCTGAAAAATATTTAATGTGTCTTCTAGTAATTCAGTAACATTCTGAGGAAGTATGCGAGCATTCCGTCCGGTTTGCATTGTTTTGTGGCGTTGTTATTCAATACATGCAAAGTCATAAAGCATGAGTTGTTTCGTCATGGTAGAGCAAATACATCACTAAGTTTCGAAAAGCAAATTATTACCACATAAAAGAAAAGCTATGTTATTTCTTCAAATTTTACAGATAAAGGTAAATGTTCGGGTTTGGAAGAGCGTTTTCGAGTAAAGAAGGGCGTTTCAGACTCCGGATGGTGGGGATATGATCAGATGTACTTGGTATTTTAGGCACTGTCTTGTTTCATGATTTTTATTTAATAAGAGTTTTGAGACAAAATCACAGCTAATTTATCAGATTTTATGTGATATTTTTCTTTAGTATGAAGCGATGTATTTACAAACTAGCCGTATTATAAATCAAGGAAACAAAGTTGATACGCCGGCATTTTCCTTCCAAACTATGTATTTACCCAGTGCATGGCACAAAAACGTAATGAAAGCAACGAACAATTGTGACTTGTGAAGGATGATCACTAAAAAGGTGTGACAATGTTTCCTATATATTGGAAATATTGTGAAAACGAGAGGAAACGCCAAGAAAGGTATCCCTGAACCACCCGTAAGGATATGAAGCAGGTGTTGGTCAACAGTTTGGATAGTATTCTACAAAAATCTTTGAAAACTGTAGTCTATGCAAGTCATTGAAAGTTTGCATCTTCCAACTGTACGAATTTTATACTGCATGCAAGCACAGTTAAGCACAATGTAGAAAGGTAATACAATGAAATCCAGAAAAAAAAGAAATTGCAATTTAGAACATTGAATTTCTTTTAGAACTCCTTCATGTAACACACATCAAGTTCCTATCGGTGTGATCCCAACATAAATTTGTAATATATGTTTGTTTATAATAAATATAATACATTAACTTAGAAATATAAATAAATTTCACATATTGAGAGACAGTACGAGAAGTGCATTGCAAAGGAAATACAGTTTTGTGACTTGTGTCAAACTAGTATTTACTCAAAATTAAATGTTCATAATGAAATATATGAAAGAAAGGCAGAGCGTCACAGATGCTGTTTATTTCACATACAATGCACAAAACGAAATCATTTCAATGGGTGGTATGAATAATAAACAAGCATTTGCTCAGAGTATCTTCTCACGAGCATGAGCATTTGTTCTGAGAAAATTCTTCCACCAATGAGCATTTGCTCAATTTCGTATGAATAAAAATATTCTCCGAGTGATGAGTATATTCTCATGGAAAATTGAGGATATTCTCATTTGTCTACGCAGCTGGTGTGATTTTGTTCCGATTCGCGCTGTTATACAACTTGTTTTAACTATCTCGTTTGCGTGCTGCCGGTGCAGTTGTTTATGAAAACTTTCGTTGTTGCATTGTGAAGAGTATATTTCAATCTTAAGATTCAATTTCACGCGTAGTAGAGCAAATGAAATGCGGAAGCGTTATTTCAGTTGCCTAAAGCATCTCTATGATAACACGCTCCCGAGGAAGAGCTATATAGTTGCCATAACCCCTTCCTAATCATATAGTGCGTAATTAAATACTGACAAAACCAAAACCTTTGTTTCAAACAAGCAAGGTATTGGAATTGTTAAATTTCTTTATTTCGTAAGTGTCTGAACTTTTTCATATTCTGGAGTCTTTAGCAGATTCAGGCTGGGTAACATCTTTATTTCCACCATGATTCACGCCAGTAGTTCTATTCACATTTATTTGCATACATTTTTGCTTGAATACCTTGTTGTATTAATCTATTCAGTCCCAAATATCGTAGTTTTTTTATACGAAAATATCGTAGATATTTATACGAATGTGCGTACAATACAAGGTGCAGAGGAACTAAACGTGTATTTGTTCTGGCTCTTAAATTTTTATTTGTTAATTTTCTCTTCGAATTGTATAAATTTCATTCATTTGGATCAATTCTGATTACAAGGCCCATAACCTCAACGTGTTTTTCAAAGTGTTGAATGTCTGGCAAATGCACAAATCTCTACCAACACCTTACTGAAAAGATCAAGATCTACTCACAAAAATACAATTTCAATACTTTCAATTTCGTTGCATATGAACGAGTGCCACATCCAGTTTCCATCTTTTATTGGCTGAAAACAAGCGTTAAGACTAATTTTTAATGTTTCTGTCCGAAAATCGTAACAAACTCCACAAGTTTTATCCCGACGCCGCGCCGTGCTACTTTTAGTTAATTACGTATATTCACGATAAAAGTAATTTCTTGATAGATTACTACTTACAACAAAGGTACGATAACCTCACATATGAAAGTGAGGCACCTCAAGACCAGACTCAAAACAATCGGAGGATATGCTCACGAAAGGAGTAAATTCTCGGTTTTTATTCATATGGTTGAGAGCATATACTCTACCGAGCCTCGGAGAGTGAGAATTTTCTCAAGTTTGAGAACTTACTCATTCTTTAGGAAAATTCTCGAAACTTTTATTCATACGCTATCGAGCATCTGCTCAGAAAACGCGAGTAAATAGCATATGCTCGGTTTATTCATACCACCCAATGTCGTAAACAAGGAAAACCAGTTGATGGACATTCAAATGTATTTGCTTCTGTCGCACCTACACAGTACATCCGAATAACGACGAATGTTATTATCTTCGATTTTTGTTGGCGAATGTTCGTCGTCCGACATCAGTTCAACAACGGAGAACAATAATTGTTCTGTGGCTATTAGGTAAAACTCATTAACTCCATTTTTGAAAAAAAAATGCTTTTTCACCATATTTCGCAATGATTTTTTCATTTTCTTTCATTATATACAATAATATCAGTGAAAAACGTTCACCTAATCAACATAATAATTGATAAAAATCACTAAAATAACTGTAATTTCAGGTAAAACTCATTAACTCCAACACTATCAGGAAATACTCATTAACTCCATCAAATCTGTTATAACTAGTGGTGCTACAGAATGGCACAGACATTCCTGTATTAGATTTCTATTTTATTCGGTCTGGGGTAGCTATTCGGAATTGCCACATACTCGTGCCAGCTGCCATCTATCGCCGCCCAAATTACATTTTTTTGACATTTTCTTAGGGTTTTGGTTTCATAATAGTAGAACGGAAATATTAATTTTAGTATATTAAAGAACACAAAAACCTGGTCCTAAATGGCAATTTTGTTTTAAAAATTCGTAGCCATTTTTAAGAAAAAGGTATTTAAGCGCCACTAAAAATGCGAAATTTGAAGCTCATTTTCACAGAAAATTTTTGAGTTTTCAAAAACTTCATTTGAAACACGTTCACTCACAAATACAATAGTGTTTACAAATTGCTGTTAATGTGCATATTAAAAATGTGAGAGACCTTTCAAAAAAAAAGTACATTTGTGTAATTTTTGAAAAAAAAAAAAAAAGTATCCCGAAATGAACTTCACATCATATGAAAGAGTGCAATTAGCACAATCCGTTTCACACATTTGAAGAAAAAATTTGAAGCCATTTATGAGACAATGGTGTTTGAGAGTTTCTGAAAATGTGGAATTTTGAGCAAGTTTTCAGAGAAAATGTTGAGTTTTCATGAAACTTTTCTTGAAATTATTTAAAGCACTTGAACTCGTAAATCTAGTATTGTAAAAAAATCGCCACTCATATAAATATTACCGACGTGAGAGACAATCAAAAACATTACATATTTGCAATTTTTGATAAAACAGAATAGAGCGATATGGAGTTTATGTCATCTCATAGGGTACATTTAGCACAATCCCTATCAAAATTTTAAGAAAACATTTCGAGCTGTTTTCGAGAAAAGCTTGTTTTTGTATTTTTTTAAAATTGCACATTCTATACGCAATATAGCGGGAAAAGTACTAACATTTTCAAAACAATGTACATGACACTAAAGAAAAATCTCACTATAGGCGCGTCCACACGATGCGTCTTTTCGTTCAATTTTGCGCATGCGTCCAATGCATGCGTTCTAGCGCACGTAGCGCATGGCGTTTGGGGCATGCGTCCTTTCGTCAAAACGATGGACGCATGCAATAGCGCAAGCTTCCCAGAGCTGACGGAATCTCGTTCGTCTTTCTCGTGCGCTTCCTTCAAAGAACGTGTATATTTCATAGCGAAGTCATCCGGAATACCGAGCCGGAAGAGTTTCTTTGGTAGTCTTCTGAGTTATTTGTACCGTCCGTGTTTTATTGCGAATTTGTTGCAGATTATTCTTTTATTATATATTACGATAATATCAATTTTCAATACACACATTTATTAAGATAAATAATGGAAACTAGTAAAATGAACGTGTGATTATTTCCATTTTTATTAGGTGTGTTGCAGTGATAAGAGAAGAATATTTAGTTTTCCCTAATTCTTATTTTATTTTTATGGTAATTGCCAATATTCGAAATTCACGTATTAAGTTTACGTAACGTAACGTAATATATTTATTATTATAACGTAATAATTTACGTAATAAGCTGAAACAATTGAATGCAATAGCTTTCATTTAAGGTAATGTATTTTCAGAATGTCTCATAAAAACAAAGAACTCTCTCTTCAGTTAATTCAAGATTGTAGAGAAAAGAAAGTTTTCTTTTCTCTTCTTTCGACTGATTATAATATAAGCTACCGAATTTCCCGTGCAAATAGCTGGATCCATTATACAGAATAGAACAAGCACCGCACAGTGCTGCACCGTGTGGACAAGGTAGCGCACGTGCGCTGTGTTGAACGTTGGTTTTTTCAACTTTGCGCATGCCATTTTATTCCTGTGACGCACAGAAAAGACGCATCGTGTGGACGCACCTTATGAAAGACAATTTTTATTGGAAGGAAAAATCTCTATCTGCAATTTATAGTTGGAGGAAGACGCCCAATAAAATTCAAACTTTACCAATTTTCGAAAATTCAGAGTTAACCGTGAAAATCGGACCTATGCCATCTTCATAAGTCTGTTCTTATAAGAAATTTAAAGAAAAAATTAGAGCCGTTTTTGAGAAGAAAATTTTGAAAATGCCCAGGGAGCTTCATGTTAAGTACCCCAAATTTTGTAAAATCTTTTTCAAAATCTCAGTTTCGACTCGAACCAGATCGACCAGGGAATATCGAAGAACCCACCAACGCAGGGGACCGAGAAATTTTGGAAGAAATCGTATGTATGGTTTCGGTGCTAGCAGTGTTCACAGAAGGACGGACAGACGGATGTTTTCCTTTCAATTGGTTTTCGGTATCAAGGACCCAAAAAAGAGGGGTTCTGACTACATCACGTGTTGGGGAATTTTTTTTCTTAATTTACCAACTGGATTTATCAACTTTTTCGTTATTACGGTCCGGCAACGAATTTCTTTCTGGCGAAAATTCGCCATTTTTTCGCGCAGCATTATATAACTTTCCCTATACTATATATATATATATATATATATATATATATATATTACTCCGTATATACGTACGTATACGGGAAAATAAAAATGAATTAACAAATCGAATACGTTAAATGTTGATCTAATGCAACTGAAATACAGCAAACTGTTATTAATTGATATATTTCAGTAATATAATAAGTAATTGACATTACTTATTATTCATAAATATTATTATGAGTTTTATATTGGAACAAATTATTAAAATTAACAAATTGTTAACTTTAAATATATCAAACTCATCGATATAATATGTCAACATCAACTCAAATCTATATTAATTTTCATATGTCGAATATATCAAAGTATGTCTAATGTGTAAATTTATAAGGAAAAATAGCAAAATGAATCGAAAACAAAAATTATTATAATGAAATATGTTTAATATATCCTTATATAACGAAAGATATCAGCATACATCGAAATTAAGCTACCATACCGAATATAACGAATATATGGAGATATATCGAAATATATCGAATTTCGTCAATATATGTCAAAAAACATCGACATATATCGAAAAATGTTTAAATAAGTCCATAAAAGTGAAGTGGAACAGGAAGAACTAATTAACTCCACCCGTGTACCAGGAAAAACTCATTAACTCCAACCCAATCCAGTCAATTTACACGTTTCCCGCGGGCGGATGGGATTGGCAAATATTGCTAAAAACTAGTTCTTTTTCAGATGTTTCTTAACCCTTAAAAAAAGAATCGCACAACGAAGCATTACTTCTATATCCCAAATCAGTATTATCAAACTTAAAACCTGATTTTCTCGAATAACGTAAAAGTGGAGTTAATGAGTTTTACCTAATAGCCACATAATTGATGGACATCTCTGTGCGACTTACCGTGAGGCGTGTCAATTATTACAGTTGCTCGAGAACGATTTTCATAGGGATGATACAGTCATGAATTCCATCATATCTTCATCGCCGAATCAAATTCATACATTGTTTGCAATTGTCATATCGACATGTTTCCCATCGAATCCGAAAGATTTATGGGTGAAATATAGGGATGACATGTCTGAGGATGTTCTGCATCGTGTACGCCGTCAAACGTTGAATCCTACACTACAAATGACTGCAGAAATTTACAATGAGGCATTTATCATGATAGACGACATGTGTTTACTGATGGCAAATAAAGTATTGTCGTATTTGAGCATGATAGCACCCAATGGTCTAATGCGCGATGCAGTTAATCACTAGATACAAAATGAACAACAGTAGGACACTGAAGCATTGACCGAAACAGTTCTTACAAAAACAAATCCAAAGTTAAATCAACAACAATGGATTGCGTACGTTACTTTAATATAAGCTGTGAACTGTGG
Source organism: Acheta domesticus (assembly GCA_031308135.1). NCBI lineage: Eukaryota > Metazoa > Arthropoda > Insecta > Orthoptera > Gryllidae > Acheta > Acheta domesticus. Next base: position 160,209,913 of record JAHLJT010008446.1, on the reverse strand, counting down.
ATCTGCTGTAATTTACTTCCTTGATGCTCCCGGAGGGACTGGAAAAACTTTTCTAATTTCATTGCTTTTGGTGAGGATCAGATCGCATAATGAAGTAGCCCTAGCATTGGAATCATCTGGAGTAGCTGTGACTTTGTTAGAAGGCGAACGAACTGCACATCCTGCCTTGAAATTACCATTAAATATGGAAATCAACGAAACACCAACTTGCAGCATCACCAAAAACAGTCCAATGGCCAAGATTCTACAGGTATGCAAATTGATCGTTTGAGACGAATGCACAATGGCCCATTCTTATAGTTACTGAAGACACTGGACAGCAAAACAATTTTGGTGGAGACATGATTTTGTCGTCAGGTAATTTTCGTCAGACTCTTCCAGTTATTCCCCGATCAACTGTTGCTGACGAATTAAAAGCATGCCTAAAATCATCAAATTTGTGGCGGCACGTGAAGACTCTCCGATTGTCAACTAAAATGCGAGTGTTTTTGCAGAAAGATCAAAATGCATGTTGCGTTTTCGAAGCAGTTATTAGACATTGGAATTGGTGAAGTCGTGGTTGACACCTCGACCGGATTCATCACATTACCCACACATTTCTGTCACTACAGACTCGAAAGAGGAGTGTATTCAGCCGGTTTTTCCGAACATAACGCAACAGTTCAATAGCCGTAATTGGTTGAGTGAACGAGCAATATTGGCAGCAAAAAACAAAGACGTCGATGATCTAAATGCGACTATTCAGAATTTCCTTCCAGGAGAGTTGTTTTCCTTCAAATCAGTTGACACAGCTATCTTTGTGGGTGCGTGAGTATATTAAAACGATATTATTTTTTTAACTAGGTGTTTCGCATTATACTCTCAAGCCACTTTACCAACATAGAATTTCCCAACCCTTTTAAAACTCAATTACATGTTTCAGATATTCATATTGACACAAAGATGAATTTATGGAGACATGGTGGAACTATAAAACATTTGCGTTAATTGAAATATTTAGGACTTTTAATAACTAATAATAATACATAAAGATTGTGTTCCTATTTAGAAAACCTCGGGATTATTTCTATGGACGTTTTACTTAATTTTCCCCTTCATACAGTAATGCATAGCCACTAGGAATCTACATGCAGATTCCGAGGCGAGTCTTCGGACCGCCCGCGACGCCGCAAGAAAGTGCGGAACAGCTTGGGTCTCCTTCCAGTTAGTGTCATAAAACAGCCAACGCCTCCGAATAGAAACGAAGCGCCGAAACGATTGCGCCTCGACCACAGATGTTGTTACTAACCGCACACATTGACGAATAACAGATCGTAAATATTAGTGAACCGACACGGTTCTCCTCCCAGCAGAGGCTCCTGGCGTGTGAACGGTAATGGTTACTGCTGGCGGCTGGGTGTTTGAAGTGAATTATGAAATACGCAACCCCTTGAGTTGCAAATTTTGTCTAGGCTCTCTGGGAGCAAAGCGCGGACCCTCTGCGCCATGAGCTCCGTCGGAGAATTATGTCAGTACTACAGTAGAATGTCGATAATCCGGTTTAAAAGCAACCGTATACTCTTCCGGATTATCAAATTAACCGGATTTCAACCCAGAAGAATAAATGGGATTGTAATCGACAACTGATAAAAAACTTACTATAATCATTTATAATTCAGTTTGATGGTTAAAGAATTATAATTTTCTGTAATTAGTAGCAAAAAATATCAAGTCGAGACCAACCTTTAAACAACTCAGTATATACATACAGTATGAAATTCACTCGATTTGTTTTCGCCGAAATCGGGTGCGGATTATGGACGGTATGGTTTTAATGCCCGAATTATTGACGCTTTACTATTTTGTCATGTTATATTTTTCAATTTTCACCGTTTGCTGGATTTAAAAATTCATATCAGATCTACTTTTTGCATGAAACCTTTAAAGCCATGATTATTTGTTACTGCGAAACTCTTTTTTGCTTTTAATTTTCATATATAGTAACATAGATTACGAAATTAGTGTTCATTTCTTTTGTATCTTAATTCACTAGTTATAGGATGGTACATAAAAGTACCGCTAGGCTCTTACACAGGTATTTTGTGAGCCACTCAAAATAATGTAATATAACGCAAATGGGTTAAAAAGTTTCATGCTAGCTTCCCATCGTTTCTGTTGTTTTTTTTGTTTTTGTTTTTTTGACCGCCAATGTCCCTGACAAGGCGGTCATTTGTTGTCATTAGAGATACAAATCGACTGTAATAAAAATATTAATGACTTGTGAGATACGAAAAAAATTATATTTGTGTCATATTTGAAAAAACTAAAGAATGAAGCAGAATGACGTTTATGTCATCTGTTACAGTGCATGTAGCACTATACGTAGAAAAATTAAATAAAAATATTGGAGTGGTTTTATGAGTAAGTCGTATTTTAAATATTGTTTAATATTGCCCGTCTGTCATTCAAAATTACTGACAAACCGCTAACATTTTCAAACGTCACTAAACCGCACGAAGAGATTGTACCTTATGTTATAGACATTTAAGAGGGTATAATTTTAATTTTAATTTTTTGAATATTACATATAAAATATTGTCGATATATATGCCGAGTGAATTTGCATTTTTATCAAGCACTTAACAATTAATACAAAAATCTCCTTGCAATGACGGGTGTCGTAGCAAACTGGACCAACCACTGTAGGAACAATCTCATTAAACCAATTTCAGTATTTATTACTCATTTTCTGCTAAGTTATAACCCAAAAATAAAATATGGTATTGTTAACAATTATTATATAAATGCTGTTGTTCTCGAATGATAGTTACGCTGGCATGACATTCATAGTTTACATGCAAAAGAAACAAATCAATATAATAACCCCAATGAAATTTCACCAATTAGAAAATTAATTACTCATTTATTACTAATTTATTACCCAATAATTATATTTATTACTGTTCCGGTTTAAAAAATAAATGTTATTATGACAGAATACGAGTAATACTGCGATGCCAATAATTGAAGACCTCCATTCCAAACACTACTTAAGTCATTATTGTTACCATTTCAGGAAAAAGGAAAACCCTTTACCGTTATTAATGTACTTTAATTCGAAATTTTTAATAGTGGATTTAATGTATACGTGACTTAAGAGAGTTTTGCATGTTACGACAGGACAGTTAATAAAAGTCAATGTTACCATTCATTGATACCATGATATATAAACTGAAAAAAGCAAAAAGTGACAAGTGGTGTTTGGAATGTACACTACCTCTCAAAAAAACTCGCCGCTGAAATTCTATCTTCTCCACGGCGCAAACCTGGACACCCCGCGGCCAGGGGGAGGGACGCGCTAGCAGGTACACCGCATTTGTGTGTAATTAGTGCAAAGTCCCAAGGGGTAGAAGCGACGTTATCTGGAGGGAGGGGGCCCAGTTTGCTTACGCATGATACGGAAATGTATTTCCCTGCCGAAGGAGGGATTTTGCCAGCGCGTACGCCATTACGAAAAACTATTTCTGAGCGGGGGTTTTTCCGTCTAGAATGACTGTCAATAGACCAGTAAGTATTTAGCATTTTAGCAACAATTATACTAACTTTTAGCAATGAATTTGTAACTTCTGTTGAACTGCTATTTTAAAATGTTCATTCAGGCATAATTTGTGGAGCTTTCCCGGCCATTCTAACGCATATTTCGAATTTGTTTATAACTGTTAATTTGTTGCAAAATTGTTAATTGGCGGTTTTCGGCTGTGTCATAGGGACACTATTCCCTTTTATATTTGTAAAAGTTGAAAATTGTTTATAAATTTGTAATTGTTACAATTTTTATCGTCTCATCTGAATGAAGTTTAAACGCGATACCAAATTCCGATTCCAAAATCCAATTGGTGCTATCATATTTCGTTCTAGAGGTATGTAATTGTTTATAAAAAATTAGCATGTTACTAAAAAAATATTATGAAAACGTGTTAAAATGTTTCCATGTTTACAGTTTAGTAAATAGCAATGCCATATATTTTTCCATTGAAAATAATTTGAACGATCTTGGTGGTCAAGTTATATTACCTTCCCAACACAGACTATATTTCAGTTTCAGTCCCACAAATATCGTGTGAGTTCAAGGGTGGTCAGTTGGACGCTGGTCGTCATCCCATGAAACACTTGAAACTTTGACGTGTGGACGGCCATTTGTAATGCAAGGACGAAGCGGTGTACCAAAGAAAACAAGCTATTCAAGGTTTCTAATGTTCATTCATTGAAAAAGATTAGCCATTATAAAAACTGCACACACATTTATTTACATTATTGGTGGTAAAATGCTGAAATATCTCAGGGTAAGATGTTATTTCATTCATGTCTTCACTGGAGGTCTAAGATTAAAGAAACTGATAAGATGAGAAAATTAAAGTAATTGTGTGTGGTTGATGAAGTTGAACAATCAAATGAAAGACAATGTTTCTTCCTCCGTATAATGCCACCTTATTTAACATACATGTTATTTTTTAAATCGCGAAAAAACACCATGAAATAGTACTCTTTTGCTTTCGGGGGTTGTTGTCAAACACAATCACTTGACACATCGCTGGCCCAATGTTACAAGGATGTAAGTCAAGAAAATTGCAAAGATGAGTTATTAATATTACTGAGTTCTTTGAAGATCTAATTTATAATATGATCAAAAGATGGCAGAGGTCACTGCATTTATAATACAGCTGTTTTTTATAATTTCTGTGTACAATTTTGTCTTTTCTTTAAGTTACAAAGTTGTATGTAAACAACCCACAAGATTTTGTTGAAAAAACACGTTTTGGGGGTCCCCGATTTCGAAAAATGATATTTCCTTTCAAAATGTCTCTCGTAAGTCTCTGAACAACACGAGTCTAACCCATTCACAGACTTTTCGCCACAATTAATATTTTCAATTTTTGTCGTTGATGTCGCTGCCCTAAAATTTCAAATGAAAACTTTAATTTTTGGGCGTTCTTTACCTGAAGTCCATTTTTGAATTTTCCCTCTAGATATTTGAACTGATTCCTTTAGAATTTTGAACTTTTCCATTTTTATTTCGTGACTGTAGATAAATTCAAAACAATAATAACTATAGTTTTTACGAACATGCCCTTCACTTTCAGTATTGGAGCTAGAGATTTTTTATAAGGCAATCTGTTCTTCATTATTTTATGAATACTTCTCCAACGTACTAGTAGTTTTTGCGCAATTTTGAGTTACATGATAACAAAGTTCAATTTGTTTTTCGAACTATTCCATCTCTTAATATTGAAGTATTTTAATTTTTTTTGAATGAAATATATATTTTTCGATATTAGATTTGAAAATAATTTCAAGAAAACAGTTACCAAAATATAAAGTCACTTCACAGTTTTGAGTTACATCATTTGCATTTCTTGAGTGATAGGTGAATGGTTAGTAGGTGCATTACAATATTACGTAACCGTCACCAATAATACGAGAAAAATGCTGATGCAGGAGCACTAGTTTGAATTTGCTTTACAATGCATTTAATTAAAATAAGCCAATTATATTTTCGACGCCTATTTCCTATAACATATAAATATCTCCTATTTTGAAAGTGTAATGTCCTACGCACAGCTGTGTTGCTTCAAATAATTCAGATTTTACGTTTTACAAAGTCCACTGTAAAAACCTAATATTCAATAATTTACTGAAAAATCATATTATTTGGAAGCCAATGCTGCATTTCATTTTTATTTTCACCTGAGATCAATCATTAAATACAAAATATACGAAGACTTGTTACAGAAATGATATAAAAATGCTCAAAATATCAAAAGCCTTTTTCTCGAGAGCAGCACTGTTCTACATACAACCCTATAACACTGAGCCAGTGACATCTCTATCTGAAAGTCGACGCACTGAATCCGAATCTGAAGTTAGATTTACACCACCACCACCTTCCAATTTTTTTACTTTCCCATATACATACGTATATACGGAGTAAGATAGTAGTATAGGGAAAGTTATGTATTGCTGCGCCAAAACGACGAATTTTAGGCAGAAAAAGATCGTTGCCGGGCCCTGATAACGAAAACGTGGATGAAATCAGTTGGTAAATTAAGAAAAAATCCCCTAACACGTGTTTACCCAGAATTCCTGTTTTGGGGGTCCTTCATACCGAAAAACAAGTTGAAGGCAAAAAGTCCGTCCTTCTGTCTGTCTATCCGGTGTATGTGACCAACACTAGCGCCCAAATCACACGTACAATATTTTCCAAATTGAAGAAACCCCTGTCCATCTGGCCTGAGTCGAAGCTCTGAGATTTCGAAAAACATTCTTCAAAATTAGGGGGTTCTTGAAGCCTCGGAGACATTTTCAAATTTTTTTCAAAAACTGCTCCAAATATTTTTTAAATTTCTTGAGAGAGTAGAGTTAAATACACTTATTAAGGTGGCATACGTCGGATTTTCAAGGTTAACTCTGAATTTTCGGAAATTGAAAATGTTTGAATTTTTTTCGGCATCTTCCTCCAACTGCAAAATTGAAGATAAAGATTTTTACTTCAAATGAAATTTGTTCTTCAGAGTGAGTTCTTTTGTTAATATCACATACATATTTTTGAAACTTTTTGTAGTTTTTGCGCAATATTGCGTGCAATATGTGCAATTTAAGAGAACTACAAAAACAAGATTTTCTCAAAAATGGCTCCAAATATTTTCTTTAAACTTTTGGTAACGATAGTGCCTAATCTACTTAATGAGATGACATAATCGACATATTGATATATTCTTTTACTTTTTCAAACATTTTAAAAATGAAAATTTTTTGATTTGTCTCTCACGTCGATAACATTGACATTAGCGGCGATTTGTTGACGTTATTATATTAATGAGTACATATGCTTTGAATAATGTCAAGTAAAGTTTGTCGAAAACTCGTCCTTTTACTGTAAAAACTAGCTCAAAATTCCGCATTTTCAGAAACGCGGAAACGCCATTTTCTCAAAAATGGTTTGAAAAAAAAATTTGTTTCAAACTTTTCGAACAGATGGTGCTATTTCCACACATTAATTTGACGTAAAGTTTATTTTCAAGTATTATTTTGTTGGTTTTTTTAAATTACACAAATGTAATTTTCGCATTATTCGCATTTTTAGTAGCGCTTTAACTCCATTTTCTCAAAAACGGCTACAAATTTTTAAAAGAAAATTGCCATTTAGGACGAGATTTCCTGTTCTTTAATATTCTAAAATTAATATATCCTTCTACCATTAAAAACCGAAAAATTAAGAAAATGACAAAAAATATAGTTTGGACGGCGATAGATGGCAGCTGTCAAGAGTATGTGCAATTTCTAATAGGTAGCCCAGACCCAAGGAAATAGAAAAGTAGGGAATGTCTGTGCCATTCTGTACCATCACTAGTTTATGGCTTTAATTACTTCGGCTCATCATGGGCAAAACGGTGGTATGTTGGAAATTTCGAAATTTTCTCTGTTCCTTCCTGTTGGAAATTAGGAGAGCTACAGAAAGTTAAAGTCCGAAATTTTGATTTACGAAAACCAGATATTTATATGGACGAGTCATTCAACTTCCAGGCGAGGCGCCGTCCCCCCTCCAGCTCGGCATTGCTCGGCTGCCCTCGGCCGGCGTCGTTACCCGAAGGCAATGGCGGCCGCCACAGCATGCTACTCAGCGCCCACGCGCCTTCATACGATGCTCCCTCCAAAACACTTTTCTTCCAGTCACTATTTATGTTGATTTTGTCCATCCCTCACACACTGTCTATTCGGTGAACACGCTACTCATAAACACTCCATCTCCAGTCTTCGCCAGATGTTTCATCATCATTTGCACCGACACGTGGCGAAACTCGCTTCCAGATTGATATTTCGCACTTGCTCAGTTCTTTACATTGTGAACTCCGGTTGGATGTCGAATATTGTTCATCGTATTCATCCACACGCTGGTTACTATTGTGTCCACTGTCCGATATAACCATGCGCCCGCTCTCGCTGGCGCGCTCTCCTGACCCGTTCGGAACGGGTCAAGTGGCAACGGCTATAACTGTTGCGCCATTTGAACACGGTCGATTGCCGCTTCATTACGTTAAACGTATTATAATAATATTATTATAATAATAAATAGTTTCAATATATATATATATATATATATATGTGTGTGTGTGTGTGTGTGTGTATGTGTGTGTGCGTGCGTGGGTGCGTGTGGGTGTGGGTGTACCCTATATACAATGTACAAAATAGCATGCAAAGCACGGGCAGATTGGCTGTTACAATGCAACCATCTTTTAAAAGACGTTGTGAGGAAGAGGGCGGCGAAGAAGGTTCAATATACGTTACATTAGATATGACCAATCAGAAAATTTGAAATTGAGTTTAAAAAAACATGAAGAAATATTCAAAATTAACTAGAATAATATACAAGAAGACTAAACTTAAATAAAAGAAAAGAAAAAGAGTCTGTGTTGGCAATCAACAATGCATTATTTTGTATCTGAAAAACAGATCTGTATCCATAAAACAGCGTCATACAGACACGTAAAAGAATTTGAGTAGTATGTTTAAGAGAGTCCGTAGTTTTTACTTTTTCACCTTACGAATACTTCGTAAGAAGAGTAAGTTATGTAATCATGCGCCGGAAAACGGGGAATTTTTGCCAGAAAAACTCTTATAGCAGGGGTCTGGTAACGAAAAAAGTGGATAAAACCTGTTGCTAAATTTAGAGAAAAAAGTCCTTTATCTCGTGGTGTAGTTAAAATCCATGTTTTGTTGCTTTTTGATACCGCAAAATCGATTGACGTCAAAAAGTCTGTCTGTCCGTCTGACTGTCCGTCCGTCTGTCCGTCTGTGGTCAACGCTAGCGCCTAAACTGTTCAGCCGATTTTCTTGAAAATTGATATCCCCCGATCGTTTTTACACGTCTCAACGCCTCTGGAATTTGAAACCGATGTTTTAGTATGAAGCCCATTTTGAGATTTTCAAACTTAAAAGAAAATGGCTCCAAATTTTTAGATTATATTTAGTTGTTGAATAGTGCAAAGAACGTTTAAGGGAATGATGTACGTATCATTTTCGTTGATATGCCCATTTTTTTTAAAATTGCAAAAAAACTATTTTAAAACTGCAAAATTGAAGGTAGAGATTTTTGCCTCAGACAAAGTCGGTTGTACAAAATTAGCAATTTAAATAAGGTCATGTACCATTGGTTGAAAAAAAGGGTAGTTTTTGCATAAATTGTGATCAAATTTACAGAAAAAATTCTCAAAAACCGCTCCAATTTTTTTCTTTAAATTTTCTGCACGTGTGTAATAAGTAACGGTAAAAATATAAATAAACTAGTGGTGCTATAGAATGGCACATACTTTCTCGCAGTAGTTATTTTTCAAATGCCGATCGTCGGATAAATTATTTGGAGTAAGTCGTTCACCGCTGCCTTTCTTGGTCACGCTTGAAAGACATGTTTCTCGCATGTTGACAATTACCGGCTTCCTAAAACTGATACAATCACGTTTTGACTGAAATATAAGTAGTTAATCGGCATGTCACTCCCGTGGCGCAGCTGGTTAACGCGCCTTGGAGTTGAGATCTTCAGTAAGGAAGATGCCGAGTTCGATCCCCAGAGGGGTATTTGAATTAGACGGATGTGATGTTGCAGGAAAAAGCATTGAAGCGTGTAGAAACTTTATTGAAAATAATTTCAAGTACTTCTACTCACGAATAGAATCAATGCAGATACATAGCCAGGACTTGCCTGTGTTTTCCCTAACTGCATTTTTTAAAAATTTTTTCAACTCTGTTATTCGATTTCTGAAGCGTATGACATGTCAATTCAACCGTTGTCTAGTATATATCTGTATGAGCGAATTTAAGTAAAGTTATGAGTATTTTAACGTTAAATTGTAATACAATATAACCAGAACGCATGCGATGAACTTACATATCCCTAACGGTTCCGAAATTATTATTACTCTCTCGCCTTTCGAATACTATGTAAGAAGAGAAAGTTATGTAGTCGTGCGCCGGAAAACGCCGAATTTTCGCCAAAAAAAACTTATATCATGGTTCTGGTAACGAAAAAGTGGATAGAGCCTCTTGCTAAAGTTAAAAAAATCTAGTGGTGCTGTAGAAGGTCAGAGACTTTATCGGAGATCTTAGTTTTCTAATCTCTTAATTGAACTTGTTTTTCTGTTATTAATGATGATGTTCTCAGGTACCTTACCTGAGCGCGTATAGGACTTTTTTCATATACTCTGGATATTTTCGTTTTCTAATGCGAGAAATGAAACCATCATACACTATTACTTTTTTATAAGTGTGTTTCATGCCTATCCATTGTGGTCGCAGCGGTTAATCAGCGAGGATTGGAACAGGTATTCCGAGGGAAGCTTCGGCGGTTCGTGTCCTGGTCGCAGAATATTATTTGTCAAATTTCTCTGTTGCCATAGGAAATAATTGAGAATTCTATAAACTTTATTTAAAACCATGTGAAACCATTTGAATAACAGATATCGATAATTACGATAAATGTACTCGAAGTGTCTGTATATACTTGTTCAAATTTTAAACTTTTAACAATTTTTTACGTCTGTTCCTGGATCTCTTCTTCGTATCAATTGTTCCTTTATCATGCATTTACCATTTTATAGGTCGGTTCGATTCTTTCATGGCTCTGTTCGACCCATGCGATGCTAGTGTGGTGTAGTGGTGTAAGTGCCGGTTCGTTAACTTTGAGTATCGGATTTCGAGTCTCGGTACGGATAACGTTTTCTTGTAGAATACACTTTAGCTGGTTGATGAAGTAGTGGAATAGCATTAAGGACCATAGAGAAGCAGAGCGAGAAAGGATGTGCGTTGGAAGCACCACTAGTTTTTAGTTTTTCAGTGCTTGCATCAGAGACTGACCGAACACAATTGGTTAGTGCATGTGTAAGCAGAGCGCGCCCTCATGCTTATAATGGATTTTTTTAGAACTGTATGAGTGATGTGCTCAATTTTTCTTGTTGTATTTTACAGTAAATTGAACAAGGAACGCGCCTATATTTTTTCAAATTTTTATCTCATCGAGTTTATATAGAAATTTTACTTTTTTTGAAAAAAAATTAAATGAAAAAATATTTTTTGAAAAATGTATTTACAGAGGAATAAAATACACATTCCAAAGTATTAAATGAAACAAACCAGAAATATTTATAGTTAGGACATTTGGAGCAACAATTGATATTGTTTGGGAAGTACCTATAAATTCCAAAAATTTAATATAGACATAACTACATAAATAATCAAATTTCAGGCAAATAAAAAAATACGTGTCTCTTTTTTTGATGTCCAGATTTAAGGAAAAAATATCATACATTTTAAAAAACGTGGTGTCAATCCTTGTGCCATTTGACGTGGAATGGCTCTTATACAAAGTGATGTACACAGTCTATACAATAACCGGTTTAGAAGAATATTTTCTCTTTTGATTACAAATTAACGGCTCCACTGAGGATAAAACGGTTAACCTTCAAAATGCCGTTTATTCAAAAGATTATTATGCATTACATATTTTAGATACTTTTCTCGTGCGCCACCATTACATACCATTTACACCATTTACATAATAATACCAAAATCAGAATATGTAACACATACACACATCTTCAATATACTACTACTAATACATATCATCTCTATGAAAGTGAAACTAACCATGTCCATGTTGGATGTTTTTGAGTTATTTACATTGCTAATTCATATTTCTTCTATTCTTACATTTTGTTATTTCGTTTAGACATCACTGGAATCTGGGAGTTTGGATGTACTGAATTATAATGAAAATGTACCAGAAAAAATCCTCTTTAAACCTCATTTTTTGCTTTCTTTCTTCGTAAAAACAATATTACTGTCTATCTCGTAAAATAATAAATTGAGAAAATTAGTGATGCTACAACAGCACATACTTTCTAGTGTTATTTGAAACAGCGGAATATTGATATATTGCACTTGCTACGCTACTCACACGCCAGCTATTACTTGAAAACGTCCAATTCAAACAAAGTGCCTGCAATATACATCAGCATTAGTTTCGATAGTCAGGAACAGCAATCATTTCTTACTTTGACATATGAAACAAATGGGAATACATTTCACTGATACAGTATTCGCAGAAAATTATACAAGAGCGCTGTTGCCAGTGTAGCGTTATCTAAACTATGTGCATTCGCTTGGAGAATAATATCAATTCTTTGCAAAAAACGCTTTTTTTCCATTTTTATTCAGATTTCAACTGGTTTATCGGTTAGTCATAGTACATCATGCACAATATATATACAACTCTAATAGTAATGAACTAATTATATTACTAAATTGTACAATTTGTAATATTAACTTATTTTTTTCAAGAAACAGATGATTTTAAATGGTATATAGCATACGTAACTGAGCATTCACCAAAAATAAAACAAAAGTAGACTATTTTTATTTGCATTTTAATTGCATATTTTTGGTATTTTTTCAATAATTGCATATTTTTATTTATGCGGCGTATTACAGGGCATATATTCCAGGTTTTTGCGTAGAAGTGGGTCGAAGTGAGATATTTTCGTTACTTAGTAACTCTTTATTCATTACAATGTTTGAAAATATATTTTTATTACACATATTTTGTACTACTGTGTAACATAATGATTTATATAAATACATGTTATCTGTTAGTCACTATATATTTGTTTAACGCATATTCTGAGTTTTAACAGCGTATATAGGCTATTTTAAGAGCTAATTTTTCCAATTTTAAGTGCACGTTTGGGGGCATAATTATAACTTTTTAGTGCGTAATCCGGGCTTTACTCTTTACAAATGGTAGAGCATTTGGTGCGAAAACTGAATATTTTCAAGCATATATCAACACAAATTTGACAATTAAAAAACTTTTTCATACAGCTAATTCATATCACAACAATGACACGTAATTCACAGAAATTCGCGAGCGCGACGTGGAATTCCATCGTTGCATTGATGATATTCCCTCAGTGTTAGCAATTTTGAATTCATATACACTCATCGTCATAAAAAAAGTTGCACCCCGAAGGACCCGACTGATCCGTGGCAAGCTCAGTGTGTATTTTGCACACCATTCGCTAAGCCAATGATTTCGTTTTCATGGTCGGCAGTGCACTGGGGTCGGTGGTAGGTGCGTGACATCGCGCCCACCGGTCTAGATAAGAGGGCTTCAAACGGCCGAGCCAAACATTACGCCATCGAGTAGTGTCGCCAGACCGTCACCTGCACGTACACTACGCCGATTCGACAGCCAGTTGTCCAGTTAGACGCGTTCGAGAGGCGCCGCATCGTGGGTGTTTGGGTGAGTGGCTGGTCCTGTCGCCATATTGCGCGCCACATCGGGCGTACGCACAGCTTCACCACCCGCAGTTGGCGGCAATGGATTGAGGATGGCACGCACCCACGAAATACACGATTGCTACGCACCACGAGGACCACGCGCCACTCACCACGCACCACGCGCGAACTGATCCAATGGCAACGATAGGTGCTATTCAGCGGGCTGTGCAGCCTGCGCTGTCACATCCTGTAAGTGTCAGTGTCATTGGTAGGCGGTTGCACAACGCAGGGCTCGCCGCACGCCGACCGTTAGGATGCCTGTCATTCACACCCCAGCAACGTCGCTACAGTCTCACCTGGTGTCGGGAACGATGGACCTAGGGCCACGAATACTGGCAGCGGTCATCTTTAGCGACAAGGCTCGCTTCTGCCTTGATGACGACGACCACCGGGTCCGTGTCTGGAGGCGCAGTGGGGAGCGCTACGACGAGCTGTTTGTGTTATGCCAACATACGTCCCGCCAGCCTGTGTGATGGTGTGGGGCGATATACCTTGGTGCCCGTTCACCGTTAGTGTTTCTCGGAGGCACCGTAACAGCCGCACGGTATGTTCAGATTTTGCAACCGGTTGCTCTGCCCCCTGAACGCCCACACTCATGTCCTATTTCAACAGCACAATGCGCGTCCGCATACCGCAGCCATCTCTCGAGCATGCCTTGCAGTCGTGGATACTCTGTGATGGCCAGTCATATCGCCAGGCCTCTCCTCGATAGCGAATGTTTGGGGTGCTATGGAGTGTGCGATCAGGATCCCACCCGTACCCACCAATCTGCAAGAACTTTGCCACCTGTATGGAATGGACTTGCACTGGATTCCATTCGAGACCTGTAAAACTCCTTGCCGCGACATCTCAACGTGGGTTCACCAACATGGCGGCCCCACGCCATTCCAACATGTACAGTCTCTGGCCGTGTACCGCCATAAATGTTGGTCCTAGAAATGTGAAAGTGTAATCATTTTGTATGCGTGGCACCCTCTACCTGCCAGCCAACAAGGATCGCAATGCGCCTAATCGTTATGGGTGCAGTTTTTATGGCGACGTGAGTAATTCAAATAGGTTTTATATAATTTCAAATATTGATGTTTTAACCCATTTATGCCCGTAACTATTCTTTTCGAAATTTTTTGAAAATTTTGGTATTGTGTTATAAATGACTCGAAACAACCTGTAAAAATGAAAAGAAAATCTGCGCTTACCTGTTCAATTTTTAGGACACGGGTACTAAGTGCCCGTTAAGTACAACCCTGCATAAGACCGTCTTGTGAGTACAATTGTTGGTAATTCTTATATTTGAAGGAATGGGCAGTTTTTTTTTATATTTTAATGAACATTTATTTATTTTTAAACAAAAAATAGAATATTTTTGGCAAAATACATGTTTCAAACCTACAATAGTACATCTATAATCTCATCCTTTTGGTCTTTTTGGTAAAAAATGCTTTGATTCTTATATACGCAGCGCTTTCGTAGTTCCATTGTAGAATTAAGCTATCAAGGTACTGTAAAACTGAATTTTTATACTGCTTTTTGTAACTCTTATAGACTAGAACACATACATTTTTAGGAACAATTAAAATTCTTTGGTAGGATATAGCACTTTTCAAAGTAATAATATCACGCGCACGGAAACATTAGTTTCAAGATACATCACCAATTTTCATAAATATAAACATCCATTATATTTTTCAAAAAATAACTAAAGTAAATCTGAGGAAACAATGCAGTACATGATTTCCTATTATTTATGGTACTCTGCAAAACAATGCATGTGAAGAGGAACGGCACACTTTGCACATGCCATAGGGGTTTTTACTGTTTTGCATAAGGTTCAACGCCTTTTCTTTTGTCCAGAGATGATTATGTGACCATTGTGATTTTGACGTGCTGGTTTAGGTGACTTTTCGAAGTATTTCATAGGCCCAGGGCACTTCCGTGATACTCCATACTTTTCGTAAGTGTCAAAACACATTGTCTACGAAAATTCAAGGCATCCACTGTGACCCCAAGATGCCGGGCAACTATCCATGCATTTGACATTATTACATCCAATAACCACATTATTACTGCATGTACCACTTTTTGCCACGAATGTTTATTCAGTAATTAGACACATTATTGTCCAGCTGGTCTACTCCGCCCATGCACTTATTATACCTGGCAACAATGTTGGGCTGAGGAACATTTATTTATTTATTTTTTCTCAGTAACACAGAAACGTTTAGTTTGTTGGAGTGGAGCGACTCCTGTTTCATTATAGAGTAAAAAGACAGCATTGTTGTCATTCCAACCTACCGCTATTATGCTTCTAGATGCATCTGTGAAAGCAGTATATTCCCCTCGTGGTTTCTTGGCTAATTCTTTTTTTTCATAATTGGACATGCGATTTTCACGGACAGTTCCTGTCCCATACATACCACGGTCACATAAAGCACTGAGTAGTTTGACATTACTGAAAAAATTATCAAAGAAAAACGAGAATTTCACATCGGAATATTTGTTGTGCAGAATGTCACAAAATGTGAGGACTACAGACTCACCAAGACCAAACCTGGCAGTCAATACATCCCCTACCTTGATATAAATCAACATTCAAACAGTAACCTCCTTTTTGGGCAGCTACCCAAGCTTTGTAGCCAAAGCGTACAGGTTTCAGTCTCAGGAATTGCTTGCAACTGTGCCTACCAAAGTATGGAATCCTAGATTTATCTATTGACACGTCAGACTCAAAAGGGGCGTTCTCTAAGAAAGACTTGTTTACCTCATCAAGAAACGGACAAACCTTAGCAAATTTATCATTTCGATTTAACTCCTCGTTGTTGCAGACATGCAAAAATCGAAATATTTCATCAAATCTCCTCCTTCGCATTGATTCCGCCACAGTTTTGTTGTAAGAATCGTCCGAAGTCTCCCAAAAACATCCGGCGACGGGGTACAGGTATGTACCCACTTAGATAGAGTATTGCGAAAATGTATACATTTCCTCTTTTGATAGTGAAAAGTTAGTTTCATTATCTGGCAAGCATATCACACAGTGTTTTTCACAACAGAATCTACAATATCGTCATTGAGGAATAAAAGTAAAAGCTCCAGAGGGTGGCTGTCTTTGGTCAGAGAAGCAGCAGAGGAGTTTTCTAGTAGCATTTTTCTACTCAAAGATGACTATCCCCGACTAGTTTTGCAGCTTGTTGCAGTAGGTAAGTCCCCTTCTTCCCATACAAAAACATAAGTTTTTCTTGAAAGCTTTTTGTGTTTCGAGGGTAGAGGGGTCATCACGTCTTCATCTTCCGAAGATATGTCCTGGTTAGTTATCACCTGTAATTCACTACAGGCTCGGAGTTGGTTTCCAGAAAGGCGGTCTGGATCGTTGCAGTCTTCATCACCACTGTCCTCGTCGGACAAATTCACCCCAGGAGTAAAAAATCACAACGTCAGCAGCATGAATAGAAGAAAACTCTTCTTTCTCTAGTTCTTCAATAATTTCAACAACACTCAAAAATTTGACGCTGAAAACGTGGGAAATCCATGTCAATTATACACGTGCGTATCATAAATTACGCATGTAACACTTATAACTCAAATAAACGTATAAAAATGTAAAAATAATACGGTTCTATTCAAAGTAAGTCAAAATGTCAAACTCTTGCATCACATAATAATTCCGCAGTAACGATGCACTGTTGTCAGGGTTACGCTCACCGGGCACTGCAGTGCCCACATTATATTTACAGTTTCCTAAAGCTAAGCTAACGGCCTAAATTTAGAAATACAACAATTCACAGAGATTGGCCGATATCTAATGCACACGTTAACACGTAAAATTGAAACGAATTCGGTATATTACCATTGAAACTTACCTCTTTCGCGGAGCGTGGTGAACGTGCTGGGACACGCTGTTTCTGTAAGGCGACTGCTAGGTGGAGGGGAGAGCTGGAAGGGGTATGTACGGCAGCAAATTGTTGCATCACTCTTCCTCAGTCTACTCAAAAGTACAAAACTCGCGGGAACTGATTCCCGCGCAAATAAAAAATAATTTATATAGTAAGCACTAAAGTGCCCGTTGAACGTAAATGGGTTAATGTATAACAGAAGGTCAAAATATATGGTATGGTAAGGTAAGGTATTAAATAATATACAAATTCTAACTTACGAAGCATCCAACTGTCTAAAATTCTCACGAAGCGCTGTAAATTTGGAGCGAGCATTTATTTTTGTCAAACTACACAACTGTTTTCAAAAAAATTTGCCAAAGTACTCAAAAAATACTAATAGTTTCAAAAAATTAAACATGACCTTATTTGAAGATATATTTTTGATAAACACATCACATTAAGAAACGAAATTGTATCTTCACAATTATAGTTGTACGAAGAGGCCGACATTTAATATTTTTTTTAATTTTCCTCACATCAGGTATTTTAACGAACATGAGACCTGCACCATTCTCTTAAGCGTTCATTATGCTATCTAAGGTCCAATTTAATAAAGAAATGTTACGTGGCTTTTAATAAAAGTGGTTTTAAGAAAATAAAAATTGCCTTTGTTTGACACAAAATTTTGCAAAATATACTCATGTCGTTGAAATATAGAACATGCCATAACTTTTTGATGAATAGTTTGTTTTGATGATTTCATTAAGACAAAATGTATCTTCATAATTGTAGTTGTAGGAAGACGCCAAAAAATTTGAATTCTTTCAATTTTCAAAAAATCGGGTTTAAACCTACATGAGACTGCTCCATTCTCTTTAACGTTTTTCACACTATCTCATAAGAAAATTTAAACAGAATCGTTGGATCCATTTTTTTAATATTTTGAAAATGTCACAGGGGTTTAATGTAACGTACTCACAAAAATTAAAATATCGATTTCCAATTTAAGGGGACACGACATCAGCCAGATCGATCGTCGAATATCAGTTTTGAAGAAAATTGCTGAACGCAAGTGTTGTTCACCGACGGTCTGTCGGACAGACGGACAGCCAAACGTTTTGCCGTCAATCGATTTTTCGGTGTCAAGGACCCACAAAACAAGGAGGCTGGCTACACAGTGTGTTGTATGATTTTTCTAAATTTTGCAACTGGATTCATCCTCTTTTTCGTTACTAGGTTCCTGTAATAAGTGTTTTTCTGCAGAAAATCCTCCGTTTTTTTCGCGCAGCATTACGTATCTTTCTCTTTGCCTTCACCGAGCTTTCTACTGACAGATAATATCACACGAGCAGATTGTTTTCGCTCGATAAGTAAATGGCATCAATGGATGTCACTAAAATTGCATAGGGAGCCTGCTCCTACTGTAACGCAAGATATGGGTTTGTCTTTCCGATTCCGATATTTCCTAATAAGAAAACCAAATACAATTGACATTTAACTAAGAGAGTATATTGTGGCGTCATACAGATGTATTAAAACACAGACGAGGGTGGGTAAAATAAACAGTTGGTTTATTAAATAAAAACAATAAACGAAGTTGTAAATCAAACCATACAACTGCCTTCTATGAACTAAAAAAAATAGAGCCCACCACAAGAAGCGATATTTACAGTGCGGCTACCACACCGCCAAACAACAAACATTTCCCCTCGGTGTGATGCACCGCTCTGCCCGAGACAAACATACATGTCTCACAACTAACGACAAACTAATGCCGACTTCCCGCCCCGCGTGCCAGTCGCACTGCCTCCGCACAGCCTACCCGCTAACCTCGCTCGAACTCCAGAAAGAAAGAGGCCGTCACTCACCCGGCTTTTAACCCATTTCTTCCCAACGTTGCGTAAACGCAACACAATGTTTACTATTTTATTTTACCTATACCATTCGTTGAAATCATTTGAAATTTTTTCTATAGTAAATACAGTCCTTAATGACTTTAAAACTATTTTTATTTGATAAATATATATTACGTTAATATACAGTTTTATTTTTTTCTCCATAAGGTGCATGTCCTATTTTCACGCCTCTCCAATATCTGTCTTTTGATCTTCAAATTGGTGATGTATGTTACGTTTTGGTATCACACTACAAGATAAAATATGAACAAATAAAAGTGTTAATGTTTGACAAGTGTATGATTTTCAAAACAATTTTTTATAGACAAATAAATTTTATATTGCGTTTACGCAACGTTGGGAGTTTCCCGGCAGATTTGAGAACGGCCAAATTCCATTATGGCGCCACGACTAACAGTTCGTAGGAGCTTAACATTTCAAAAGAGATGTAATATTAGGTATAATATGCTCTCTTTGGATTGTTCCGTTGACGGATATGTCAATTGACATAATATCTGTAGTTTTCTCGACACTAAAACAAGGCATGGCATAGGTGGGCCTTCCTATACGAAACAGTTTGCATGAGCTTTCGAAGATACCAGTCGTGAGAGAAAGAAAATTTTGAAACAGGTTTGAAGAAATAAAAAAGATATCTACACATTTTGGTCAATAACACTTTAGGTAAAGATTAGAAATCTACAAAGCTGATTTTTGATGTACAAAATACCATTTTTTGATGAACGAACAAAAGACATTTGCAATCCGGAGTGTTTAGCCAGAATTTATCAGTACTTATGTGCTGATAGTGTCATACTTGAGGCGACACTTAGCTAAAACAAGGGAGACATGAGAGGTTGTTTTCATGATGTGGTGCGTACTGACAAAAGAAATTATTTTTAAAAACATTTCATGTTCATGGGGGAATATCAAAGAATATCACAAATGTTCGATCTTGGAAGAACTAATTTGCAATTTGATGAAATTTGTTAAATAAAAAAATAACTGCTGTTTATTGGCAAACTTATGTATGTATAACATTGTTTCTGTCATTTATTAGAAACAAATTTCTACGCTAATGTAATTGTGGCAACTGAGACAAAATGTCATCAGATGGTTCGCGTCTAATAAAAAAATTCAAAACAAGAGTTGTGTGTGATTGTATGATAGAGAAGCATAAAGACATTTTGCTTTGTTAGAGACCCTGCAAGGCGGGAAATATTGACCTTCTAACAACAGAAAATACTTTAAATTGTATTGATTTCGAGATTGATCTTTTCTTAGAAGTAAGGGAGACTACTAATAAAAATATGGATCTGGAAACCGAAATTGTAACTTGCCTTCTAGCACACAAATTGTTATTTGCCATCTGATTCTCACATTGAAAATTAGGGCATTATATTGAGAAGACAATGAGAGAAAGACAAGGTCCACGTTGATTATATAAGCTAGTGATGAAACGAATGCATGTAGACAACGTAATGTTCGTAAGAATCGGCTAATTTTGGAATAAAAAATGTCAAAAGCATTTAAATTCAATTTGAAGTTACACCTTCATGCATAAATTGAAATTTTGTTTGCGTATCAGTAAAATTAGTAGACATTAACTGACAAAATACCGACATTTCTTTAAAAAGCGGCAAGTACACTTTCTTTCCGGAAAACTCCCAACGTTGCGTAAACGCAACGTTCCGTCTAGCTTCAACCAAGAATGAAAATATTTTTAGCAAAATGGTTTTGCAATCTTTGGAGACTTCTTATCAATATTTAACTAAACTTTATTAAATAAATGAAGTATTTCAGTGTTTGGGAAGAAATGGGCGCCTACGGCGTCTCCCGCCGCCTCCGTTGCCCATCCCCAGCCACGTGACGACGCGCGTCCCTGGCTCAGTAAACCCGATGCGTCATTACGCGTCACCTCGCCAGATGGCCAGCCCTATTGCCTTACATCCGGCGAACGCCTACCGCTTGCGCATTTGAGCGTGCATGACGCTACAATATTATTTTGTAAAGATACACTAAATTGTGCGGAAGCGACAGTATTCGCTATTTTAACTAATAAATGCTTAATCTCACTTGAAAAAATGAGCTCTATCACACACACACACACACACACACACATGCACACAATGGCACTAAAAATACAATGACAAAAATATAGAAAACTTCCTGAAAGAGCATATACACGTGCAAATACACTGATATACACTATGCACAAAAAACATAAATGGGGAAATGTTAAATGCAACTGTTTCTTACTTTGGCAGTAATAACAATATGAATATCTGATGAATAAATCTTTAGTCTAATTCACATTTATCATGTTTCCTAATAACTCGGCTAACTTTTTCTCTCACTGAAATTAAATGCAATTGAAATTAAGACTTTCTAGAATCTAGAATGGATTCTTTGAATTACTTTCAAAAAATAATACAGAATTTATATCGGCGCCGCGCCGCTGGCCACCGCTGTACAGAAACTGTTCTTAAGATTCCTTTGCCTAGCATGACCTCGAGATCCCGTCGTCTGCTTAGTTTTCAATGAGAAATCAGCCTCTTTGCTCCGATGTGCGCCATCCAAAATTTTAATTTAATTGCCAATGAAAAAAACTGTGGGGAAAAACGTAACTTCATTAGTTAAGACTTTACCCAACATAATTAATGCATGCTTCCTGGCAATTAATCTTGGGAATTACTTTTCACATTTCTTATACATTAATGCATATTCTTGACACATAATTCTGATATAAATCTATTATTCATTTTCCTTTAAGTAATATCATACAATATGATTTGCAATAGTTACCTCAATTGAGTTTTTTCTGAAAGGCGTTCTCTGTTGTCTTGCGTTTGCAGTCCATCCTCTCGTAACAAAACTGTTCTTGCCGCAGGTCGCTTACAAAATGGGGTGGAAGTGTGCTTCCTTCTTGATAATTTACGCTGCTTTTTCAAAGTAAATTTTTGATTAGATGAGGCATTCAAGAATACGATTTCCGAAGCAGTGTTTTCCTCCGCGCTTTCTCGTGGCCACTGCGTATACTTTTAGGACTTCGTACCGCATTCCGCAATAATAAGAGGTCAATTAGGTTATAATTGCAGTTGCAAACGCAAGATATCGGTTACAATGCTGCAGTCGTGGTAGCGGGAAAGCAAAATTGAATGAATCTACTTCAATTTCTCAAGCCACAGTTTTTGAACTTAGTTGTTTTCACTTACATTCAGTGTTATTACTAAGCGGTGGATTTTTGCCTATTTGCCTTTTTTCCTTGGGTGAAAAACCCAATATTTTAGGTTAATTATTCAAATTGAGGCATTAGGAGCATTATATGCGAATTTTATAGTGCCTGTAAATGCATATTTCACTATTAAATGCTTATTTTGTGTTGAAATGCCTAAATGTTATCTATACTCGTATTTATTCTTCAAAATTCAATTATTCTTAATCCAAAAAAATTAATTACGTAGTTTTATTGTTTCTATCCTGTAGATTCCAGAGAAATCGAATAACTATCTATAAATCAATGTTCCGTTTTACTGCCACAACAATGCGGGTATTTAATATTACGAAACACGCACAAAATCGCTGGTGGTAGTCTTGTGATTATTTTTTACTTCGAATTTTTAAACAAACCAAAACGGGTCCAAATGTTTTCTAAAATGTTCTCCTCATATGTATCAAAGGACGCTATACAAATTAGTGACTGTTCCATTTTTCGCGAAATTTGTATTTTCGAAAATTGTAAAAAAGAAACATTGCAAAAGTACAGTATTGAATATAGGGCTTTCTGTCTTAAATGAAAAATGTTCTAAAAAGGCAGCTTTTTGAGAAAAAAAACACGCATAATATTTTGCGAGTGGTTATTGAGGAATTTCTGCTTTTTGCAAATTATTAAAATAATTCTCAAAAATTATTACATATATTTGCTTCAATTTTTTCCATGGATACTTAATGGAATGGACACTTAAAGAATAGCATAGGTCTAATTTTTGTTGAACGCTCTGAATTTTTGAAAATTGCAAATTTTGATTTTTTCAGATTTAATGCGAGAAAGTATGTGCTAACTCAACTAGTTACATTTGCGTTATGCATGGCGATTAAAACAAACCGTACAATATTTTCACTTATGTTTAAATTAAATGTGAGAAACAAGATCATATTGTGTAGCATTTGTGAAATTAACGAAAAGTAAAATGGTAGCTACTGCGATTCAGCATCGTTTTTCGTATTGCCGAGCAATGAAAGAATGGATTTCTGTAGAGTATTCGTGATGAAGACTAACATTTCATGACAGTAACTACAGGATAATCACGTAACTTTAGCACCTCCTGTAACTTTTGAACGGTTGAAGATATTGCAATGCAATTTTCACGGAAGTACATGAGGGAATTGGGCTAATTGATATTTGTATTCATTTCTATTTTATAACTTGTATTTTACGGTAACTATGTTTTTTCAAATAGAACTATACATATTTTTTCGGCCTACCATGACGAGCGTAAAAGGCGAACCCAATGATATACATTTTGTCACATGTTAGATAAGCACTTTTTGAGTAATTTTGATTTTTTGACGGATATTTTCATGTAAACGTCCGCCGCACAAGGTCACGCAGCGCTCCTCCAGCATCCTGGAACCGAACTTGACAGACATTTGTAGGTCTTTCAAGAAGATGACCCACTCCAGAAATTTGTAAAGATTATTATATTTGTGAGTGTACGTGCTTCAAATAACGTCCAATAAAGTATTTTGAAAACTCAAAACGTTTCTGTGAAAATGAGCTTCAAATTTCGCATTTTTAGTAGCGCTAAAACACAATTTTCTTTTAAACGGCACATAATTTTTAAAAGAAAATTGCCATTTAGGATTAAGATTGTTTTCTTTAATATTCTAAAATTAATATTTCCGTTCTACCAATAGGAAACCGAAAAATTAAGAAAATGGTAAAAGCATGTACTTTTCGCGGTGATAGATGGCAGCTGGCAAGAAATAGTATGTGGCCAAATAGCTAGCGAAGACCCAAGGAAACAAAAATAATACAGGAAAGTCCTTGCTATTCTGTAGCACCACTTGTTACATTACTTATTAAGCTCGTTTTCATCACAAACATTAATAATACATTAAACCCCTTTTCAATATCGAATTTCATAAGAATTGCATTTGACCCTATTACCCCACCATTAATAGAGAATGCAAATATCAAATTCACGATAAGAATGCAAAGGAATATAACATACGCAGCTACTTAGTTCATTTTAGTTAGAAATATTTTCAATCAGAAACTGAGTTCTTTAGGCTTGGTTGTTGTGAGGCTAATTCCAGGCGTAATCTTTCTACCCGTACCTTCAAGGCTGACGCTGTGTCGTAGATGGTTCCTTCAACACTAGAAGAGCAGTAATAGAGTCGGTCTGAAATTGAGAATCGCAATGCAGCAAATTTATGCCTGATTCTTAAAGACATTACCTCATTGAAAGGAGTAGTGGCGCGACAAAAACACATACTTTCTGTAATATTTATTAAGGTTACGGATTATTATAACTATACAGGTGTCCAGAAGCTCCCGCTACAAAAAAAATACCCTAAATTCTACGTTGCACGTCAGGAAGAATGGCAGGTTTAATTTTTCCGAAAAAAAAATTTTTTTTGAGAAAATTGAGTTTTAAAATCACTTCCGGCCGCGATATTCAAACTGGCCGCTACGACACTGCAGACGGCGTCTCCTTCTGCGTGGACCATTTCCTCATTTCTCCGCGTAAACGTGAAACAGTCGAGTAATATTCTTTAAGGAAAGCATCGCGTTGCTTACACTAGAATACGTTAATAGTATCAAATGTTTGTAGGCTCTGTTCAATAAATATTTTAAATGTACTAATAGAAAATTCAGTTTTGTTCAAAATGATAGCCACGGTACATGGCGGCGTTAATGTAAATGATGAACACATCCAAATTTATGAAAAATATTAAATCTCCTGGAATGCTCGAATTGTTATTTTTAGCACATATTCAGATAAACTAGTGCCTTCGGCTTAAAATTGCCACATACGTGAAAATTATTTTAAATACCGTGATAAACTAAAATGCGTTTCTGAAATGAAATATTTGTTCATGAAAAGACTAAGTTTATTGATTATCTCTGGAATTTGAATTGATTCTCCCGGTTGTCATTTTCTGAATTCTCACACTAACAATAGCCAGATTTAGACTTCTCGATAAATGGCTGCACGATTTATCTCAAATGAAAGTCATAGACATCAATATTTTCTTCCTCAAAAAGATTGTATCTTTCCTAAATAAAACTATCTGTCGCTACCGTAAAAGATCAATGAACTTCCTTAATACTACCCGTCAAATTATTCTCTCGTAAGTAATATGTAGTACAGAAAGATGCACTCTCTGCTGTCGCATCCCAAATGCATTCCGAAATAACTGTAGTTGCAAAATAGGCTCCACTGCACTATGTGGAATAGAGTCGGACAAGAACGCCCTCAGTTCCTTTCGTTCTCGGTGGCGATACCAGGCGCGCCGATACCACTGTGTCCGAGAATGTCGGTTCCGGAACTACCATTATCGAGAACGAACGATACCGAAACTTGGCCTGTTATCGGTGTGCGCCGACCTTGTCGAATAAATGCTGGAGGCGTCACCGGAGCTGTTGGCACCGTTTAGTATAGCTCAAACTCGAGGCAGTCTGGCGGTATGTCTTGTTGAATAAGGCAAAATATTTTTGCGATTTGCGAGATTTGTGCGTTTATCAGTGCACAAGCAATCTAGCGGCACCTGTAATGTAAATAGCCTTGGACTTTTGATATGTATATAATCAAAATAATGAAAAAATAACAATTACGACGAATATTTATTTCATCTTTTCACGTAAATATATTTTAAGACATATTTGACTTTCTAACCTTTTTTTCTTGAAATGTATTTCTATTTTCTTCTAGTTTGGTTTTTAACCAAACTAGGTATGTCTAAATCATTTCCACTTTCACCAACTCCAACCGTTTGGCACGCAACCTCTATTTTACTTTCTCGCCTAACGAATAGTTCGTAAGAAGAGAAAGTTATGTAATCGTGCGCCGGAAAACGGCTAATTTTCGCGTGAAAATCTCGTAAAGCTGGAATCTGGAGAGGAAAAATTCGATAAAACCTGCTGCTAAATTTGGGGGGAAAATTCCTCTACCTCGTGGTGCAATCAAAACACATGTTTTGTTGCTTCTCGATACTGTAAAATCGACTGACGGCAAAACGTCCTCCGTCTGTCCGTCTGTCTGTCCGTCTGTGGTCAACGCTAGTGCCTAAACTGTTCAGCCGATTTTCTTCAAAATTGATATTCCCCAATCGTTTTTATTAGTGTCAAGGCCCTTGGAATTTGAAACCGATATATTAATTTTTGGGATACTTTACATGAAGCCCGTTGGAGATTTTCAAAGTTAAAAGGAAATGGCTGCAATTTTTTTGATTAAATTGTGTTGTATGAAGAATGTTTAAGGTAATAATATAGGTATCATTTTCGTTGATATCCCTAATTTTTCGAAACTTGCAAAAAACTATTTTAAAACTGCAAAATTGAAGATACAGATTTTTGCCTCAGACAAAGTCGGTTGTACAAAATTAGCACTTTCGATAAGGTCATGTACCATTTTTTGAAAAAACGAGTAGTTTTTGCGTAAATTGCGCTTCAAACTTACAAAAAAACTTTTCTCAAAAACCGCTCCAAATTTTTTCTTTAAAATTTCTTCACGTATGTAATCAGGGACGATAAAAATATTGTTTTAGTTCTACTTCTGGGAAATACTTGTTTTTTGAAAATTGCAAAGAAATATTTTTAAAACTACAATATTGTAGATAGAGATTTTTACTTCAGAAAAAGTCCCTTGTACAAAACTAGCTCTTTAAAAAAGGTTATGTAGAATTTTCTGAAAAAACGAGTTTTTACTTAATCTTTGCTTCAAATTTACAAAACAAATTTCTCAAAAAAACCGCTCCAAATTTTTTCTTTAATTTTTCTCCACGTGTGTAATAAGAGACGGTAAATAAATAACCTAGTGGTGCTATAGAATGGCACAAACTTTCTCGTATGTGCCATCGAATCAAATGTTTCTCTATCATGCATTTACCATTTTAATGCACGGTTCGTATAAATGCCGTTTCGTTAACTTTGAGGATCATATTTCGGGTCTCGGAACGGAAAATGCTTGCTGGTAGAAACACTTTTGCTGCTTTATTAAGTAGTGGAATAGCATTTAGGACCTTATAGAAGCAGTGCGAGAAAGTATGTGCGTTGGAAGCACCACTAGATTTGACTAGATCTAGACCGAGGATATCATTTGTTTTTGAATTTGACATTCTATATCTTTAGATATCACAAGCTGGCTTTCCTCTTAATTCTTTACACAAAGAAAAGAAGAGGTGGGTCATAGGTGACCGGTGAGTCATGGGGAGCGCTGGCCTCTGATTCGCATTGCAAACCACTGGCATCTCAGAGGATTACCCCGACTTCCGACGTTGATATCTCACCGTCCCACATGCTCTTCCAGGAAGCTAAAGGAAATGGAAGGAAGGTTCTGTTAATTGAAATAATTATGCGTTAGATCTCTTTCGTATGGCAGTGATAGAATTAAAGTCAATTAAAACATTTATTTTTATCATTTCTAGGCTTATTTTTATCATTTCTTGGCTCTATAAACGCTTAATTAAAGCGTTTTTCTATGGTGCAAAAATTTTATAAATTTATTAATTTTCCTTCATTTTATGTGGTGTATAAATGTGTATTATAATTAAATCTGTATTTCGAATTTCTGAAAACTCTAGCCGTGTGTGGCGATAGGGCAAGGAGTTGAATAGGCTGATTTGCAATGGGCACCGTTGTTTGGCCGCCGATTGTTTCACCCAATTCAGACACCATGGCGGCTTACATCAACTGTTACACAATAAATTGTGCCCAGTGACGAAAGCACATTTTCACGCAGGGAAGAACAGTACCCATTTCAATTTTGATTTCCATATGCATTTTTATAATGTAATGATGAAATTAATATAAAACGTTATTTGTTTTTAATAAATATGCATTACATTCGAATGTGTAAGAAACGGAAATGACATATCAATAAATATGAAATGAATCATTTTTCCCACAAGTAATGTTCACACAAGTTAAGTTCCATCACAAACAAGATTTAATTAGTAGGTAGTTGAATGTCACTTACAGAAACACAGCACATAAACATAAACATTTCACTTGGCGCGTAATTCACACTTGTCCAAGTACAGTTATTGCAGTGACCTTGTAGACTGCAGTAGTTATTTTTGTGACGACCAGAAGCAGCCGCGAGTTACACAGTTGAATTAACAATTACAGGCGTAAACTTACGCAAGAGCGACAGACACAATTTAGATGCTTACTGCCACGATTGAATTAATAAATGTGCGGAAGCCGTATGCACCTCAAGTTGCACGATTATTCATTATTTTACACGCTTCCGCGCGGAGCCGTCAAGACATGCGTCCTTCTATCGTGGTGCCTTGCACTAGACTGATGAATTTCGGTTGCGACAAGAAGACGTTAGGAATGGGCTCTCTCGCGCGGCTGAGGTGGGGATGGCGATGGCCAATTACAATTTGCCATTTGATTTGGACATGGAAGATTCTGGACGGTTTTTTGCCCGTTGCTCCTGCAACGGGCGGAGCGGGGCCGTGATAGCGAGGCGCGCACGTGCGCTTCTGGGCAGAATTTCTGAGAATGCCGTGGGCGCAGCTTGCTGACGGGATCTTTCGGTGGCGCGGTCGGACGCGCATCCCGCGGCCAACGGCCGCGCACGTACCGATTACAGTACAATTTGTTCTGCCTTGCATTTCGGAACAAACGTATTTATTCCTGCTTTGCTGTGGGCCGGAACAGCTACTTTTCAACCAATTAATAGATTAATTGAAATTGTATTTTATTACGAATATAATTAATCAATGACAATTAAATGAAAGAGTTCTGCCAACATAATACGTGTCGACCTTAAATCTCGCAGTTGCGTCGAGCTGCCGAGCCGCCGACCCTGCGCCGAGCGCCCGGCGGCGGCCGCTTCTGCCGAGACTGCGGGTACCGGCCGATACTGACGAGAACAGCCGAGAATGGAGTGGTTCCGATAATTCCGATTCTCGAGTGAGACCAACGTGTACATTTCAAGAGGCAGATAAGGAGCGCGTGCGCGACCTTCGAGGCTCCGAGACTGAGAAAGCAATGCCGGCGGGAACGAATGATAGTAGAATACGTTTTGCCCGGCTCTAATGTGGAACATCGAAGTTTGCGTCCGACTACCCATTTCTCTAACTTCAATGAACATTCTACCAGTAGTTTTCCTTTTCAACATGAAAGATGAGAGCATGTCTCTGTCTCAAATCTTGGATTTTTTTTGTGAAATCACTTCATGAGGCAGTTGACAGCTACACGGGAAACGTTTTATTTCTTCGTGTGCTTCGCTTGCAATGTAGTTAGCAAATACGTACATAAATGAGTGACGGCGGACATTTCTTCGATTTAATAGTGTATCGATTCCTATGCCGAATTTCCTCTAATACCTGTTCTATAGAACGATGTGATTCGGTTCTCTTTGCAAGCGAATGATTGCCTGCAGTACAGAATTATTTACTTTCTTAGCATTTTCTAATTTAAAGGAAGGACGAGTTCTCAAGGTTTCTACATTGTACAGAATGTAAGTAGGAACAGTTTACTTCAGGGACAGTGTAGTAACTTCCAATATTTTTCTTTGATATTTTCATAATGTACAACAACGAAAATAGGCACACAGGAAAAAAACTTTTTTATGCAAGATAATCAATTTTTAACCCCAAAGATGACTCCGTGCAGGTATTCAGTCATGACCACTATGCAGACAGGGTCTCGAATCTATTGGTTTGAGGCAAAACTGACACGCGGCTGATGGGCGAATCACTTGGCGGCGGTGGATGGTTTCTCGTGCATGTTTGTCACACAATATAAATCACGATGTGACGCGACCTAGCAACTGACAAGTGCAAGGACACTGACCATAATACGGGCTGTGAATGGCCCCGGTCCGGTACCCTCAGTGAACCTCGGTCGAACTTTTGCGTACGAGAATGTTTGAGTTCTTTTGAATCATTTCCACACCACGGCATGCAACATCATTGCCTTTCTCAGATTTTTACCATTTCACGCCAATAATATACCAGTTTCCTATTTTTTATTCATTGGGGCATGACACATAAGGCGACGTCATTTTATCTGTTATAATTGACCTGTGGTATTGGTTAACTGCCACGTGCCTCAAACAAAAATTCTTCAATGCATTGTTCGACCTGCATCTCCACAAAATGACTGCAAGAAGCATCAATTCAAATACCGCGCCCGCAGATAATCAATAAACTCGGTATTTTCATGAACGAATATTTCGTTTCCAAAACGCTTCTTAGTTTATCACGTTTAGAATAATCTTCACGAATGTTGCAACGTTAAGTCCAAAGCACTAGTTCAAATGAATATGTGCTAAAAATAATAAATCGAGCATTCCAGGAGATTCAATATTTTTCATAAATGTTGAATGTGTTCATCATTTACATTAACGCTGCCATGTACCGCGGCTATCATTTTGAACAAAACTGAATTTTCTATTAGTACATTTAAAATATTTATTGAACAGAGCCTACAAATATTTGATACTATTAATGTGTTCCAGTGGAAGCCACGCGATGCTTTCCTTAAAGAATATTACTGGACTGTTTCACCGTTTACGCGGAGAAACGAGGAAATGCTCCACGCAGAAGGTGACGCCGCTGTCTGCAGTGTCGTTGCGGCCGGTTTGAATTTCGCCCCCCAGAAGTGACTTTTAAACTCAATTTTCTCAAAGACAAATTTTTTTTTCGGAAAAACTGAACCTGCCATTTTTCATGACTGCCAACAGAGAATTTGGGGTATTTTTTTGCAACGGGAGCTTTTGGACACATGTATTATTCACAGCAAACGTGTTTTCTACCCGCAAAAAGTATTTGTCACGGATGAGACCCGAACTTACGAGCATATGTTTTCTCGGTAATCCTCTTACTTATTATACCACAGACACGGTGATGCCAACACTCCATCGCAAATATTTAGTGCCGCATTAAAAATAGAGTTCAAATTTTGTAATTTTGAAATACCACAGGTTTGAATAAAAAAGAATTAGTTAGCCAACTACTTAAATTTACTTTCATATACATATATGAAAGTAAAATTATGGAGTATGTTTTGTACTGAATTTGAAGAATCTTTACATGGTAAAAGCAATGCCATTTGGTTCGATTCCGTTCGTGTATTGGGATTCATTCTCTTGTATTGGATTCTTCTCGTGTATTGAAAGCATTATTTCGTCATGGGTTTAATTTGTAATGACATTATTCAATGTTTTTATTTTTCTTGCACAATTAATATCGTTCCTTACGATACCTTCATACGGCAGTATGAAGACGGGAATATAATTAGAAATTATTAGCAGAATTTTGTTAAATCGCAATTCTGTCTCGCTCAATTTGTTTCAGATATGGGTCATTCCACGTAACAGCGGACAGAAAAACACCTGAATTGTTTCAAATTCTCTAATATATTTTTACACTATCTATTATGAAAAGTAAGAGACGTATGTTTTTTGTTTACCCGAGAATACATTATTTTTAAAGTTACAATTATCGAAATATATTAATTTTTCTCCAATGTCGAGATGTTTAATAATTTTTAACTCCAAATGTATTGCTTGTAAAATCTTAAATTTGATTTCAAATTAATGCTAAAGAAGCAATCTTTCAACAAGTGTTTATAAATAATTGCATATTTTTATATTGTGTTTTTTAAATTGTTTATAATTAAACGAGTTTTTTAAGATGATCCCCATGATTTTTTGTTTTAAACTCGACGGCAATAAATTCTTTAGACTTTCATCTCCATCTCTGCAAATTTTCAAAATGGCTTCTGTTTTAGAACTCACGTAAAAAAATAATATTCAACGGAGCGCAGAGTATTTTCCCGACCGCCGCTGCGCGCCGCTGCCATACCGCTCTGTCAATGCTCCCTGCGTCTTCCTCCACTGGACTTGCGGCCTTGCGCAACACTGCCCACGCCCTTTCATCGATGTCAGCAAGTCGTTTACCACCCAAGGCAATGACAGGAAGTCGACCAAGCAATACAAACCTTGGGATCAGTTTACATCCAAGAGTGTGTGACACAGTGCAAATAATATCCTCGTTTTTGACGCGTATGTGAGTGCCCGTGCGCTTCTTTCTTTCTAGGAGAGTGACAAAAAATAATTGAAGATGGCAGGTACAATCAAGATACGCTTTGATTCATGTTTCAATACTTTCAATCTAGAAAAGTATGGTAGAACTGAATGTAAACATTTAAGACAGTAATACGAAGTATCCTTCAAAAGTGGGGCACACAATACCTACAAATTACGCTGAATTTGAAAATTTCTAACATATGCAGCTTCAAAATGGTTTATAAAATGAAAGTCAAACTTCTAAAGATACCATTGAAACATTTTCCAGCAAACCAAACAAGTCAACGGAGTAGAAATTTAGTAGAAGACAATAATTAGTAATTGAAAATTGAAATCAGAGATAATGGTGATTCATCTCCTAGTGAAGCAGAAGCTGCTCCAACCAAGAGTGTAAAATTATCATATCTGAAAGAAAGTTTAACAATATTGATGTTAGGCGAAACACCTTTTGGGAAAACGAAACTGATATCCTCGTCGAAAAGTGGAAAAAATAAGACGAACCTTAGAGAAAGGAATATTTGATATAGAAGAGGTGGAAGAAGAACAAGAAAACGAATATATCATAGAAGAATTGAAAAAAGATACGAAAATACTGATGATGATAAAAATTAAAATTTTAACGATTTTCAAAGATTGGTGTTTTCCTAAAGTTAAAAAACATTTCGATGCATCTACTCACATGATAACTGTTGAAAATTAACTAGCAACAAAGGAATATAGTCAACTCCACATGTGAAATCCAGAAGAGCTATCGTCGCTTCTGTACACTAGTGTGTTGTGGCTTTTTATTGCTCAGATGACGTTAACCGTTTCATGAATAAATAAAGAAAAAATAATTTTATTTCAGTGAGAGAGAATGGGGGATAGATTTACAAACAAAAGAGGATTATATTGAGCAATATGAAAGGAACCTACCGACATTTCAAAGAAAAGTCTCCGCATCTAAAAATCAGATTTTCAAAGTTCGCTGAATGAAGACTGAAACACTGCATTTTACCAGGAGCTAACGGTACACATACTGTATGTGTTTGTATATATCACGAAAACGTAGAGTTAAGTTAATGTTTGACGGAGGAGGTCTCGCGAAGTTAACAGATGATGTTAATCCATTGAAGGATTATCGGTACTACCGAACAAAAGTTATTTTTGACCCTCCAAGAGCTCACTGTTACTTTAAAAAGCGTGATAAATGTCCTAGAATAGAACGACTTAAAATGTTGCAGGAAAAATTTGAAGAGAGGATGTCACGTATGGGCAGTGGATTCACGTTGAACGATTCACGTACATCATGATCCGATTACGACTCCCAAGAAGCTATATGACTGGGCACAAAAGCATACAAAACATAGTGTTTTTCTTGTTCACCAATGAAGATCATGAAGAAGAAAGAATTCACTTAAAAGTCGTAGAAATGCAGAAAAATGGCTACGTGGTACACGTTCGTTACATTCCTTTGTTCCTATTTGTGAAGATCAAGAAATAATTAAAACATGTTCCTTGAAAGAAAAATATTATCCAAGTTATATAAAGAGAAACTTAAAAAGACGTAAATCTGATACAACTTAATATTTTATATGTTTTGGAATATTAACAAGAACTTGAAAACACATTGCTCAGTGAACGTTTCCACTTGTCTTCCTGTTGTGAAGCTTGTTCCTCTAGCGTTTCATTCGATAGCGGCACCTACAACGACGGGCGCATGAGGTTCTCGCGGCGCTGTGAACGAGGAAAGATTTAAAAAATTCTCAAAAATTTATTTTAACAGAAGCCATTTTGAAACTTAGCAGTCCTTTAGAAGAAAGTATGAACTTTCTTTACATTTTTTCAGATTTTTAATTCGTGGTAAATTAATAATTTTATAAATAAAAATATATAAACAAAAAATTAACATTAAAAAATAAAAAAATTATAAACAATAAGATCAATTTCATGAAAGGTACAGATATAAGGTTTGATTTAAGAGGAACTCAAAACCGAGGTTTTAAAATTATTTTGAGATATAAAATATAATACATGTCAGTGCGTATGAAGTTACCGGAAATTAAAAAAATTAAATGACGAAAATATAAATATTTGAGCAAAACTAAAAAGCACGTGTTGTATAGTTTGTTTTCATGAACTTGTAAAAAAATAATCAGAAAGGTATGAGACATCGAGGTCAATTTTCCTTCAAATTCGTCCGATTTTGCGTGGAATGACCCATATGTAATTTTAAAAGAAATATTCCTTAACCCTGACCTCAGAGCGTACTCTACGTTTATCGCCTCGTGGTGTTACCGAGACCGCGATATCGCCTCCGGCTTCCAATTTAAACGTATGAAGCGAACAAACGAAGTGAAACATTGCTAATTTCTTTTTAGTATACGTGAATGAGGAGAGCCAATGAAATTGAGTGCAAAAAAGGGGTGATTATGAGTTGCTAAGTTCTTATAAACAATTAAATATCTCTAGAACGGAAAATGATAGCATCGATCGTACTGCGCAAATTTTTATTGCATTTAAAGGGGATTTAGGCGAGACAATAAAAATTTACATTTGCACATTTGTAAACAATTTCAAAATTTTGCCACTCTAAAACGGGGAGTATCCCTTCATGTCCCAGAACAGAAAAACGCGAATTAACAATTTTGAAAAAATTAACAATTTTATAAACAATTCCTAAATGTGTGCTAATACGGCTGGGGAGGGTCCACAAATTGTCTGATTTGAATATTTCAAAAGAGCAGTTTTGGTAGGAATTGCAAATTGATTATTATATTTAGTATAATTGTTGTTAAAGTGCTCATTATTCACTTGTCTTTTGACACCAATACTCGATCGAAAACATCCGCTTAAAATATTTTTCCGTCATGGGGTACGCGCAGGCGAAATCTCTCTGAGAAATAATATTTTCGCCTCATGCTTAAAAAATCAATGTCCTGTTTCCAGGAACAGACTCTTTCTCGCCCCATGGGATTTTGCGCCAATCACACAGGCAATAAGGTTCCGACTGTACCGATTGGTCAACGCGCCTCTCCCCGCTGTCCAAGTTTGTACGGTTGGGAAAATAGAATTTCACCCGAAAGTTTTTGCGAGGAGAACTTTACATACGTGGATCACACTAAATTTAAAAAAAGGCAATCGTTCAAATAATAATTAACAAAACCACTACTCGATATGAAATTGAAACAAAAGATTTAGGATACAGTGAATATGATGAACACATTCTTGCCAGTATAAGAAATGCGAACACACGCAATATATAATAAACGTATGAGTAGGTTGTTTACTAAAACCTAACACCTAACTAGAAAGCTTCTGGTGATCTTTTTCTTTGTTATTTAAGGTCGCATTAACATCTAGGTCATTAGCGACCTCTACTGGGTTTAACGTTTTGGTAACTGTGAAGATGACATGATATGGGGAGAAAGGAAGAACACAAATACAACCACGCCCCAGGCGGAACTCGAACACGCGATCCTCCGGTGCGAGATCGCTACGAAACTACTGCTATTTTAGCGATCTCGGCCTTTTGGAGAAAGTTATTTCAAAAGACAACGATAGAAATGTGAACGATCCGACAACAGTTTTGATTTGATTTGATTTATTTAAAGTCGCGTCAAAGATTTTTAGCCACTACTTTTGTAATAACGTAGTCAGTACAAATTAACACAATAACTCAAAGTTATACGTATATGGTTAAATATTGTAATACATTTCAATTTCCTTTATAAAGCAAATGAATTTAATGCACTCTTTGTTGTTGAGATCTTTAGGAGAACTAAATTTTTACTTGTTTCTTGTACTTTCATATTTAGGGCATGCAAACAAATGTTCTACTGGAAGAGGAATCTTGCATACATTGCAGTTATCAGCATCAGTCCTGTTCAATAAGTAGCCGTGAGAAAATTTTGGGTGTCCTCTTCTGCATCTTGTTAGGGCAAATTGATCGTTTCTGCAGAAACTGAGATCCGGCAACAGTGACAATCTCTTTAACCAATACACTTCGAAAACGAACAAAGTTTTTCTCCAAAACGTCTTCCTATGACATTCTCAAAATTATCAGTAAACAAAAAAATAAATATCTGTCCGGTTTACATGAATTTCAGAATTGTTTATTAAAGACTTGTGCGCCTGTCATTGTACACCCATTAACTCACATTTGTGATGGGTTCGTATGCACCGTAATACAAATACTTTCAAAATAGCTAAGAATAAAACATTCTTTAAAAAAGCAACAAATATGAAATTCCAAATTATCGCCCAATTTCTCTTTCGTCAGTTTTTAAAAAAAATATTAGAGACTTTTACGTAGGAATGGAAACCTTCCTCATTAAAAAAACGCGTTTTCAGATTGCCAACAAGAATTTCGAAAAACAAACTACGGTGAGAAACATATTTTCTTTTTTTAAGATGTCGCCTCATCCATGGAACAAAACGAAGTAACTACTCTGGAATATTTTTAGTTTTTTAAAAGCTTTTGACGTCATTGATCATAACATTTTACTTTCAAAATTACCTTCGTATGGAATCCGAGGTATTGCTCTAGATTGGTTATGTTCATATATTAAACAACAATATCAGATAGTAGAAATACCTTACTGGAATGATGGAACAATATATAAACATCTTTCCGATTCTTTGCCAAGCGGGGGATGGATTTTAACCCCTATTCTTTTCCTTATATACGTAAACGATATGCCCTCGACGATTGGACAAGGCAGAACAGTTCTCTTTGCGGATGATACCAATATTCTTTGCAATAAAGAAACCTTAAAAAGTACAATATCTGAGTTTTAAATCGGTTCCGTAATAACATTAATAGTAAATGAAAAGAAATCTGTTTCAGTGCAGTTTTCCATTTCAAATAAACAATTCTGTACTCCACTGAAAATAAACGGTGTGCTATTGACTGATGATATGCTAACGAACATTTTAGGACTCTCAATTCAGTCAAACCTTAAATGGAATGACCTTTTAAATGAATTAAACACAAGAATTAACCCCATTATGCTACACTTTCAGTATTCTTTCAAATTGAGTCAGCCTTCGTACTCTCGTTGTGTATTTATCGCGAATGTTCATTACCGCCCGATCTACGGCATTATGTTCTGGCGAAATACATCTTATAGCTTCCATACTTTTATATTCCAAAAAAGAAATGTACGGATAATATGCAAATCCCTCCTACGTGATTCTTGTAACCCTCTCTTTATTAATCTAGGAGTTTTACCATTACCTTGTTTCTTTATATCTGAATGAATCAGTGTTTTTTGTCAAAAATGATTTGATCAAGGGTAGGGAAACGCCGATGTCTATAACTATAACACACGACGTATTAATTATACAAGTTAGGTGACAGTATCAGAAGCTCACTACAAAAAACGCACAAACAATACATGTAGATTATTTTAACATAACACTTTGCCAATGAATGATATTAACTTCGATTAAATCGATAGAAAACTTTAAGTCCCAAGTAAAATCTTTCTGCTGCATAACTGTTTCTATACAATTAGAGACCAAACCAAGCATCCAAAAGGAAAGTAATATTAATTTTAACAAAGAGAGTTAATGAATTATTTATTATTTGAACTGTATAATTCTAAATAATTCTCTAACAAAGCGCTTGCCCACTCAATGTTCTGTGGCATCCACCCTTTTGCTCGGATCCGAGGCGCGGAGCAAAGTGAGTGTCCGACTCGGCGACAGGCGTACAGTGTTCCTATGATGGTATGAAAGTGAAGGAAAAAAGGTTCACTCGAGAATTACGTTTTTAAATGGTATCATTAAAATGTTATTAAATTATCTATGCACGTCTTCAGTGGGTAATATTCTAGAATTTAATGGGAAATATGGTTCTTTAATTTATTGTTCTCCCTCCGTCCCTTGTCGCCGCAAGAAGTAATATTCCTTCAAGAAAGATATGATGAGGGAAGAGTCCAAATCTACAGCTGATTTACCCCTGAAAATAGATTTTATTACATTGGAGCGAATATTTTGTTAACAATCCTAGCAAAAAACGCTCAATTCTTTTTATATACAAAATTCAACTTGTATATGGCTTTTTATATTCAAAATCCAACTTGTATATGGCTTAGGGAAATCACAAAATTATAGAAACGTGCACAAAATTTACTTCTCCCCGTAGCACCCTGCTTTCAACTGTGTTTTGACGGAAATAAATAAATAAACAAAGAAACAAACAAACTTCTAAGAAATGAAAGGTACGACGCTTTGCGCAGTGATCAAAATGCTGCACATGGTTCAATACTCAGAAAGGGTGTAGCTGAATAAGGCAGTGAACAGTGCCCCGAAACCAAATCGATAATCGTGATGCTCATATAAAAGAGAATAAAATCACCGTAGATTTCCAAAAAAGCATCCTCTTAGCTCCATCTGTTGCAGAGGTACATCGAGAAACGTGTTTTTCTTTGTTTTTATTTCAAATTTTTAAACTGATAAAATTGGTTTAATTGTTTCTCATAATTGTCCACATTGTTTAAAAATCTGAAAAAATATATGTTATAGATTGTTATAAGACACATTCTAGGGCAGGAAACTGAGACGGTAATCCTGCGTTATCATGTCGAAAATCAATTTCAAAAATGTATTTATTTTTTTCGAGTTGAATTTGGCGTCGAATTTAATTGACAAAAATACTTTCAAATTCAACTATGTTTCCCCGTCTCTTCAATTTGTTTCATCCTGATACATGCATAGAAGCTGAAAAAAATAAAAAATGAAAAACACGTTTTCGATGTATCTCTGCAACAGATGGTCCGAGAAGGCTGATTTTTGGGAATCTACGGTGTTTTTATTCTCTTTCATATGAACATCACGATTATCGATTTGATTTCGGGGCACTTTTCACCGCCTTAGTCGGCTATACCTGTTTCATCCTGAGCAGCTATTCTGCACAGCGGGCCTTGTTACAGACGGAGGAGCAAATGGGTTCTGGTAGTTCAGCAAAAGGATTTTGTGATTTTCACTAGTTTGTATTTTGATGCAAAAACAATACAATATAACCTTATAATTACCTTACATGGATGAAGATGAATGATTACTAATGACTACGTTTAATATATAATTTCTTTGATTTGGCAAAGTTATGATCATACAATGAATTAAGTTTGAAGTTAACAGTTTACAAAATTGAGTTTGGGAATGATAATTTATAAGTTAAGTTTGTGATTGATAATTTCAAGTTAAGTTTTGAGAAAGATAGTTTCAAGTTGCCGTAAGGAATTTAGTTATTTTGTTTTAGCAAATGCCTTATAGAATTCTGACACTCATCTGTTAGTTCGAGCGGCAGCAGGCTGGAGTAGCACGATGCCTGGAGCGGCGTCTGGCAGCAGGTCTCCGTTGAAAAGGTCGCCTGCACTAGACATGTT
This sequence comes from Acheta domesticus, assembly GCA_031308135.1. Classification (NCBI taxonomy): domain Eukaryota; kingdom Metazoa; phylum Arthropoda; class Insecta; order Orthoptera; family Gryllidae; genus Acheta; species Acheta domesticus. The sequence goes on along the minus strand of JAHLJT010008446.1, from coordinate 160,170,140 downwards.
GGCAGTTCTGCGACGTACTAGGATGTCTGGGAGTTCCCTGAAGAAACTCGAAGTTCTATTGCAGATAATCACCTCTTTGACACTTCGCAGTAGTTTTAGATGTTGTCCGTGTAGGAACGGTACAATTAATTGAGTAGTTCGAGAAGTGCGTGCGACACAATTGTATGTTGCCGAATATTACCGGCACCGTTAGTTGAAGATTTCGAGAGAGTGCGTGCGCACCATAAAGTTGGCTATCCGGATGTGAATAGTATATGTATAATAGTTGAATAGTTTGAGAAGGCGTGTGCACCACAGTTGTATATTGCCGAATAAGACCGACACAATTAGTTGAAGATTTTGAGAAAGTGTGTGCCCACCACAAAGTTGTTATTCGCATACGAGCGGTACAATGATTATTTGAGCTGCACGAACGAGCGTGTGCACACCACAGCGGACAGGCAACTAGTGATTTGTATTAAGTTGGCCGGCCGGCGAGGGCCGCGTCTGTGTGAGTTGCTAGCGTTGAACCGAGCGTGCCGGGCGCTGGGAGGCCGATCGTGAGCAGGGGGTCCGGAAGAGGGGAGGGAGGTCGGTGGAGGCTTCCGTGGCTTCCTTTGTAAGATTGACCAATACCCTTTTTCATACCAGCGGTTTACATGTTTCCGTACATTAATTTCTTGGAAAAGCCTTAATTGTTATAACAACAATGCTCCATAATAATTAATTACCGCTCGCAATGTTTTTATAAAACGCTATTTATTAGCACGAAGGGAAAACCCATCTAACTGCTTCCTAACAGATAGATCAGAGAACTTTTCTTCGAGTAATAAACAAATCCCACCCACGTAATTTGTGTAAGCCTCTATTTATTAGTCTAAGAACTTCACCATTGCTTAGCCTCTTGATTTACGAATCTTGGTTTTTGTCAAAAATGACTCAAGCGTGGAATCATTTTTTTCACCCAATGCGGATGACTATAATTGCAACTGAGTCATTCCACGTCAAATCGAACACCGTTTTGACCTTTCCAGTGTTCAAATTTGATTGAAACTTCTTGAATGGGTTCTGAGCGTAACTAAAAGAGATTTAAATGTTACTGTTTCAATTTAACTTAATTATTTTGGAATTTATACAGCATGAAATATTCCGAAACAATGCGCGCTCCATCAAATAAAAATGCTTATTTCTCCTGCCACACAGATCGTACAGAACTGAGATTAGTCTCAAATAAAAGCTCAAACGAAGCTATTTAAGACTATTTATAGTTGGATTTAATTGTTAAATATCAATAATTCTTTAAATCTCAATTAATTATAAGAATTTCAATTTTACAAATTTCGCAAAAATAAAATTTCATTTAAAAATAATATATTCTCAGTTTAATGAACTTCTCATGTGAAAAAAATCAACTTGGGATATTTATAAATAACGTAATTAAAAATATTAATTGAACGCTTGCGCATTCATACAGTGTAATGCAGGGATATTTCAATATTAGTACTACTTCGAACAGTGGAAATAGGAATGAAACGTGGACAGTCCGTATAATATTAAAACATTTTTAAATATTTAGGTACGACAATAGGATATTTTTCAACCTCTGGCTTTGAAAGATTTTTTTCGTTTTGTTATTGGTAAATGGCTCTGAAAATCGAAGCCCTCATTCTGTCATCAGCGGACCCAGCGCGGGCAATTCATACGACTCTACCAGGCAGAGACCCTTCTTCGAAATCCAGATGAGCGCCCTCGCCAAGATTTCTGCCAGTATTTGTTTAACTTTGCGTGAATTCGGTTCCACTACAGGACGAGAGAAATATTGTCCGGCAGATCCGGTTTTATTTGTTATAGTGGGTTGTGTCTATGTGCAGCAAGTATAAACCGTGTTTACTGCAGCTTTTACATAATTTGTTTTAGACTAAACACAATGAGTAATATCAAGCACTCAAGACATGACTTTAATTTTAGTACATTCAATTTCAAAAATCACTGTGATAGTTATGAAAAGAAAAACTTTTGGGGTGTGACATCCGATTCCAGCATCATTCAAAATTCAGTTTAAGGACACATGGGAATAAAGAACCAGGTCACACTTCACCCATTGTTATATATTTCAAATATAATCTAAGGAACAGAAGTGTAATATCAATTTCTGAAAACCTAAAGCATGGTACAAATGCAATTCACCTCTTCCAGAAAAAGTTTGTTATTTTATGTATTCACGAGAAAGATTTTCGAGTCAATTCTGAATGTCATGTCTTTGCTACTTATCATGATAAAGGGCCCAGCAGTGGCGTGCATTCAACCCCAGCAACCCCAACACTGCTGGGGTAAGCAAGAATGAAAATTTAATGAATATTGAATATTAAAATTACAATGAACCGTATGTCACTTGATCAAAAACATAGCACGCACTGTGTATTCTAACTACGATCTTTGCACCGACCCACCGCGCAACCCCAGCTGTGAAATCTTCGTTGGGACTCGGAGCTGCGCGCACATCCTACTCACTGGGCCAGAGGCACGAGGTGAGTGGAGGGAAGTCTCGGCATTACTCTGTTGTGACCAGCTAGCTAGGGTAAATGACGTTACTCCCACTCCCTTGCTTTAAGGCCAGGCCTCACCTGCCTAGTGATTGCAGTACTCCCCACCAGAGAGCAGATAAGAGCAAACAAGGCATTTCACATTTACTCGTGAGCCAGTGCTACCACAATTCATCATTATTTTAAATGGCTTGTTTTGTCAGTATAAATTACCGTAGCGTTTTTCGAGAAGTTTATAACTTATATAATGATTATGGGGCACATATTTCTCTCTTGCTGTAATGTAACCGCCACCTGGTCTTTACATGTGGAACTAGAAAAGCGAAACAGCCCCGGCAGATTACTAGAGAGAGCTCTGCAGTAATACGCGTAGGTCGGGAGTTTTCACGCCCGCATTGTTGGACCAATAGGAGAATTTCCTCTTCGAGCGATGGAATTTCGCATCGATGAAAGAAGAACTCCATCAATTTGTCGGCGACCACGAGTCAAGAAACTTTATGCGATATTGCTGGAGAAACAGCCTACTCTACAGTCTCTGCATGAAAAGCTTTAAAGGTAACGACTTCTTATCTATTCGAGATATTCTACAAGCTAAATGGATTTTAATGTTGAATAATTGAAATTAAGGAATATATGCATTTGATATGATAAAATATGTGTTCGCAACACGTGGAAAAGATTGAAGTATAACAAGAAATGTACTGCATGAAAACAAAAGGGAATTTCGTACGTACATTTCGCTGTTCATCTAGATTAGAAATACTAATGAAATATTTCATTCTACAGCTTTTTTGCTGCTTGATACTTCATACTGAGCTTTGGGAAAGCGACGCTCGTATTTGATTGTACGCCGCCACGATGTATTGACACCGAGGGAATTTCGACACCTCAAGACGCAGCAGGAAGCGACCGACCACGGACTCTGCTCGCCAGCGACCTTGGGGGTGTAGGCCAGCGTTGAAGAATTTCGTCGTAGCATGAGCCAAAGCCAAAACGAACTCTTACCGTTACGCACAGCTGTTAGAACTGCAAAGGGGAGAGATTAAGTCTGTAGGAACTTTTACAGAATGCTTTATGCAATGTATGTGGAGTAAACATACTAGATTTGAAGTAGACGGCATTCATTTAAAACCAGATTGTTGTTTATTCATTTGACTGTCGTGTTTTGAATTTAGAATAGACTGCAGTCATAAGAAACCGTAATTTGTAATTTATTTAGTAAAGATTTGTACATATGTTTGCAAGATAGTAATTCCATTTTGTTATTTAATTTATTAGTATCTTACATACTGAAATTGTGATCAACCAGGAAAAGGAAATCGCTCAATTTCGGTTAATACGAGAAGAAAGAATTAATCGTTCAAGGATTATTCAATTCCTCAGTGTTCTATCGATGGAAATTGATTCCATTTGATATAATTAATCAGATTTCAAGAGTGAACATTTTTCAGTATACTTCTTTGTGTGTCAAGGATATTTTTGTATGTTATTTCTTTTCCAGCATAATGTATGCATGTGATTAATGTTTGTCTTCAAGGTTTAATGATTCATTGTGTTAACTTGTAACCAACGTGAAAGGTCGAAGGATCAGAATTAATGTAATGCGTGCTGTGATTGTTTTTCCTTTAATATCAAATTTCGAGTACGAACCCTAGACCCTAAATTATGGTGTATTAATTGAATAGCTACAATAGGTTGTCGCAACTGGCAGTCCCCAGTTTGCGAGTCGTGCATCGACAACTATTGCACGAGTCAGTACCCCGATGGTAGGAAGGGTAAGGCGGTCACAGTAATGAGAGTGAAACAGAATGTTTCCTAGATATTTTATTCATTATTACGAGGAAGGTAGTTCTGACTCACATGATCAGAACGCTAGATTCACCGAAATTTCGAATAGCCTATCCTGTCCTTCAGAGTCAGTGTGCATGGAAGGACTGTACGTGATGTGGTGGAAACGAATAAAAACCTATGATCGAAACAGAATTAATGAAAAAATATTATACCCTCTTTAGCCTATTGAATCATCACTGCTGAACATACGACACACATTCATTTTTCTAAAAAAACTATGGACACTTTTGCTAGTCTCAAAAGAAGAATGGAGTTTAGTTTCCATTGATTACAGCAATGTTTCCAGGAAGCAGATTTCATATTCCTGTTCTGTAAGTTACTATTTACTTTTTCTTTTATAAAAATACATCTTGTGTGAGAGTGATAAATTTCGTATTTAATTGTTTATTTTCTAAAAAAAATTGTGTTTCTGGGTTGTGGGAAAGAATCTCCTGTTGCACGATTACTTTGTATGCGGCATAGGAGGGGGAAGCTGGTTGGTCGCTAGTAGCTGGGGTATACGATGTAATCACCGCACGCCCCTGGGGCCCAGTTATAGAATTGGCGACACCGCCAAAAGAATGCGTAAGCGAGAAAGTCTGCAGCAATTTTTTGATCCAATTACGACACCACTTATTCGAGTGGGCAAAAAAATGTTAGTGGTACTCACTTTCTGATTTTAACAACTGATGACCAGAAAAAAACTATGTGACTTATTGAAATTCCGATATGAATAAGTGAAACTAGTTATACAAAAATACCCTTTGTGGATCCATTGTTACTAACTTTTGTAAAATGTATATTAATGAATGTCAGCTACTATTTCTACAATTTAAACTACTCATTCTTAACATTTTCATTTTAATGATAAATAGACTAAGTGCATTTGACTTCATACAGCGCGAACCTGGAGGCCGCTGTCCCCCACTTGCCGAATTGGGAAAGTTAATTTATTGCAACTATATTTATGCTTATCCCATTAAGAAATTTTGCATAATCATACAAAAATAGGTAAGTAATTTAGTGATATTTTGTATTTATAAAAAAATTGGGCACTTAAAAAGAAATTAAAGGTAAAAAGCTATAAAAAATAAACAATTTCAATTTTTGTCTAATTTTATTACAAATATAATAGAAAGTGTTATAATCTATAAAATGCAGCTTGTTTCAATTCTACAGTTTTTTTAGGAAAGGAGATCTGAGCATTTATATATGACAGTACGCAAACTATTTTGTAATTGTTAATTTCAAATTACTCTGAAGGTACACGACTTTCATGAAAATAAAAACAAAATGTGTGAGTTGTTTTTGCTATTAGAATGGATACACGAAGTTAAAAAAAATAAAAAACATCAAGGACAATTTTTCGCCAAATTCGTCCGATTTGACGTGGAGTGACTCAACTACAACACAGTGTTGTAGTATTAATCAGTTCATCAGGTATCAGTTCAACCATTTTACGACACAATGCCCGAAGACATTAAAAGATTAACATGGATACACAATTTTAAGTGCCAAGCAATTTTTTTTTTGCTGCATAACTGTTTTGTTCAATTAATCTATACTGAGCATCGAAAAGGAAAACTATATTGAAACGGTTGTTGTTTCTAATTAATTATTAAAAACCCTTTGAAACAGTTTTATCGAATACAAAATATATCTCTATTATTGACACGTTGGGCTTCTATCATGGGTTCGAATATGCAAGGGGCACAATTCGGCTTACCTCATCGTTCAACCACAATCTGCCCCCTGTCGACTCGCTTCCATACAGGAAACGACAAAACCTGAAAGTTATTTTAATGATGTGCCAGATTGCACAATAATAACCAAGTTTGTTTTTTGTACTTTCTTTCGCACTAGAACAGTATGAATTTATTATAATTAAAGATTTCATTTAAATCGAAACAACATCCTTTGAAAATTATTAATTTTGGTCATGACCATTAGAAATAAAATAATTGTTCGTACGAACGTTAACCTGAGCTCTCTTCCCGTTGTATCGTTGGATGCTTCGCTCGGACGCCGCGTATCTCCACACCATCACCTTCGTCACTGGCCGGTTACCAGCTCCAGTCTTGATGCCTTCTATCTTGTATCTTCCGGCACGCCACGAAGTCACTCCCATCACATAATATACTAGCCTCCCATATCCCCATCAGCACTTGTTCGGCAAAATCATTACAAATTCATTTAACCAGGTGCTTCACCTTCGTCACTGGTGAAAACTAATTTAAGTTGACAATTTTCTTAGAAGTTCCTCCCCATCAGTAAGAAAATACTCCAAGTCAATGCACGGCTTCACCAAAATATTTCTATGTTTCACTTTCACTCGCGGAAGAAAAAAATTAAAGTCCCGAACTGTATCTCTGGAATTTTCTCTGGAAGTCTCTACTTTCCATCACAAAAAATAAACCAAGTCTGAACTCGGACATGCACCCCCTAATTCAGAAATGATCCTCTCGCTATGAAATCTGAGCTCCAACTAACTATTTTTTTCGTTCTTCAATCCAGGAAAACTCGTATTCATTGTTGTCCAAAATTCTGTTTTACATTCCCTACCAACGGATTCTTATTATGTATTCACTCTTCTAACCAAGGTCCACTATTGGGCGAAATTTCCACTCTTACACACGCATCTTTCGGCTGATTCTACACCACATCCACTGGCTCATGAAATTGTTTACCTCTGTTACTAAGGTGCCCGTTTACCAAATATCGTAACATGTTAAACATCGGTGTTCTCCCTAGCAACCTGTTACTACGGTAGCTAATTCTAATTTAAATTAGCATTAAAGCCTTAAATTATTCAATATCGAATGCTCTCCCGCATTTGGTATATCACAATATTGATTTGAACAATGATATTGAAACATTCTCTGTATTTTCTACTTATAATAAATATCTCACAGATTACTGTCTCGGCTTGCTCAGTATCGTTTTACTATTTTAACTCATAAATCTCAGGACTTAAGTTATTTATTTACACTATTGATCCCTGAGATCCTTATATTAATTAATTGAAGATGTCTGCCTGAAACTTCTCCGCTGGTACGAGGTTACGGGGGATAGAATTTTTTATACTCGGCATTTTCTGAATTTAATATGATACACACGCAACAATACTTTTCCTAACAAAGTTATAAAGCGCAACGGCGACGTTACGCAATGTATTCCTTTGGCAAAAAACAAATACTATGAGACATATGCAATCACCCTTCGGATAATTTATATCATTACATTCCGACAATAAAATTGCATTCAGGCATAAGAAAATAACATTCAGAATCATTTCTTCAATATATGCACAGATTTGTGCATTTTTTACTGAATTACTTGAATGTCCATTCATATTGGAGACAATTTTTGTAATTCAAAAATAAAAAAATCTTCGTTTAACATTTCAAAATTGTTTTTTAAACATTGACCTCTTTTATGATAATCTGCCAGACATCCGATTTTTGGTGAAGATAAACGGTAAAAAATTGTTTTGCAGTAATAAATTCGTAATAAAATAGTTTAAAATTCTGGTACTAGTTTGGTTTCCTTCTGCAAGAATGGGCGGGCCAGCTTCATGGACCTGTATTTACAGTTTTTTAGAATATTTATAAATAAAATGTTTTTCAGATTTTTCTTGAAATTGCAAAGAGTATTTTCTTTTGAAATTTGACGTTTGATAATTAATAAGTTAATATTGAAAATAATTAAAAAAGAATAGTGGTTAAAGGAATATTAAGTGGATAATAGAATGGTAAGCTTGTAATGATTAAGTTATGCATTTCATTGATTTAACATAGGATAAGGGTCAATAATATTTGTGACAATCCCCTTTTACGGATTTTTATTAATTATTTAAACAACATAATTTAGAACCTTCGGACCTTATCCTATGTTAAATAATAATATGATAATATATATTCCCAAGGTATTAAGAAAATGATAACAACAAAAGTTATGAAGTTAATTTACAAAGGTTTACCTACATTCGTAATATTTGAACAATAATATTTATTACCTTACAGATCATAAATTTGGAAAAAACGATTGAGTTGAGAAGTATGAAATGTCGTGAACTGCCAGTGCGTGGCGGCTTCAAATGCCGTGGGGCGGGAAGACATTCGAACGGTGCGCCGGCGCACAGCCGATTTTTTGAAAGCAGCGAGGGGGAGCACTCAGATCGATACTGACCTGCCTTCCACAGAGGCAACTGGCTACTCGTGGTGGCAATCGACACAGGTCAAACGAAGGCTGAGCGGAAAACACTAGCGGTAGGTGTTTCAGTGTATGTTGTTAAAAGTACATTTCCGAATTACAACAGCAGACGTTTTCGAACTACTTGGCTTGATGTTTCCGTCTGATATTGCAGGAAGCAAGGTAGTCTTGTCTAATTGAACAACTGATTCAAACTAGTCGTTTCTAAGAATTATCTAGGGTCGATTAAACATATGTTAAACATATCTCCCTTAATATGAAAGTCCCGTGAACACAATGGCAACACAAACTAAAGATACCACACCGTGTCTACACGTCGTAGTTTCCACACCCCTGCACAATATATTTGACTCGAACGCATCATTGAGACACGGAATGAAAAATAAATCCGCACAAGGCAAGTCAACTGCATCGACAGGGAGACGAGACACAGAGCCGTACGTGAATGAAGGCTGGTGGCAACGAAGGGACTGGCAGGAGGATGGTGCGAAAAAGTGTGCCGGAAAGGGGGACGGGGGTAGCGCGCGGATACGCCTAGCACGTCAGCGCTTTCGAGGGAGATGGCTCACGATAAGCGTCATCGCGTGGTGCGGCGGGGGGGGGCGGGGCGGCGGGGCGGCGGGGCGACGGGGCGACGGGGCGACGGGGCGACGGGGCGACGGGGCGACGGGGCGACGGGGCGACGGGGCGGCGCCCGCGCGACTGACCGCGCACGCGTGTTCGCTCTGATGGCAATGTATCGCCCCCGCCAGCAATCCCAGTGCGCCTACGTCGCTCGTCCCGTTGATATACCGACTTCTGCGTCCGTAGCGCGTCTGCCCCTGCTCCTTGATGCTCAAAACACGACTCCGCCCCCACCGCCCTTTCTGCCTACTTCTCTCCAGCAAGCTAACCTTCGTGGTATCTGCAAGCACGGAATGGTACCATTTTACATTCTCGCCTACTAAGTACATGTAAAATAAAAATAACATGTTGTAATGCTGCAGTAGAAAATGGTAATTTTCTTCAGAAATACTCGTTTTGTGGATCCCGGATGTCAAAAAGGGAATACATATTAATCCTACATGTCGTATATTACTTCCTCTGGTACGTTGTGTAGTAACAATCAATGTTTTGTGAGCCACTGTTAACGAAAAATTAGTAAAACGTAGAATGTCTGTCTATCATACTACGGATATTAACGCATCTACTTTTTTTCTTTCTTGAAATTCCTTCCTAAGAAAGGAAAGTATTCTAAACGTGAGGCGTACAACGGCAAATTTCTACAGAAAAACTTTTGTATTCCAGAATACATGTTTTGTGGGTCCTTGATACCGACAAATTGAAAAGGTTGGGGGATCACACATGTCCACAATTTTTGTCAGCCAGAAGAAAAACAAAGTTTCGAATTGATGCCGTATTTTACGTGGCGAGTCTTAGGCCATGAGGCCTCCTCTTCCGTCTGAGCACGCAAATTTCGCTAGGCTCCTTTTACCACCTAGGGGAGAAAGAAGGTATTACTTGGGCGACAAGACAGGTAATTTGAATTTTGCTCAGAGGCTTCATTTGGGCTTGAAAATGTTTTACATTAAGTAAATCATGCAGGCGGCTTCACTTCCCCTCAGAAGGAAGGCGTACAAAGGATTTTTTCGCCCGCAAAAAGTCCATGGCTTCGATAGGGTTTGAAACCGCGAATTTCGGTATAGCTGTCCGATATAGCTGTTCGATATAACTGTTCGGTATAACTGTCCGATATAACTGTCCAATATAACTGTCCGATATAACTGTCCGATATAACTGTTCGGTATAACTGTCCGATATAACTGTCCAATAAAACTGTCCGATATAACTGTCCGATATAACTGTTCGGTATAACTGTCCGTTATAACTGTCCAATATAACTGTCCGATATAACAGTCCGATATAACTGTTCGATATAACTGTCCGATAAAACTGTCCGATATAACTGTTCGATATAACTGGGATATTGTAAAAAATACGACCAAATCAACTATAAACCTTGTAGAGAATGTTTTAAAAGATAACGATAGAGATGTGAACGATCCGGCAACAATAGCTGGTCTCTATAACCAATACTTTTCGAGAATTGCTGTCGATCTCACGAAGGGTTTTCAGCCAAAAAATTCAACATCTCACGTTTTCCCAAATATCTTAGACACCATGTTCGTTTCCGAAACCTCTTCCTACGAAATTCTCAAAATAATCGTTAAATTAAAAAATAAATATTCGGCCGGTTTAGATGAATTTCCGGATTGTTTGTTAAAGACGTGTGCGTCAGCAATTATACACCCGTTAAACTCACACATTTAATGTATCCTTATGCACTGGAATTTTTCCACATAAAACAGCTAAGATTAAGCCGCTCTTCAGAAAAGGCAACAAAAATGAAATTCAAAATTATCGGCCAATTTCTCTTTTTTCAGTTTTTTCAAAAATATTAGAGAGACATTTTTATGTGCGAATGGAAACCTTTCTCAATAAATACGACGCGTTTTCAAATTGCCAACATGAATTCCGGAAATTAAAATCTACGGAAACAGCCATTTTTTTCTTTTTTCAAAGATGTTACATCGTCATTGGATCAAAATAAAGCAACGATTGGAAAATTTTTAGATCTTTCAAGATTTTGACGTCATTGATCATAACATTTTACTTTCAAAATTACCTACATATGGAATCCGTGGTATTGCTCTAGATTGGCTATGTTCGTACCTTAAACAACGATCTCAGAGAGTAGAAATACCTTACTGGAATGATGGAACTTTATGTACACAGCTTTCCGGTTCTTTGCCAATTGCATGTGGAGTCCCGCAAGGATCGATTTCAGGCCCTTTTCTCTTCCTATTATACGTAAATGACATACCCTTAGCGATTCTAAACGGAAGAACAGTTTTCTTTGCGGATGATACAAATATTCTTTGCAACAGATAAACCGTAAATAGTACAATATCAGATTTTCAAATTGGTTCCGTAATAACAAATTAATAGTAAATGAAAAGAAAACTGTTTCAATGTAGTTTTCCATTTCAAATAAAACAATTCTGTACTCCATTGAAAATGAACGGTGAGCCATTGACTCACGTTAAAGTAACAAAATTTTTAGGTCTATCAATTCAGTCAAACCTCAAATGGAATGCCCACTTAAATGAATTGAAAACAAAATTAAGATCACTATGCTACGCGTTCAGAATTCTTTCAAATTCCGTCAACCTTCATACTGCTCGTCGTGTATATTTTGCCAATTTATTCCCGCCTGAGATATGGCATAATATTCTGGGGAAACACATCTTATAGCTCCCAGTCTTTCATACCCACGTGATTCTTGTAAGTATCTCTTTATTAATCTAGGAATTTTAGCATTACCTTGTCTCCTGATTTACGAATCAGTAGTTTTCGTCAAAAATGACTGACTTAAGGGCAGGAATATATTTTCAGCAAACGCCGATGTCTGTAAGTATAACACACGACGTAGTAATCATTTTCACCAGGTGGCAGTATCAACAGCTCACTACAAAAAATTCACACACAATTCATGTACATTACTCTACAACATTTTGCCAGATGACATTAAACGATTAAATTTGATGGAAAAGTGTAAATCTCAAGTAAAATCTTTTCTGTTGCATAACTGTTTCTATACAATTCAAGACTATACCGAGCATCAAAATGGAAAGTTCAATTAATTTTATCAATGATAGGTAATGTAGTAATTTAATATTTGCACTGTTTAATTCTAAAGAACCTGTAACAAGTATTGTACCACAGTTTCTGGGTTGATGGCCCCCATCTCGATCAGGTTTTTTGTCCAGTTTCCCTGATCCTTTGAGCAAATGCTGAGATGGTCCCATGTTTTGCTTCTGGACATAAATGTAACTTCATTATTTGTGCACGTCTTCCGAATTTTAGTGGGAAATATAGTTATTCAAATTATCGTTTCCCATATTATCGCGGCAAAAAGTATTATTCTTTCTTGAAGAACATGATGAGGGTTCAGGACAGGAATTTATAGCTAATTTACCTTTGAAAATAGATTTTGTGATATAGGAGCAAATATTTTGTCAACAACACTAGACAAAAAAACGCTCTTTTTCTTTATTCAAAATTCGACTAGAATATGGTTTAGGATAGAGATCACAGAATTATGAAAACGTGCACAAATTTCACTTCTCCCATAGCTCGTCACACACAGTTTTAAACTGTTTTTGACGTAAATAAATAAAGTAAATATATAAGCTAACCATTGCACTATTGACGCCATACGTTTTAGTACAATGAGACGTCTTATTTTCTATTAACACTTCTGGGTGCATTCTACACACATACCATAGTTCTATGAACATGTGTATTTAGCATTTCAGTCCTAATGTTTGTTTTCTGTAGGCTTTCTAAGATCTTTAGTTTGGATTTATGAAATGAGGGTTAGAACTATCTTCTTCCGCCCCTCACTTCAATTGATTGACAGCAGAACGTCCGTCTGTCAAACCATGTGTGGTCAACCCTAGCGCTTAAACCATTCAGGCGGCTTTTCTCCATCATTGATATTTCCCAATCAAACTGAAAGAACTCTAGACTTTACAGTTGGAAACTGACATTTTGATACTTGAGGGTACTTTAAATGAAGCCTCATTATTTTCAATTTTTTCACAAAAAAGCTTCAAATTTTTGATTAAATTTTTTCCTCGAAGAGCGTAAAGAAAACTTAAGAGAATGGTGCAAGTCTATTGTTTGTTGAAATCCATGTTCCAGAATTGAAAACGTTTAGTCATTTATCGGCGTCTACCTACAACTACAATATTGAAGAGACACAATATATATTCCTTAATAAAAACTGTTCTGTAAAGAGATCTTGAAATGAAGTCACATATAATTTTTCGAAAATATGAGTATTTTGCGTAATGTTGCATGAAATTTAGGCACTTTTTAAACTTTTCAATTTTTTTTCTCAAGAGCGACTCCAAAATTTCATTTCAATTTTCATCTCGTGAGCATCAAAGGACGACAAAACATTTGCCGCTAGTCTCATTTCCGGCGATCTTTCTGGTTATTTCCGAAAATTGCAAAATTTTAACATTTTAAACTTACAATATTGATGATAGCATTTTTATCTTAAACAACATCTGTTCTACAAAATTTGCTCTTCAAAAAATTTCACGTGCATTTATTAAAAGGAAACATTGTTTTTTTGCGTAAATTGTGCTTGATATTATTGCAATTTACAAACAAACATTTTCTCAAACACCGTTCCATTTTTTCTTTAATTATCAATTTGCTTTGAATAAACTCTCTCCAGAACTAGCTCACCTGAAAGCGGTACAATTTTGAGCCTCCCCACTATTTAAATGGGAGGCCATGTTCAACATTGGGATCAATGTCTTTATTATTATTATTATTATTATTATTATTATTATTATTATTATTCCTCTATATCACGACTAAAGATGTTATGTGTCGGCTGAATATAAAATATACTCCAGGCTGCAACCAGCTACCTAAGGAGTTGATCTAGGAACTCTAGGTGCCTCTACAATTCTTTCCGCAAAATGTGGTCTGTTTCAAATAGAGCGATTTCTTGCACTTCCTCGAATTACCTGGGAGTTTAGACAAGTTCTTACTCAAATTTTGCGGAACAAATCCCAGAGCTCCGATAACTCTCGGGACGACCTGTGCTTTTACGCCCCACATTTGGCTGATCTCGATTTCCAAACTCTTGTATTTATGACGTTTCTCTGCCTCCTTGGTAACGACGTTTTGATCGCAAGGTACAGCAACATCGACAAGTAAACACGATTTGTTCTCCAAATCCCGGATAACTATATCCGGTTTGTTTGCCGCTATCGTGCGATCAGTTTGAATTTGTTGGTCGTACAATATCGTACACGATCCAACAAACGTCACCGGTTTCGGTGAGTGTTCGTACCACTTGGGGCATGTGTTTGGAACTTCGAGGGCGGTACAGATCTGCCAGTGGAGGTAGCTACACACCCTGTCGTGTATTTTCAAGTATTCGATCTTTGCCAGGATTGGACAACTGGGACAAACAATATGATCAAGAGTTTCTACGTGTTCCTGGCAAATGCGGCGTTTAACATCTTGGGAAATTTTTAGAACCGCTTTAACATAATGTCGTGTTCTCAAGACCTGATCTTGGGCAGCTATTACAAGTGCTTCTGATTCTGGCTTCATTCTTCCCCTTTTAAGCCACATACATGATTGACCTTTATTGATCTGCACCTTGTCCATTCTTTTTAGATATTGTCCGTGGAGTGGTTTGTCTCTCCACGATTTCTTTAACAATTTTTGTGTCTCACATTTCATGTTTAGTAGTAACAGAAGTTTAGTGTTGGTGTTATTCGGCGTGTCTTGCATAGTTTTCTTTTCAATGCTTCTTGCTACACTAACAATGCCTCTCTTTCCCACTCTTCGCTCAGATTTCATGACCTGCCTCATTAGATGGTCATCTTGATGACTGTCTACATACTTTCCCGTTCCAACTAATCTATTGTGCCAGGAGGCTTCGATTTGTCTAAAGTTTCTTCGTCCTTACGTGACACATATTCTATGTACACTACCCCCTCAGAGAATGCCGCCGGTGAAATTCTCAACGGCGCCGACTAACTTGGTTATCCCGCGGGCAGGGGGAGGGACGCGTTCACCAATCGCTAGCAGGTAGATCGCAGCTGTGTGTGATTGGTGCAAAGTCCCAAAGGACAGAAACGACGCTGTCTCAGGGGGAGGGGACCTAGATCGCTTACGTATGATGCAGAAATATCGTCATATCGCCCTGCCGAAGGAGAGATTTAGCCTGCGCATACGCCGTTAGGAAAATATATTTCTGAACGTTAATTTTCCGTCCAGAATTACTGTCAATAGAACAGTAAATATTACTGATTTTATCAACAATTATACTAACTCTTAGTGATGAATATATAACTCCTGTCAAACTGCTTTTTTCGGCCGTACTAACGGCCGAGTTTTTCCGGCCGTACTAACGCATATTTCGAATTGGTTTATAAAATTGTTAATTTGTGGCAAATTTGTTAATTCGCGGTTTTCGGCTCTGTGACATAAGGGAGACTCTCCCCCTTTCGATTTGCGAAAGTTGAAAATTGTTTATAAATTTACAATTGTTGCAATATTTATCGTCTCATCTCAATGGCCTTCAAACGCGGTACAAAATTCGGGAATTCGATTATTGCTATATTTCGTTCGCGAAATATGTAATGGTTTATAAGAAATGATCGTCATACAACAGCCCCATTTGTTTGCAATTAATTCATTCGCTCTACATAAGCATACTGAAGAAAAAACAGTTCTCCAATGTCGCACATTTACCCGCCACATACATGTAAAAAGCACATAGCTTGTAAACCATTTCTGAGGCCAATTTAATTACGCTAAATCCATCTGTTGTGAACATAACTATGTTTATATGTGAATGTGAACATGCGAACTTGTGAATGTGAACATAACTATTATTTTGTTTTATATTCTCTTTTAAGACCAGCAATGTGCGAGTCGATATCTTTATCAAAGAGAGAGGAAATTCATTATAAAAAAAATTGTCAAGGTGCATTACGCCGAAACGATTGTTTCTGCTATAATGTCAGAGCAACCGAATGGGTGTATTATTAGTTTTTTTTCAAAGGCTCTTGTTAAAACCGAGTCAGAAACTGTTTGTTCCTCTTCTTTAACCATTTTCATTAAAAATAAGGAACACACTATAAGCTGTTTGCTAGAAACTGCATTGAATTGGATGAATGGAATGTTAAGGTTTTTAAATATAGAAATATTCAATTGTACGTGTTGAAATATAATCTGAGTAGGATCACACATCAGAAAATACTGCTTTATTTACACAAGTATAGAAATTTATAAATCAACGTATACTAACATTAAGTTGATATTTTCAAATCAATTTATCATCCAATAATTCAGAATAATCTTCCTAAAACAGTTAATTTGATGTTTTTATTCTATAATATTCGAAAGCGAGTACATGTACTCAATCAACGCATTACTGGAATTATATCGCGTTACATTCTCTCTTCCTCTCGATCAGGAAGGGCATGCGAACAGACTTTTCGTTAAGAAATAAAGATCTCTAGGGGACCGCCTAAGTATCATAGCGAGTTTGAAAATATTTATTCTTTATAAATTCAGTAAAATTGCAGATTTCGTATTCTAACATTAACCTATAGAAAATCACTAGAGAAGTTCCGTTGCAATCAGAAATATCATTGCCAATTCGTATCCCTGGCAAATAATTTTTGCCAGTAGAAAATTCTTTTGCAGTTAATTGTATACTTTGTAACCTATATAAAATTACAAAAAGTATGCGTTTTTGTGGCGACACCACTTATTTTATTGTGTTAACGTCAGATCAAGAATAAGAATAACGTCAGATTAAGAATCAAGTATATTTTTGATGTTATTTATGATGCTATTATATACTGATTTCAGACATTTCAGCTATACAAAATTTTGCCCTAGTCACCAAACCTCGGAAATTGCAAAACAAATTTTTGGACACACACAGGAAATCGTAAATCAAAATTTCGGACTTTAACTTCCTGTAGCTCTCCTAAGAGAAAATTTAAAAATTTCCAACATACCACCGTTTTGCCCATGATGAGCCGAAGTATTTAAAGCCATAAACCAGTGATGTTACAGAATGGCATAGGCTTTCCCGTATTACTTTCCTATTTCCTTGGGTCTGGGCTACCTATTAGGAATTGCACATACTCTTGCCAGTTGCCATTTATCGCCGCCCAAACTATATTTTTGACATTTTCTTAATTTTTTCGGTTTCTTAATGGTAGAAGGATATATTAATTTTAGAATATTAAAGAACAGGAAAATCTCGTCCTAAATGGCAATTTTCTTTTAAAAATTTGTAGCCGTTTTTGAGAAAATGGAGTTTAAGCGCTACTAAAAATGCGAAAAATGCGAAAATTACATTTGTGTAATTTAATAAAACCAACAGAATAATACCTGAAAATAAACTTTACGTCAAATTAATGAGTGGCATTAACACCATTTTTACCATTTTTATTGTTACTTCAGAAATAGTAAATAGAATGGCAAATTTAAACGCAAAAACATAAACAAAACGCTGAATTTACTTATTTGTTGTATTTTATAAATAATTTTTGTTTTAAGCGGTTCAGATTTCAAAATCAAGATAACCATTTTTCAATTACGGACGTAGATGTCAAATTGTAAGTTTGTTTTAGAGTAAAGTATACGTAATATTGCAAATTATATATTAGGCCACTTTTATGGATATTAATTATTAAGTATAATTAATTATTTTAAATCAATGTAGATTTTAGTTCAAAATAGCTTCAAAATAATGTGATTACTACTTGGCACAAAGTATCCTCAATGGGGAAATGAAGCCTTTTTTTTCGTACGTTTTCAACTTTTTAAAAAATACTTCCAGTTAAATCTAAAAGTTGTAATTTTTACTGAAGTTTGGTACGATAACGGTCTAGCATGTGTGCAATTTTCAGATTTTTATCTGGTCCCCCAACAGAGATATTACAGTTCAAAATTGAGGAAAAATCCAAAATTCCAATTTTCAAGAGGATGTAATTTTCAAGCGGTACGTTACATACCATTGATATTTTACAAAAAGTAACTGTACTGTTGTGTGTAAAAGCACAGAATAAATTAAGGCTTAGATTCTATTCCTTCTTTGAAGAAATACTCTCTGAAAATCGAATTTCGTTCATTCGCGTTCCATAGATTTGGTTGCAAATATTTCCCAAATAAAAACATATAAAATATGTAAATAATATTTCTATTTGCAGGCCAAAGTATGCTGAATCGAATCCTTTTTATTCTAGAATGCTAGAACAACCGAGAGCTGAGCAATTTAGGGAAGAGTAAAGGTCTGCGAACGCGAAAAATGGCGCACGGCGCGAAACAAAAATGGCCGCCATTTCTAAACCAGGTACAATAAAAAAAAGTTGAAGATGGTTTTGAACAGCCAAAACATAAGGAAATTTATGTACAAAATATGAATTTTTGTCGAGATGGTCGAGCGACCAATTTATTAAATTCTGGACCACTTAAAATGGATTGACCCCATGTTAATAAGTGTATTTTGCTCTATTCATACAAGAAATTTAAAGAAAAAATTTGGAGCCGTTTTTGAGAAAATCTTGAAAATCCCCGGGGGGCTTCGTATAAAGTACCCCCAAATTTTGAAGAATCTTTTTCAAAATCTCAAAGCTTTGACTAGAATCAGATCGACTGGGGAATATCTATTTTGGAAGAAATCGTACGTATGGTTTAGGCGCTAGCCGTGTTCACAGACGGACAGACGGACAGACGGACAGACGGATAGACGGACAGACGGACGGACGGACGGACGGACGGACGGACGGACAGACGGACGTTTTCCTTTCAATTGGGTTTTCGGTATGAAGGATCTAGAAAACAGGGTTTCTGTCTACACCACGCGTTAGGGGATTTTTTTTCTTAATTTAGCAACTGGTTTTATCCACTTATTCGTTTTCACGGCCCGGCAATTAATTTTTTTCGGGCCGAAAATTGGCCATTTTTTCGCGCAGCATTAGATAATATTCCCAATACTACGTATATCACTTCGTGTATACGTACGTATACGGGAAAGTAAAAACTAACCAATTTAGATGGGTGTGG
>JAHLJT010008446.1:160129606-160150808 GCA_031308135.1 Acheta domesticus | reverse complement strand
AACGGAAAAAATAATTTTAGAATATTAAAGAGCACTAAAACTTCGACCTAAATGACAATTTTGTTTAAAAAATCACGAGCAGTTTTTAATAAATTGTCGTTTCAGCGCTACTAAAAATGCGAAATTTGAAGCTCTTTTCACAAAAAATGTTTGAGTTTTCGAAAAAGTTTATTTTAAGCCATTTGAAGCACATTAACTTACAATTACAATAGTGTTTACTAATTGCTGGTAATGTGCATATTAAAGGTGTGAGAGATGTTACAAAACAATTACATTTGTGTCATTTTTGAAAAAAAAAATGTCCCAAAATTAATTAAAGAGTGCTATTTGCACTATCCGTTCGAAAAGTTTGAACATAAAATTTGGAGCCATTTTTGAGAAAAGGCATTTGGGCGTTTCTGAAAATGCGGAATTTTCAACTAGTTTTCACAGAAAACTATTTCCGAGAAACTTTATTTGTCATTATTTAAAGCACATACTCATAAATAGACTAAAGTGAACAAATCTCCGCTAATGTAAATATTACCGACGTGAGAGACAAGTCAAAATAATTACAATTTTTTGTAATTTTTGAAAAAACAATATAATTGAGCAATATGTCGTTAATGTCATCTCATAGAGCACATTTAGCACTATCCCTATAAAAAGTTTAAAAAATTGGAACCATTTTCGAGAGAATTTTGTTTTTGTATTTTTTTAAAATTGCAAATATTGCGTGCAATATTGCACAAAAACTACTAAAATTTTCAAAGAAATGTACATGACAATGAAAGAACTCACTTTGGGCAATGAATTTAATTTGAAGGAAAAATCTCTATCTTCAATTCTGTAGTTCTAGGAAGACGCCGAAAAAATGCTTTTGCAATTTTCACAAATTCAGAGTTAACCGTGGGGTTCGAAAAATTAGAGTTAAATGGGATCTATGCCACCTTTATAAGTGTATTTTTATACTATCCTTACAAGAAATTTAAAGAAAAATTTGGAGCTGTTTTTGCGAAAAGTTTGAATATGTCCGGGGGCTTCATGTAAAGTACCCCCATATTTTGAAAAATAATATTCGAAATCGCAGCGCTTCGAGTGGAACCAGATCGGCTGCGGAATATTTATTTTGGAAGAAATCGTACTTATTATTTCGGTGGTACAGTTGTTCACAGACTGACAGACAGACGGACAGACCGACGGACGGACGTTTTGAAAAGAACCAATTTTTCGGTATCAGGGGACCCCAAAATATGTATTTTCGTTGATATCTCGAAATCGATTTTCGGCAGGATTACATAACTTTTCCTGTACTACGTATATACTTCGTGTTCCGTGTATATACAACTTGTACGGGGAAGTAAAAAAGAATATAGAAACAGCCGTTTATTTATGAGGGCCGACGATTCAACGGCATTCACCGCGGATTTGAATGACAACTTACAGTTCAAATTTATTTACAAAGCAATTTCAAGTTTCAAAATTGAACAAGAATATTATTAACAACCCAAAACAATAATATGAACATAAAGAAAAGGAAAGGAAAAACTTCATGGAATTTAACAATTCTCTATCAATGTTCATTCATGTTTCCGCATACCAAAACCCTGTTTATGTTCATAAATAACCTCACATCTATAATCTGAAGCTTCCAACTCTCTAATGTGCTCACTCCGTATTTCCAATTTCAACATTCAGCCTTTCATATTTAATGAGACATTCTCCACCTTATACTCCGCACGTCCATCCAAATCACCAGACTTTAAACCGCTTCCTTTGAACATGACATCCACTTTTCGTCTTCCATATAGTTTCATCTATTTATAGTCCGTCCAAGCATTTGATTGCAGTATAGTGCTTATGGAGAACAGCGTTGTCACTTCTCAGCAGCGCTTACACGCAACACTCGCCGTGCTTGATACTCGGAATGACATGAAATTTTGCCAACTTGTTCAGCACCTTTTAAAATCCATAAATATTGATTTTTGAAAAAAAAAGCATCGCAAGTAGTGGTTTTGCGACAATTAGTATTCAGACCTTTCATGACCTGCTGCCTGTCGAAGAGCGGAAATCGCCGCGCCCCGCCGCTGTCGTCAGGGTCTGAGTTGCCTGGGAGGGCATGCAGTGTTAAAAAACGGATGTTTACATGACAGTTTCGGAAGGACAAGAAGGTCGAACACATTCGTGGAATAATCCAAATACAATTATTGCAAAGATATGCGCCTCTGAAAATGTTATCTCGATATGGGACAAATAAATACATTTCATTTTGCTTAGAAACAAAATTTTCACAATAATGGGTTCTAATAAAAAAGTTTGAAAACAATGACATCAAGTGCACCGTATTTTTCACGTTTCATAAAAATAGCATTGGTTTACGACTTCGGGAGAACTATTAAGAATGCGTGTAACTGTGCCGATGAAACTATAAAGAGACCAACGGATATGACATTTGCGATCAGTCATGAAAGAACGAACGCGCTATAAAATCTGACATCGATTGATAAACGTTTTTGGCACTGTCGATGCAATTTTGCTCGTTGCAGGAAGCGCGGAGGTCATGAAAGGTCTTGATGCAAAACGTCTCTTATACACTATTCCTCAGGGGCGTAGCGTCCATAGACGCGCTGGAAGCGCCGCTTCCCTTACGAATTTCCATCACAATTTTTTACATTTTAAATGTATTAGTATCCGCTTATCAAACTCGATGAAATGTTGGAATATCTATAGTTTCTACTTTACCGGGATTTCATGGTTTCTAGTTTTTCACGCACTTCTTCGTATTTCCCTCGCCCTGAAGATTGTCAGAGGAGGCTATTGTAGTTCGAATAGGGCGGGCGGCGCGTGAAATATTGTGTACCCTGTGCGAGGCTACAAGAAGCACAGCCCTCAGGAGACCTCCGTGGTTCAGATGGAATAGTGAGTTTGGCTTGTGAAGGACTGTGATTGAAACGTGACTACTGAACTGAGAATAAAGCGTGAACCGGGCATCAAGGCACGTGTAAGTATCAGCGTTCATAGACAACTCCTTTTTTAAAAATTTTGGAGATTTCTTCGTAACTGTTCAAACGTGTTCCTTGCATAGGTTATTGTAGGCAGACGGACGCGCTACGGGCCGGCGCTTCCAGACCATTATGGAAGGGGCTGCGGCTGCAACCCGTGCCGGGCGTTCGAACGGTGATGGAGCATCGCCGTCTTTATGTGGATGTGCAATTGAACATTTAAAACAAAATACATTTTCAAGCCTTTCTTTTGAGGAAAAATCAAAAATTATTGCGACTGGAAAACCTACACCAGAACTTCATATTGAGTGCCATTCGAAAGGGAAGAAGAATTTCATACGACATTTTCGTGCACAAATCTACGAGAATGTTCCGTGGATAAGTGGGTGCAGAAACACAAATAAATTATTCTGTTGGCCATGTTTATTGTTTTCTAAAGAGAAATCCGTGTGGACGCAAGGAGGATTTGATGATCTTCACAATATTCACAAAGCACAGGCTCGCCATGAAACTTCAGTTTCTCACATCCTATCCCTAAAAAATTTCAAACTGTTTGGAAAACAGAGAATTGAATGCAGTCTCAGTGAGCAGTTTCGGTTGTCTATACAACGTCACAACGTAGAAGTTTCAAAGAACAGAGATATGTTGACTCATATAATCAGAGTTGTTTGTCTTTTAGGAAAACTAGGATTGGCGTTTCGCGGACACAATGAAATTGTCGAGTCTCATAATCGAGGCAACTACATTAAAATTCTTAAATTTTGGGGTAATTATAATACTGAACTTTTAGCTGTTATTGAAAGCAACAATGTGTTTCGTGGAACATCTCCTGACGTCCAGAATGATATTATTGCGGCAGTTGCGGAAGTTATGCACAGAGAAATTGAAAAGGAGATTTCTGAGGCTCAATTTGTGGCATTAATATTTGATGAAACGACTGATGTGACCATGAAATCGCAACTCACAAGCGTGTTGCGGTATGTTTCAAAGAATGGCGTTCAAGAAAGATTCTTGCATTTCACTGACTGCAGCAAAGACAGATCCGCATCTGGATTATTAGAACATGCAAAAGGAGTTATTAGCACGTACAAGTGCGACACAAAAGTAATAGCGCAAACGTATGATGGCGCAGCAGTTATGGCAGGGGAACATGCTGGACTTCAGGCCAAGTTAAAGATGATTTGTAAAGAAGCAATATTTGTGCATTGTTATGCTCACAAATTAAATTTAGTCTTAGGACAATCTGCTAGCTGTATTAAAGAAGCGCGAATATTTTTCGCCTCTTTATCAGGATTAGGAGCATTCTTTTCTAAATCTACTAGGCGGATTGAAGCTTTAGACACTGTAGTGAAAAAGCGATTGCCATCAGCTGCACCAACACGTTGGAATTTCACCAGCAGGCTTGTACTGACTGTGAAAAATCATACGAGTGATCTGCAGGAATTATTTGCTTCAGTAACAGAAAATTCAAGTGACTGGGACGCTGAAACTCTGTGCTCTGCTCGTGGCTATTTTAATCTTTTGAAAGACTTTGACTTTAATTTTTTCTTAACTTTGTTTTCATGTATTTTTCCTCTTTCTGACTCATTATTTAAAATTTTACCAAATAAGTCCAATGATATTATGTACTGCATGAAAAAAATTGAAGATTTTGGGATATATCTGAAGCAGTTTCGAGACACTTTTGAATGCTTTTGGGAAGGTTGCAACAGAGAAAGAAGCGAATTTCAGTGCATCAAGCGAGCCAGAGTAGAAAATACAGAGAATGAAAAGAATGTGTACAAGAGATTGTTTATAGAAGTTATAGACAACTTAATATGTCATGTATCTGATAGATTTTCTGATACTTCTAAACTGAAATTCCTAAGCCTTCTTAACCCAGATCTCTATTTAAGTTATCAGTCGTCATTCCCCAGTGAAGCTTTCAATTGTCTAATGGATGTTTATGGAAAGCATTTTGACTCTGCGCGATTGAAAAGTGAGCTCACAGCCATTTATTTTGATAATGAGTTCCACAAGAGTGTTAGTAAATTAAATGATTATATCAAGCACCATGAACTCACAGATGTCTTTCCCCAAACATACATACTGACCGCTTTGATTCTCACTATACCTGCTACAAGTGCGTCGGCGGAGAGGTCATTTTCTGCTCTCCGGAGAGTAAAAAACTATCTTCGAAATTCACAAAGCGATGAAAGACTTTCTCGTTTGTCCTTACTGAATATCGAGAGTCAGCTTTTAGATTCGATGATGACAAAGCCATCGTTTTTTAATGATGTCATTGATGTATATGCCCGTAAACCAAGAAGAATTGCACTTAATTTTAAAATGTAATTGTTAAAAATAAAAGTTAATAAATTATAATATTACTTTGATTTTTCCTTATGAAACCTTCCAATATGACTCCTTTAAATTTAGAAACGTGAAAAAAGGTGTATAAAGGAGCAAAATGCTCCTGCGTCATTATTTAGGGATATTTTGTTGAGTCGATTAAATTTGAGATTTATACAGTATGCTTGGACTTTCTCATCTAATATAAAGACGTTGTTGAGGGAAAGTGTATCAAGTAATAAGGAATAGTAAAGCACGTACTCTTTAGTGAGAAAATTAGCATTGAGGTTTCCAGATTGTCCTGTTAGTAGGACTGACTGCAGTGTGATGGCTATGTACCGGTCGAATTTTACTAGCGCAACACATAAGGGAAGATCTATGTTTATTTGATAAAAATTTTTTTACTAAAACAGATCATTCTAGATTCCGGATGAAACATCTCTCCAGAATGTAATTTCGTTCTATTCTCTTGATAGAGAAATATTTCTGTGTATTTCTTGTTTCGCTTATCGACGAATAAAACTAACTAAAACATTTCCAAGTACTGAAAGAAAGATATTTACTTTCTGATAACAATACTGAGAATAAAAATACTTTTATCAAGAAATGTCCCATGAAAAGTTCCATTAACAAGGTACTTTTAATTAAATAGTTCCTCGAACCATCCGTAAACGATGTAGGTTGAATACAGAATATGCCGCTTCCCCTCTTAAAAAATCCACGCTACGCCCCTGCTATTCCTAATACTCCAAAATTGTAATAGTATGTGGGTTTTGCTTGATATTCTACCAGCTGGCGAAACGTTGAGAATGTTTGCTGCACTCGCTTCCAATACCGTATGTCCCACGAAAGGGGAGCTGTCTTCCCACGGACGATAGACGTTGGCAACTCAGGGTTTCGCCAGTCTGTGAGTGTGAAGGTCACAGAGAACAAAGTTATTTTTCCTACTTTTATATTTATAAGCAAGATGGGATTTCAGCAGGGTGCTTCACCCTTTCTTCAGTTACGTACCACTTAGAAGCCTGGAGCAAATTAGAATACCACTTGAACGAAAATAATTTAATAATAAAAAGATGGCTTAATATTAGAAATTAAAGATTTTTGATAAAAAAAGATGTATTATTATTATTATTATTATTATTATTATTATTAGAAATACTATTTAGAAAAACAGACCTTTAAATGAGAGTTAAAACTGAAATATCAATAGCAAAACAAGTCAAAATCCAGTGGGAACAGATTGTTTATTCATCACATACTGAGGAGGCTTGAATTGTTTTGCGCGAATGACATCGATATCAAGGTCAATATTGTTAATTTTCAGTCTCAAGTAATTTTACACGTCCAATTTATTCACTTTTTAAATGTCTGTTTAAAATAAAGGGAAAATGCCCATTCACAAAGGTGAGATTACATGGATGGTATCAAATACTGCAAGGTTTTAAGCGGAAAATGCATAATATTCTTTTCGAACACTCAGTTAATAATTCGTCTCATTTTTGTATTTGAAAGCACATTTTATGACAGCTACTGTTTGAATGTCTTTGGCATTAATATTATTAACTGTAAAATTTCTAATTCGTGTTTAGATGTGTTTAAATTTATTTCACTGCTTTTAATAAATGAAATTCAAAAATAAATACTCTATTTTTCCTTTCACATCCCCTGTTGGGAATCGCTGAGAAGTATTCAAGAGCACGAAATATTGTTTTTATTACCGTCTAAATCAAGAACCATGATTCATATAGAAATTGTTGGTCTCATATCAAAATTTGAATTTCTCTTGTCATTTCATTCGCTGGGTGTTTGTGCTTTTCTGCAATAATAAAAAAGTTTGTCGCATAGTGAAAATTTAAGCACGTCAAAATGAAGAAGAAAATTTAGAAGTAAGCATTTGGCTATCATTTTTAATTAATTTCATGGAAATTAAACCATCACACTAAATTGCAAAATAACCACCACATTCGTAAGAGTTGGTAAAAATCTCAATTGTCTAAGATTAACACAACTGAAGCTATCGTTGAATAAACTTGTTAAGTATTTGCGCGTGAAACAGAATGGACGAGCCGAATAATCTCGAGCCTCCTGAATCGGCAATACAGCTTGCGGTAGAGAGAGTCTTATGTAAAATTGTATTGGATAGAAAGAGAGGGCAATACTCCATATGGCGCCGTACTGCAATCAAATGTTTGGATGTACAATAGATACGTCCACCTCGCGCCTGTACTTCGGGACGTCCAACTTTCGTTTGACTTGATTTTTCACTCATTTGGTAGCTTGTCTGTTGCCTTGGTGTTCAACACAACATCAGCTCAAGAAGGCCGTACGCACGCAAGAATATTTTCTGAATATACATTGTCCATTTCATGTTGAGTCATTACAGTATGTATTCGGGAAAGTAAAAGCCTACACCAACGTGTCCCTCTTCCTATCAGCAATTAATTCTTTTTATCGTTTGGTCTCTGAACTATAGAATATCATACAAAGTGTTTTTTTTTTTATTTTTCAACATTGTTGCAGCCTATTTATTACCCGAACTATTTACGCGTTTCCATGTCTCGACACGCAGTAGTGCGAGATCAATTCTCTTAATGAGTTCAGTTTTCTGAAAAAAAAACCATTCAGATTGCATAAGATTCAAGTGGCGAGGCATTTGTAGAAATTTCAACTTAATAAACAGGTTAACAAGAATCACGTGGATTGGATTTGCGTATTATTTTTACAATTATTTTCTGTAATCTAAAAGTCTTGGTGCTGTAGGATGGGTTTCCTCAGAACATTATACCATATCTCATACTGGAATGAACATGAAATATACACAGACGGCACTTCCAAGGCTGACTGAATTGAAAGAATTCTTAATGCGTAGCACAATGAACTTACTTTTAAAGACAATTGTAATCATTTAAATTTATTTGTTGATAATTTCATTTGATGTTTGACCGGATTCAGAGATCCAGAATTACTGGTACCTTTATATCAGACTACGTTCATTTTGTGTGAAGTATATAATTGTTAATTTGAAATACACAACATCATTGAAAGCGTTTTCTCTTTATTTACTGGCAATTAGTTATTGTGAAAACAATTTGAAATATTTGTATTGTGCTATTTACCGTTTCTTTATTGCAAAGAATATTTCTGTCTTGAGCAAAGACAATCGTTCTTCCATTTCGAATTGACTAGGGGGTAACGTTTATTTATAGTTGGAAGGGACAAACACCGAACAATGCTGGACTACATGGCCAATTGATAATGAGTAGGAATGCAGAGTAAATAATGATATAGTTTTCCAATGCGGTATTTCTAATCTCTGAGATAGTTTCATAACGTAACCAATGTAGAGCAATGCCACGAATCTATGCAAAGGCAATTTTCAAAATAAAATATTATGATCAATGATGATAAATGATTTTGAATTTCTAAAAGTAACACAATATGTGGTTCATTTTGATCAAGTGTTTAAGCGACATCTTACAGAAAACCTATTCGACAGTTTCTGTAGATTTCAATTTTCTAAATCCATGGTGGCGGCTGGTGACCCAATTAACTGAAGTTTGGAGCTCCATAAAATGACGGAAATGTAATTTCCAAAATTCAGAATACTAGTACAAAATAAAACGAAGACAGAAAATTTGTTTTCCCCTCGGAAGTCGCGCTGCACTCTATGACCAGCCCCCCTCCTTCTGAGTTGTAAGCTGGTGGCTGGTCGCTGTTTGAAAACAATCACGGATCTAAGTCGAAGCACATGATCAAAGAGTAAACACAGCAAAAGGTTTTCAGAGCGTGACATTCTGATCTCGATTTCCAAACTCTTGTATTTAAGACATTTCTCTGCCTCCTTGGTAACGACGTTTTGATCGCAAGGTACAGCAACATCGACAAGTAAACACGATTTGTTCTTCAAATTGCGGATGACAATATCCGGTTTGTTTGCCGCTATCGTGCGATCAGTTTGAATTTGTTGGTCGTACAATATCGTACACAATCCAACAGATGTCACCGGTTTCGGTGAGTGTTCGTACCACTTGGGGCATGTGTTCGGAACTTCGAGGGCAATACAGATCTGCCAGTGGAGGTAGCTACACACCCTGTCGTGTCTTTTCAAGTATTCTGTCTTTGCTAGGATTGGACATGCTGAGACAATATAATCGATGGTTTCTACGTGTTCCTGACAAATGCGGCATTTATCATCTTGGGAAATTTTGAGAACCGCTTTATCATAATGTCTTGTTCTCAAGACCTGATCTTGGGCAGCTATTACAAGTGCTTCCGATTCTGGCTTCATTCTTCTCCTTTTAAGCCACATAAATGATTGATCTTTATTGATCTGCACCTTGTCCATTCGTTTCAAATATTGTCCGTGGAGTGGTTTGTCTCTCTACGATTTCTTTAACATTTTTTGTGTCTCAAATTTCATGTTAAGTAGCATCAGAAGTTCAGTGTCTCTGTCATTCTGGGTGTCTTGCATAGTGTTGTTCGCAATGCTTCTTGTTACACTTACAATGACTCTGTTTCCCATTCTTCGGTCAGATTTCATGACCTGCCTCATTAGTGGGTCATCTTGATGGCTGACTACATACTTTCCCATCTCAGTTATTGCATTGTGCCAGGAGGCTTCAATTTGTCTTGTCTCAGGCCTCTTCCTCCTTCCTTACGTGACACATAAAGTCTATGTACATCAGCCCGGGGGTGGGCAACATGATACATTGTAAGCAGTTTTCTGGTTTTTCGATCCATGATGCGAATTTCCTGTTCAGTCCTGTCTACTAGTCCGAAACTGTATTCGGCTACAGGCACCGCCAAACTACCTATTGCTGATTTATTATTATTATTGTTATTATTATTATTATTATTACTATTATTATTATTACTATTTTATTACTATTATTATTATTATTACACATGAATACGCTGAGATGTGAGGCATCCCAAAAGGAGAAACATAAACAATGTCATATCCAAAAGAAAACAAAATTAAAACACAAAAAATATCCCTAGGTACGAGAGTTTCCTCTAAAGATATTTTTTTAAAGTGTAATAAATATGAATATTTAAATAGTTTACTTGTCAACTTGCCACGATTAAATATGTATTAACATTGACTATATGAGTGGTGTTAGGAAAATTCCATTATAATAAACCAATGGTGACATGTAATGCTATTCAGTAATATGAAAATTAACTTGTTAGATTGATTTTTGGCATAAACAATATTCGTTATTTAAGTAGAATAAGAAATGTTTCAGTGATATGTTAATACAAGGTATACTGCAACTTTTTCACAGCTGCCTCTCAAGACCCGTCTTCACGACCGCGTCACTGAATACGCGATTTCACAGTATTTCGCATCTTTCTCGGTCATGCCACTAGATGTCGCATGATTGCGACTGTATCAAGCACTACTCAATCATGCTGCTTCTCGCAGCACGTATAATACGGCACTATTTGAATATTACATAGAAATAAGAGTAAATAGGATTTCTTGTCGATTGGTTGGTTGATTGGTAATGACTCCGGGCGCGCCAACATCAGTCATGCAAATGTAGTGCAAGTTTCTTCATTGAGAGATGGAGGTGATCTTCCCCTGCTGGATGGCGAGATCCGACGCCCATATACCGTCGGCTAGAGGATTTCTTGTAGAAATATTCAAGAGATAACTTTTTTATTTGTTTATTTTTTTAATTTATTGCATCCAATCAGTGGTTAAACTACTTTACAGGTTTGAGATAGTATACAAACACTGAAGCAAGGTATACAAGATTAACTCAAAAGCACCGAGGTAATTGCAAATTAACCAAACTTAACCCAAGGTAAGAAGAAATCCCAAACGTAAAACTATGTGAGATGAAATCCCCTCTGGAAACCTCATTTATGTTGATTTTGTGCTCAGGATCGTGAAACGGGTGTGAAAAGTGAGGCAGAGAGTTTAGGACAGTTATGATGGTTTTGATGGTTATAGGGGTATAAATTGATCTTTGGGAAGGTGTGATTTGATTCTTGTAGGGCCATTACTGGATTTTTCTAGGCTGTAGAGTCTGGCACCGGGAACCACGTTTTCGTTGGTGAAGATTTCATTTGTTAATGTTGAGATATGCTGAGTGATGGTATCGATGTTGAATTCTCTGTAGACCTGTTTATTCGATATGTACCATGGAGCGTTGACCGACGTTCGGAGGGTTTTATTTTAAAACACTTGAAGTCTTTTTAGATTTATTGGTGCTGCACCGCCTCAGACAGGACAGCCGAAGTTGGTGATGGTCTTAATGTGGTTTTATAAGTATGTAGGGATACGTCAGTTTGGAGCGATGATTTACGGTTGATTAAAGGATAAAAGTTGAAGAGAGCAGCAGAAGTTTTGCTGAGTCGATAGGCAATGTGTGGTTTCAACGTGAGACGAGTGTCTAGGATTGCTCCTAGGTATTTTACAGGCATGTTGGATGGCAGCTAAAGAACTGGAGAATTTCCTATTGTGATAACTGGAGGGTGAGGTATTCTTCTAAGTGCGAACATTTTTGCTTCGCATTTTGCTGCGTTTAGGTGCAGCCGCCATTTTACTGCCGAATACAAGAAAATGTTGATGGCTAACTGTAAGTTGTTGATTGCTACTGATCGTGGTTTGCAGAGAATAACGTGTCATCTGCGTATTAAGCTGTGGAACAACTTGGAGAACTTGGTATATCAGCTGTGAACAAATTGAAGAGGGTCGGAGAGAGAGAGAGGCGAACCTTGAGTTACCCCAACTTGTATTATCTCAGGGGCAGAGAGACAGGAATTTATTCGAACCGAAAAGGTTCTATTGTCGAGCAAACTGTTGATGATTTTGACAAGATAATCGGGGGTGCCGTAGCTCCTCAGTTTGAAGAGTAGACCAGGATCCCAGACTTTATCAAAGGCATTAGCAAATTCTAAAAGACTGCAGAGGAATATTGCTTATTTTGAAATGCTTGTCCTATGGTTTCTACAATTTTGAGAAGCTGATGGCTGGTCACGTGAAGAGGACGGAATTCGAATTGAAAATGAGTGATGGCTTTCTTATCTTGAAGGAAATTGTTAAGTCTGATTAGAATCAGTTTATCGAAGATTTTAGACAGATGGGGTAAAAGGCTTATAGGTCTGTATCTAGAGGGATGTTTCGGGGATTTTTTGGGTTTTAATATTGGAATTACTGTAGATTTTTCCACCTTACCGGGAAGTAGCCTAATCTGAGGTAGCCGTTCAAGATGGCAGTTAAGGAAGCAATGACAGGAAGAGGTAAATGCTTTAGAATTATGTTGAGGATACCGTGTATACTTAGAGAACATTTGTTTTTTGTATTATTAAATATTTGTTTCACATTGGAGGGAGATATATAATTATTTGGTGATAGAGTAGTGTGATATGGGGATCTTATAAAATTCTCTACCATATTTTGGAAATTTAGATGTAGAGATATTGGGATTAAAGGCATCTTTAAAATGATTGGCAAACATTTCTAATTTGTCTGCTTCTGTATGTGCAAGCTCAGAATTGGCGGATAATGGGGGATTATTTGATTGGGGTGGGAGAAATTCCGACATAGTTTCCACAGAGTATTGGAGATTTTATCAATATTTAGAATACATTTTTGGCAGTTTTGGTAGCGAAACCTACTTAACTCTCCGTGAAGCTTATGAGTTGACTGATTTAAGACGGTTTTTAGGGGAGGTAACCGAATGGTTTGCCATTGTCCTCTTATGTTTCGCTTTTGTTTAATAAGAATCAGAATGTTCGGTGGGAGGGGGCTTGGTATGGGAAGCTTCTGGCGGATGTAATTGGGAATAGCCGCATTTATTGCAGAGACGATGGTGTTGCCAAAGAAGGAAATAGCTGAGTCAATTTGATCAGGGTTTTTTAAGAAAGATGGCAAAGGGGTAGCTGAAGAAAGAAACTCTTCGAATATTTTACAATTGATTTTCTTATCGATAAGTGGATTGGGATGATTAGATACTATGAAATTAGCATCGAAGGATAGAAGAAGCGGACAGAGGTCTGAGTTTGATTTTGTTAGAGCAGATTGAAATAACAGTTTCGTAAGATTTTTCCAAACTGCAATATCTTGGATATCTGGGGGCATGTGGTGATTATACGGATATGAAGCTTCTGAGGGAGCGGAAATAATTAAATTATTGTTGATAGCATATCTGAGTAGAGATTTTTCAATCGGAATGCAAGATCTGCAACCCCAAGCGGTATGTTTGGCGTTGAAGTCGCCTATGGTTAACGTAGTAGTCGGATTGGAGAATAAAATATTAAAGTGAGTTTGTTTCGGGGAATGTTAGGAGGCTTATATTCTGCAATTAGAGTTATTGGAGTACCTTGTGACTGATGCAGAGCAATTGATATATTTTGAAGTCCGGGAGTGATAAATGGAGGTAAAGGATCGTGTCGAATCCGTTTTTTTAACGAAAATTGCTACACCTCCTGCCGCGGTTCGAGAAGGTCTGTCGGATCTGTAAGTGAGGTAACCCTAGATCTTGGTCTTATCTTTGGATGTAGGGTGCAATAATGAAAGCAGTATCAACATTATAATTATTTAGAATATGTTTTATAAAATTGAATTTTAGGATGATTTCGTTTATATTCCAGTTTAGGAGAGTAAGAGAAGTTAATTTATGGTGCAACATGTTGTTGATTGTTTTGAGTATTAGTGTTTAGAGATAGATATGGATGTGACGCAAGAGAAATTTGGATTTGGTTGTTTATTATGGGAATGAGGGCTTTGATTACTTTTTCTAAAATCGTCTATTGGGTTAACAATACTTTTAACTGAATTACCTTTAATTTGGGTCATAAAGTTTTTTCCAATCTCTGAGGTTAATTTAGTGACAAATCCTTTATAGTTTGTAATTTCGTGGATAAATACTGGAGGTGGCTTTTTGATTACAGACACTTTAGGGTCAGTCAAGATTTGGGGATTTTCCGCGCGATCATCGTCTCCAGTTGCCCGAGAGGGGCAAATCTGTTCTTGGTAGGTAGACCCATTACGCTGAGGGAAAAATTAGCCTTGCGCTTGGCGCTGGTTATCTGGAGATTACTGTGACTGCGTTTTCCCAGGTCTAACCTTAGAGCTTGAACACTCTTGACGGTTCTGTCGTGATAGAGTTGATGATGATGTACTGCGGAGCCATCTGGGACGGATCCCCCCTATGGGGGGTTGAATTTGGTCATTATGAAGCAATGTGAAAACTTTGAGGACAAGCAGAAATAACCACTGTACTGAATACGTCGGGCTATATACTAGTTTATAGAGACTGTACTATTTGGATGGAAATACGTTTAGGGGGCCCTTATACAGCTCGTCGCGCAGTAGTGCGAGCACCTGTGCGGTCGGCGTAGGAACGTAACTGAGTAAAGTAACTTCGCTGGTCGGCGCTAGCTAAGCTGCACGGTGCGGAGCGATCCGCACACTACGAGTTGACGAGATAAATGCAAGAGATAACTGAATGTGTATTTATAAATATCGTGTGTTTTAAATTGTAGAATAGTTAATTGGTATGTTAGATCCGCGTTGTTGCACGTTTGCCTCCGTAGAGTAAAAGTAAAATTAAAATCGGAAAATCGGAAATGTAAATGTGAACTGTAGAAACAACAGAACTTTATTCCAGCAATTTCTATTATTGCATTCAGGTGAAGGTAAATGTATGAAATGTATAAAAGAGTGACATTTACTACCATATATGATTGAAACATTTTTTCCTAAACAGCAAGAAGATGCTTAAAGAGAGTAGATGAAATAGTCATGCAATGGTAGAGAGGACGAGGACACAGGGCGTACATGCAACGTTGCATGGCACTGACAGCGCTGCCGATGGCGCCCAGATACGTTGCTTGCGGCCATTTAATTGCCTCCTGGCAGGCGATGCTCCCACCGATTCGCATTCGTTTGAAAACAAAAAATAAATGAGATCCTTAAAAATTAATACTACTTTATTTTAAGAATAATGTCAGGACTTATTACCAACTCACTACCAACACATCAAGATTTTACTTTCACGTAAACGTAGTAACTAGTACATGTAATACTGCAAGGGTATCGATTATGGAAATTTTAATGTGATATTGTTCACATAATTTAATGATGTAATAATGTAAGTCAATATTAAGTTGACGGAGATGACTTCCATTATTTCATCAAAATATCGATACCAAATTTGGATGGAAATACGTTTAGGGGGCCCTTATACAGAAAAAGTAGTTTCTCACTTTCTCGTGTGCATAAAAAATACCCAATATACATGAAGTATAGAGACAGTTTGGTAATTTTGCAAAAAATCGATGATAAGATTTTGATAGAAGTATATGTTTAGGGGATCAGTATAACGTTGAATATACTACCAGAAACATTTTAGGTGTCGTGCTATTTAACAGGCATATATTTTTTAAATACTTTTGCGTCCTGCATAATAGAGTGTTTGAATCCAGAGGAGGATGGATGGAACGGCGTACCATTGGCTGAGAGGAGTGATACCTAGTATATAGCTTGTGCCTCTCTCCACTCTCATCGGGCGTGTATACATAATGTAGTGAACGAAAATGAAATGAAATGTAAACAGAGTAAAAACGATGTGTGTTTTGGAGGCCTATCTCAACTCTTACCTCAATACACATACTGCACAGAGGATGAGAACCTTTTGGGTCACAACGAAACTCAGTAGCATGTGACCACATGACTCAATTTGATTGGTCATAGCGAAATAGGTTTCTCTCCCCATTATGCTAACCGTTAATCCACGTTTCCTCATTACTAGGACCCGGGTGTATATGACCTAAAAATATGAAAACATGACCTTAAATATGAATTATATTTTTGGTCGCGAAACTTTCAAAACCTTGCCATTGTGTAATTGACCATTATATTGAAAATATATTGAAATATATTTTTATTGAAAATACAATGGTTGAAAATATAATAGTTAGTACTTTTGTTTGTACATAAAATATAATGGTTAGTATATTGAAAATATAATGGTTAGTACATTCACAATTTAATTTGAATACAATTCTACCAGCTAAAGTTAATTATAGAAGCGGTTGAATTGACGAAAAACCTAACAAAACTTCCACTAACACTTCCTTTGCGTCTAGGGATTGATTCCGGTAAGTTGAAATAATTCGATCCGATGTGCTGAGGTAATTAGTTCCGCAAGCGTAGTGCATGTTTTCCTTGGGAGGTGGCGGTGATCTTCCCCCGTTGATGGCGAGATCTTACCGTCGATTGACGGTTTTCCCTATCCAGGTATCTCCCATCAGCGGGGAACCGACCCAGGCGGTACAAGCTCTAAGCCCCGACCAGTCTCCCAGCATGTGTGGTAGTGTAGTTAGTTTTTTAGTGTTAGTGTGTGTAAGGAGTGAGAATGGACAATTAAGAGGAAGGAAAGATTGTGCGCGGTCCGTATGTTAGGGTATTACTCCAGCATTCCCTTGATGTTGACCAAAGAAATCACGGAAAACTACCAGAGTAGGCGGCCGCTACTATTCTCCTCCAGACAGCGACAGAATTCGATTTAGCTGACAACCCACTGTCGAAGCTGTCTCGTGGCTCTAAGCAAAGTCGCTCGCCTTTCACCACTGAGGTTCGGGTTCGATTCCCGTCGATTCCCATGTGAAATTAGTTCGGACAAAACTAGTTTGGCTGCTTCACAAGGGCTAGTCCAGCCTTTGTGAAGTGTACTAAACCTTACCCCCTTCCTTATTCCTTCACAATTCTGGCAAAAAAAAGCTCTGGAAGCGAGCGTTGCAGGCTGGCTCGCAGCTGAATGAAGACGGGCGTTATGACATGGCGAAGAGAAGCGTGGTCACCCTGTCTGCTATCGGCTGGTTCGGATCGAGGTGGCAAGATGGCGACGCCTTGCAATAGAACACGATGATACAAGATTCCAATTGCAGTTTCTTGATTAATAGTTCACTTTGTTGACATTGGTGTAGTTTTAATTGGACGTGAGTTCCGTCAATGCTACCCTTCATTCGCGACTGCACTAATTGGAAATAATTTTGATCTGCTACGTGTTGCAAGCATCACAACGTAGTGCACAAATTAGAAATAGTTCTCAATTACCGCGTGTTACGGGTATAGTGATAACATTACGACACCAAGTTGATGGGTTTTGCGAGCAACGTGATCACTTTCGCTTACAAATATACTAATTGGTAATAGTTGAAAGCTCCTGCGTGTTCCGGGCAACATGACAACATTCACTTGCGAATACACTATTGATAATAGTTCAGAAGTGCCGCGTGTTGCGGGCAACGTGTTTTGAATGAAGCTTTTGTCGCGAACACGACCGCGTGAGCTCGCCAGAAATGCTCCGCTATTGACCGCGGCGGGTAGCAAATTGACATTCGAGCAGCCCAGCTCCTACTTTGCTAAGCGGTGGACAGGGTCGAAATGGTGTTGCCAACTTGATTGCGTTAAACGGCGAGCGTCATTGAAGATTTACAATATATAAATGATAATTTGTTACTGCAAATGAACGGTGGTAATTAATAAACAGAGATAGTATAAAATAAAAATTTAGGGAAATAATATATACAAATTTAATAAAGTCGGCCACGTGGCCGAGACCGCTAAGCCAGTAGTGCCGTAGTGATCTTTTTATTTATTTTTTTATTTATTTACGTCAAAAACATTTAAAAACTGTGTGTGACGAGCTATGGGGAGAAGTGAATTTGTGCACGTTTTCATAATTCTGTGATCTCTGTCCTAAACCATATTCTAGTCAAATTTTGAATACAGAAAAGAGGTTTCTTTCGAGTTTTGTTGACAAAATATTCGCTCCTATATAATAAAATATATTTCCAAAGGTAAATTACCTATAAATTCCTGCCCTGAACCCTCATG
The DNA here is from genome assembly GCA_031308135.1 of Acheta domesticus. Classification (NCBI taxonomy): domain Eukaryota; kingdom Metazoa; phylum Arthropoda; class Insecta; order Orthoptera; family Gryllidae; genus Acheta; species Acheta domesticus. The sequence goes on along the minus strand of JAHLJT010008446.1, from coordinate 160,132,637 downwards.
TTCTTCATGAATAAATAATAAATTTGCCGCGATAATATGGAAAACAATAATTTGAATAACTATATTTCCCACTGAAATTCAGAAGACGTGCAAAAGTAATGAAGTTATATTTATGTCCAGAAGCAAAATAAGGGACCATCTCAGCATTTGCTCAAGGATCAGGGAAACTGGACAAAAAACCTGATCAAGATGGGGCCATCAACCCAGAAACTGTGGTACAATACTTGTTACAGGTTCTTTAGAATTATACAGTCCAAATGATAAATAATTATATTAACTATCATTATTAAAGTTAATGCTACTTTCCTTTTTGATGCTCGGTATAGTCTCGAATTGTATAGAAACAGTTATGCACCAGAAAAGATTTTACTTGGGACTTAAACTTTTCTATCGAATTAATCGTTTAATGTCTTCTGGCAAAGTGTTGTAGAGTAATGTACGTGAATTGTATGTGAATTTTTTGTAGTGAGCTGTTGATACTGCCACCTGGTGAATATGATTACTACGTCGTGTGTTACACTTATAGACATCTGCGTTGTGCTGAAAATATATTCCCTCCCTTCAGTAAATCATTTTGACAAAAACTACTGATTCGTAAATCAGGAGACAAGGTAATGCTAAAATTCCTAGATTAATAAAGAAAGACTCAAAAGAATCCCGTGGGTTGGATTTGTTTATTATTCGTACAATTCTTTTTTGTAATCTGATAGTCTGGGAGCTATAAGATGTGTTTCCCCAGAATATTATGCCATATATCAGGCGGGAATGAACATTGGCAAAATATACACAACAAGCTGTATGAAGGCTGACGGAATTTGAAAGAATTCTGAACACGTAGCATAATGAATTTAATTTTGCGTTCAATTCATTTAAGTGGGCATTCCATTTGAGGTTTGACTGAATTGATAGACCTAACAATTTTGTTACATTAACATCAGTCAATGGTACACCGTTCATTTTCAATGGAGTACAGAATATTTTATTTGAAATGGAAAAGTGCATTGAAACTGTTTTCTTTTCATTTACTATTAATTTGTTATTACGGAACCAATTTGAAACATCTGATATTGTACTATTTACGGTTTCTTTCTTGCAAAGAATATTTGTATCATCCACAAAGAGAACTGTTCTTCCGTTTCGAATTGCTAAGGGCATGTCATTTACGTATAATTGGAAGAGAATTGGGCCTAAAATCGATCCTTGTGGGACTCCACATCCAATTGGCAAAGAACCGGAAAGGTGTGTACATAAAGTTCCATCATTCCAGTAAGGTATTTCTACTCTCTGAGATCGTTGTTTAAGGTACGAACATAGCCAATGTAGAGCAATACCACGGCTTCCATATGTAGGTAATTTTGAAAGTAATATGTTATGATCAATGACGTCAAAAGCTTTTGAAAGATCTAAATATATTTCAATAGTTGCTTCATTTTGATCCAATGAGGAGGCAACATCTTTAAGAAAAGAAAAAATGGCTGTTTCCGTAGATTTTGATTCCCGGAATCCATGTTGGCATTCTGAAAACGCGTCTTGTTTATTGAGAAAGGTTTCCATTCGCACATAAAAAAGTTTCTCTAATATTTTTGAAAAAACTGAAAAAAGAGAAATTGGCCGATAATTTTGAATTTCATTTTTGTTGTCTTTTCTGAAGAGCGGCTTAATCTTAGCTGTTTTATCTGGAAAAATTCCGGTGCACAAGGATGCATTAAATATGTGTGTTAACGGGTGTATAATGGCTGGCGCGCAAGTCTTTAACAAACAATCCGGAAATTCATCTAAACCGGCCGAATATTTATTTTTTAATTTACCGATTATTTTGAGAATTTCCTAGGAGGAGGTTTCGGAAACGAACATTGTATCTAAGAATTTTAGGGAAACGTCAGATGTTGAATTTTTTGGCTGAAAACCCTTAGTGAGATCGACAGCAATTCTCGAAAAGTATTGGTTAAAGAGACTAGCCACTGTTGCCAGATCGTTCACATCTCTATCGTTATCTTTTAAAATAACATTCTCTACAAGGTTTCTAGTTGGTTTGGTTGCATTTTTTACACTATCCCACATTGATTTTTTTTTATTTGAGTTCAAAATATCCTGATCGTGTTTCATGATTTTAGCCTGCCTTATGACTTTTCTTAACAATGATTTGTATTTTTTTAATGTACAGGAGGAAATCTTGAGATACGTTATGATGCTTTGAAATGAAAGAAAGAACTCGTTTGTTTTTACATGATGTTCTAATCCCTTGTGTTATCCAGAATTGCTTTTGCGTGAAATATTTAATTTTCTTTTCTGAAGAGGAAAGCAAGTGTTAAAATGAAATGATAGCGTTGAAAAAAAAGGATAATATTTATCGTTTGTACCAACAGTATTATAAACCGCGTCCCATGACTCCTGCAGCAAGTAATCAATGAATAATTTTATTCTGTTTTCGGAAAACACTCTACTCATACGTGTATTATTTATTGTGTCATTGTACGCATTTCGTATAATGGTAAGAATTTGTGCATCGTGGTCTCTGTATCCTAAATCTTTTGCTTCAATTTCATGTCGAGTGGTGGTTTTGTTAATTATAATTTGATCGATTGCCTTCTTTGAATTTGCTGTGATCCGTGTAGGTAATTTTATTGAAATATCTAAATTGAAGGAATTAATTAAATTAAGAAACTGCTCTTTCTCGCAAGATTCGACCAGAAAATCGATGTTAAAATCTCCGCATACAACAATTGATTCAAAAGAGCGATTGATGACTTTGATTAGTATTATCTCTAGTTTTAGTCTCTTATTTTTGTTCTTAGGAACAAAATGTGATCTGTAGCTTTCTTTGTTAGAGGCCTGTAGATGCAAAGCAATATCGTTTTTTGCATAGGAAGATATACAACAGAAATTTCAAAAACATTTTCAACGGCATACTCATTGAATTCCGTCAAGGAGATAGAATCAATATTATTTTTAACGTAATTAGAAGAACCTCGATATGCAGGACTTTTATGAGATTCTCTTTTTCTACAATAATAGCCTGCGAGGTAAAGGT
>JAHLJT010008446.1:159898679-160129506 GCA_031308135.1 Acheta domesticus | reverse complement strand
AAATTTCATTTGTATAATTTTTGAAACAAAAACATACCCGAAAATAATGATTTACGTCATATAAAAAGTGTAATCCGTTTAAAGTTCGAAAGAAAAAAATTTGCAGCCAAGTATGAGAAGACAGCATTTGAGAGTTTCCAAAAATGCGGATTTTGAACTACTTTTCACAGAAAACGGTTGTGTTTTCGAGAAACTACTTAACATTATTTAAAGCTAATGTACTCCTTAATGTAATAATGTCAACAATCAAGGCTAACATAAATATTATACCCACCCCAAAGTAAAAAGAAAAAAATTTGGAGCGTTTTTGAGAAAATTTTGAAAATGTCTAGTGGGTCTTCATGTAAAATACCCCCACATTTTACAGAATCTTTTTCAAAATCTCAATGCTTCGACTGGAACCTGATTGACCGGGCAATATCCATTTTGGAAGAAATCGTACGTATGGATTAGGCGCTAGCAGTGTTCACAGACGGACGTTTTCCTTTCAATTGGTTTTTTCGGTATCAAGGACCCACAAAAGAGGGATTCTGGTTACACCACGTGTTAGTAGATTTTGTTTCTTAATTTAGCAACTGGTATTGTCCACATTTTGGTTATCACGGCCAGACAGACGGACAGACGGACGGACAGACGGAGAGACAGACGGACAAACAGACAGAGAGACGGGCAGACAGACAGAGGGACAGACAGACAGACGGAAGACAGACGGACAGACAGACGGACAGACGGACGGAGGGACGGACAGACAGACAGACGGACAGACGGACAGACGGACAGACAGATCGTATGATTTTTTTCCGCCGAAAATTCGCCATTTTTTCTCGGAGCATTACATAACTTTCCCTATACTCCGTATATACGTACGCATACGGGAAAGTAAAAATACGATATGGTGACGAAAGATGAACACATTTGAATAAAAATTTTGTTAGGTGAGTTAACGGCTGCGTGTTAAAATTATAGTTAGTCAGTCATGTCATAAAAACAGTTTTGATATGTAAAATACTAAAGAAAAGAAAATATTTAAAGTTCATTTAGTCACAATAAAAGTTTTCTACAGACATTAGCATGTGCGGGTCTACGCAATTGAATGATTTCTAATCTTTTACTTTTGGGATCACAAATAAATATTTCACATCTGTATGACGTAAGGGTGATTGCATTTTACATGGTGTTCATTACCGGGAATATTAAATATCATTTGTGACAGTTAATACTCTGCGAGGAATTTAATGTAAGAAGAAGGAACGACATGAGATCCTTGCGACATATTTAGAAACCTGAACAAGAATTAGCAAAATCAACAAGAATTAGCTGTTTACTCATTCCCCAAGGGCATATTACTCATTCACTTCACATTTGCAGACGGCAGGATTAGGAACTAACGTTGTTTTGAAAGTGAAGGCCCGAACACACAGCCGACACACGAATGGTCCCGATGTCAATCAGCATCTGACCAATCAGCTGTCTCCGAAGACAGCACAAGCGCTACAGACAGAGCTGACGAATTATGCATTTCTGACAGTGAGCTGGAGTCAGGCCCGTTAATGATTAATGTAATATACAACAAAGTAGATCACACCACACGCTATTCACAACATTCACGTACAATATTTTTATTTCTTCTTTGCACTTATCTACTGTTTAATGGTTATGTTCTTGCCCCGCCGGGGTTGTGTGTGCTGCTCACCGCCATATGTATCATCTTAAACGGTCAGTATCTACTGTGAACGCGCGTTTCTCATTCAGTCGGCGGTGACCTCGTGTAAACAGATCGCAGCGCTCCGTCTGCAAATGTAGAGTGAACGAGTAATAGGTTTGTTGCGACACATTGAAAAAACTGTGCTGCGCAACACCGACACTTCCACACCGCCATACTTGCGTTTCCCTGTTCGTCATAACACTGGCTAACTTCTCAAAACCTTTTAGCTTTGAGCTTATCATACTTTTTTTTTCTTGCCGACTGGCATATAATTGTACAAGTGCACCAGAGGTCTGCATTCTCCGTGATTTTTACCGACTAGCGCTCCCTCGCCTCTCTTCTCTTGAGACCACACGCGCTCGACTGTTCTTCGCAGCCGGTTGCGGACTCACGAGAGTCGGCGGCCGACCGTGACTCGGCCGGTTGTCGACAACCGGCGGACCCCGTTTAGGCGTACTGCGCCACGTAACAATCGATCGACACGTCGGAGTAAATATCTAATGCCAAGTTTCAGGAAAAGGAAGAAGTATTGGATGGTTTTTAAAATAAATGACCAATAATTTCGTTCTTTCAAAATTTAATATATAGACGAATGTTAATATTAATTTTCAAATAATAAATTTTAATATAAAAAAGAATAAAAAGCTTTAAAAAATTGGCTCCTCGGACGCATTGGAGAACCTCAAGTGGATCTATTGCAGTACTGCCTGTGAATCCAAAGAAAAGGCATTCAAAAGTTTTAGAGATAAATTCCGTTCTTTGTAATGACTAGGCATTGGATGTTTAGGAAATTGCCTATGTTATTCTAATGATCATTAATTTTCCTTAATTTTATATGTTGTAAATACAAATGCTCTTCCAATTTTGTATTTTTGTTGGCTTTTTAAAAATATATTTGTTGTTGTAATTTTCAGGCATCTGAAACGCAGGTCTTATTTTCTTAACCCGGCAGTAGGCGCGCGAGATGCCTTAGTCACCCCAGCATTGTTATGAGCTCATTGTATTTTTAGTTCTATTTATAATCTTGTGTGCTTCTCAATATCTTTAGAGGAAAGCTTTGTGCACATATCTCGACGCTTCTCTTTCAACTGCTTCCGGTTCTTTTCTGGAAATTTCGTCGCAAAGGCGATGGCGTGCTACGTGGGGGCCACCGAATCACTTCGCGCAACCTTTGTTATCGCTTCCTGCCACGCTGTTCACAGTAGTTCACCCCAAGGAAGGGGGTCTCGTGGAACTTCAATACTACTCCACAAAAGCCAATGATTCACAATTTGAGCTTTTACGATTTTTTAATTACAATTAATCGCTCATCTTGTATTGAAATGAAAAATAATGGAGAAATTGAAAAATATTGTACTCGTACATAGAAAACTTTATATGCATCGTTTCGTGAAGACATACTTTTGCCGAATTTAAAATAATGTTAAACGTGTGTTTGTAATATTAAATAATGTATTTTGAATTATTGAGTTGAATAGGTTGATGTGCTGTGACCGCTGTTCTTTGGCCGCCGACTGAGTCGACAAATTCAGAGGCCATGGCGGCTTACATCAACTATTTCACAATAAATTAGTACGCCCAATGACGACGAGACGTTTTGACGCAAGGAAAATAGTACGCACCTCATTTTAGTTTAGCATATGCGCTTTTCTTATATACTCGGTAAAATATGACCAAATATTTATTGTATTTAATAAATATGCCTTATATTCGGGTTTGTAAGTAACTTAAATGACATTACAATTGGTACGAAACAAATTATTTTCCCTAAAGCACTATAAATATTTTAAAAAAATACAAAATATCTTGCAATAAAGGTTTAAATTTATTTTCAGACTCTTTGTTTGCCTTAATTCTTTCAAAAATGTAATGTTTTGTCCCTATAAAATTATTTCCAATCAATCAATAAATTGTTACTTTTCAACAAATTAATCGTTTAATTGAAATTAAATTTTTTTCGATTACAATGAATTGAAAGAGTTGCGATCACTACGTGCGGCGACTTTATATCCCGTACATGCATTGAGCGGTGAAGCTACCGAGCGCAGGTCGAGTGGCCGAGCGGCCGAGCGCTCGAGCGCCCGAGCGCTCGACGACTCCCGAGTCTCGGCGGGAGCCGCAAGGCGGCCGGTCGAAATGTCCGTTAAACAGCTATCTCTTCTCCCCCGAGCAAGGTCCCCCTCCCCTCGCCGAGCGTCACGCAGAGCTCGAGAATCTCGAGCGGTTGTTTTCGCCTGATTGGAGAGCTCTAAAGTGCACAGTAGAAAATGAAAAAAAATATTCAAAATATTTGTATTTATTTGACGAAGTGACACTTCTATAAAAACATAGTGAAATTCAAAACACTATTTCTGAAGCGCTGAAACCGGAGATAAAATTGCCCCAATAGTATGGTAAAAACTTGAGTTCTTACGAAAGTTTCTGTTTAGAAAGTCATATTTATACACAAAGAGCAGTACGTGTACTAGAAGTTGGAAATCGCACTATCTTACTAATAAATACTCAAATTGGAAAGTTAGTGACCGCTAATAATTGTGAAACATTCATAGTGTGTCAAATCAGACATCATGAAAAAGAGTTGAAGAAAGGGTGAAACTCGTAGAAATTTCTTTGGTACACGTTAAAGCAACATAAGAAACACAACTTTAAAAGACACCCATGAAAAACAAAAAAACTTTTGATTAACTGACGAGGAAAGTGAGAAGCAAGACAAAGTTGTGAAGGTTAAAAAGTCACGAAAGAAATATTGGCAAAAATTGTCATTAATGTCCCTTGAGGATTTTGAGAAGACGTTGGCCGCGCGCGGGCTGCAGGCGGCGTGCGGCGGACGACAGGCTGCGGGGGCCGGCGGCGGGCAGCGCCAAGGCGCCAGGGCGTGCGCTCGTAAACACCTGGGGCGCCTCTTCCGGCAAACGCTTCCCTCAGCTACTCGCTAGTGCTCGTCTCGTCGTCCCGCCGACTCGCTCTCGCTCTCGCCCTCGCCCTCGCCTTCGCCCTCGTCCTCGCCCTCGCCCTCGCCCTCGCCCTCGCCCTCGCCCTCGCTCTCGGCCCCTCGCCCTCGCCCCCTCGCCATCGCCCTCGCCCCCGCCCTCACCCCCACCCCCACGCCCTCGCCCTCGCCCTCGCTCGCGCCCGCGCCCGCGCCCGCGCCCGCGCCCGCGCCCGCGCCCGCGCTCTCCCGCTCGCGCCCTCGCCCGCGCTCTCGCCCGCGCCCGCGCCTTTCCGCCTATTGATCCCTCCGTCAGAGTGCCCACGCCGCAAGCCGCGCTTTCTTCCGCCCGGACAGCCACGACCCACGGCGCGGCGGCGGCGGCGGCGGCGGCGGCGGCGGCGGTCTGCGATTAGGCAGACGAGCGCGTAGCGCCTCAACAGTGAAGTGGAGCCATGAGATCCATGGGCTCGTCATTCAACATTTTCCTTGTGTCCTGGAAATTTACAGAATTATAGAAATATACTTGAATATTGATTTAAATCAGTTTTAGTTCAACACTTTTTTCCAGCACTTCTTACAAAGTTATTTGTCTACTACTGAAATCTTTTATTTAGAAGTACAATCACTTTCATCCAAAATTTTCAACCATTTTCTCTTTCCAAATCTGTCAATAATTACGTGACGAGTGGATTTGTATCATCCTACCACTTCAGATATTTCACATACAAACAATAATTAAGAGCCCTAATAATCATTCTTCTCTCATCATCAGTAGTTACCTTACTTATATTATAAATTATTATTATCTATTTAATGCATCTAAAGACATAATATGCATCTAAAGACACGATATTATTCAGACACTGATTAACCTTCCGGTGGGCGCGCCTTTTATACTCATATAAATGGGCGCGTAGGAGAATTGCATGGTGCCTCGAGAAAACAGTTTTTTTGCACCCTCAAAACTTCTATTTTTTAATTGAAGAAGGAAGAATGAAAACTTACAATTATTCATCATTGCATTTTTAATGTAAATATATTATACAAATAACAGAAATGTACGTACAGAATAAAAAACTGCAAATTGTTTCAGACAACCGAAAACAAAATATAATATGAAAAATAAAAATAAAATTAACTAGAAAATTTTTATTTAGTAGACAAATTAAGTAAACGAAACAGTCTACTGTTCTTAAACTTTAGAAAAGCATTCATTGGTTTTCAACAAGCCGTTTCCATTTACTCACAAAGATGCCTGATTTCTTCTTCTGTTTCAGCAAAGGGAAACAAAAATAAGATTGCAAGTAATAGAAAAAAAATCAACAAAAGCAATTTGAATATCTTTGATTTGGTTTACAGTGTTCGAAAATACTTGTAAACGAATACACTGAATTAGTAAAATGTTCGTTTAGAATACTAAAAATAGTTACATGAGTGGGCGCGGTAGAGCACGCAATGATACGGAGCATGCAAAGGAACGGAGATTCCTGCGTTTCGTTTAGAATGTTGTCAAGTGAGAATAATGAAGCCCCCTGACATGTCAAATATCTGCCCTCCCTCTGTGCTGCAGTGCTCCGCACTCCGTGCTGCCGCGCGCCCGCCGGAAGGTTGATATAAGTAACTGATGTTAGAAAACAATCATGTTAGAAAACAAGCCTTTCTTGTAAAATTTTACTCAATAAGAAAAGTAATACAAGAAAGGAACTTTAATGAATACTTAAAAATAATCTAGTACTTGCATTCTTGATGCATTCTGCATTCTTGAGTAACTTGTCTCTTTATGTTCACATCTTTTACACAGTTCGATCTTAAGGGGAATATTATAAAGAAGAGCAATCCTGTCTTCTTATTGCCCAGCCCATTAAGGACCAAGCATTGAAATTATAATATATTTTAATAAAATTATGTATTTACTCTAATATTACTCTGGAAAAGGTAACAAAATTATTTATAATTTTTAACCAATAATCAATGTACAACAAAATGTTGAATATACGGAACTTTGAGACGTTAGGGAATATAAATTCAATTATACATGAGAACACTGAATGCATTTTGAATGGAGATGAGCATTGCATTCTTTACATTAGTAAATGGCAGTGCTTTTGCACAATCTGCACCTCCTTCTCGCTTTGGTTTCTCCCTTTATAATTACATGTTCTACGTCATGATTGACTAACAGATGATTCCCGGCGCGTCAACTTCTAAGTTCATTAGTCTCTTAAATGTAGTACATGTTTTCTTAGCGCCGGAGGTGCTTTTCCCTTGTTGAAAGACGAGATCCGACGCTGATCTGTCGGCTTTCATATTTTTCCCAAGCAAGTATCTCCCACTAACGGGGCACCGCCTCAGTCGGGACTAGCTCTCCGATCCCGACCAGTCTCCCGGCAAGTGTGGTTTTGTAGAGCAACTAACGGGTGAGAATAGGACAAGGATGAGGAAGGAATGATCGTGGTCCTTGGCTCGTTTGTTGGGGTACTGCTCCGGCATTTACTTGGTATTGATCGGATAAACCTATGAAAATCATCGTTGAGTGCAGCCGCCCGGAATAATTTTTCTCCGGGCAGTAGCTGAACTCAACTTAGCTATGCAGTTAGTGTCGAAAATCCTGCCAGTGCCGGGAGACGAACACAAGGACCTCAGAGTGAGAGGCAGTGCAGTGACACATTTACGTCCTGAGTCTCCTCTGTCGATTTCCGCACATCATCATAACGTTCTTCTTTAGATAGGGAAGTGTTTGTGGGTCGACCGAAATGGGATTTTGCAATTTCCTGTATATTCATTGACTCATAATTGCATTCACGTCCTTTTGCAGTCTTCAGATTTCATTATAGTCACGGCTGAGTAAGATCAACACTTTTCTTCGAATCAAAATCTTACTTAGCCGTGTGTGACATTCTTGTGACATTTGTTCTTCATTCACAATAGTGACGGCTCGTGCTTAGGTTGCACAGTTGTGCAACCCCCAGATAATTGAAAAAGATATCATAATATTTTAGGAATATACATTTTCCTTTTAATGGCATTCAATAATCAAGATATTGCAGCAATATCGATGTATATTTTAAACCAAAGAGCGCCCAACTGTCGATCATTCTGGTGTCTGGTGCCTTGCGAGGTATTGCACCATGCTCTTGGGTGTGTTTACTGGGTTTATTGCATTTCCTCTTTGGCCCTTCGATTTAACACGGCGAACAGGCCGCCTTTTGATGGCACAAGCAGGTGGGTGGCGCTGCCGGGCGCTGCGCTGACACCGACGGAGTCTCAAGGGAATACCAATATTCTGACTTCGTCTGACTCGCGGCATCGTAATTTCATGAAGTTCGCTTGTTATTGAAAGTACACAAGTTCAGTCAATTATTGACAGTATTTAATGTATTATTTATGATGTTTAGAGAATTTGTTTTTCCCGGGAGGTGTATATACCTAACACGCACCCAACTCATAAAATGATGTACGTAATATTTCAATATAGACTTTCATTTAACCCTAGAAATGAAAAACCTAGAAAGCCCAAAGGATTTTTCAACCGAATAATCCTGAGGTGAGTCCGTCGGACTCATGGGGGACAAACGATAATGACCTATTAGTTCTCATTGTTAGAACAGACCAAAATGAAAATTCATTATTTTATTACTATTTATTAAATTCTTGAACAACAATCGATCACGTCTTCTTGATTTATCATCAAAGCCAAGGAATTAGAGGTTCTCCTTATATCGGTCTCTACTCATTTTAGCTATTATTTTACCTAGTATAAAGAAACACTTTCGATGTTGCAGTTTTCATTATGTTTCTGGCCCTGGTTTTTCACTTAGATGGTTGTCAAATTGGGTTTGCTCCATTCATGCATCCCCCCAAAAAATTAATTATTTTCAAATGTAATGACAGTGGCTTCACACTCAAACGGTGTCGCTATAGTTACTTCTGACACTAATTTATCTTCTTCACTAGATCAATTTTCGGGGTTGTAATCGCAATCATCACTTCCAGAAAAAAATCCATCAGATATATTTTCTCATCTAAATCGAGGCATGACTGAGTATTAGAATATTAGAATATTATAAAATCTCACGTTTAAATTTTGAAAATATTTACTGCACGCAAATAACTTGACCGCACAAAACCACCCAACAATCGCACATTAAAGCAATGCTGGCTACAACCAAGAATGGTCTGGGTGATCGCGTCAAATATACGAGAGTAGCGATAAATGTATACAAAATTCTCACTTGCAACAATAGAAATACGGCAAAGACGACATATGACAATCACTAACAATAAACATAAATTCTTTTCATGAAAATGCAACAATTTAAAGGCTCATCGGTAACGAGAAAAATACGAAAATACAAATGAGTCTGCTAGACACACCCCAGGCTTCTGTGGTTTCAAAATATGTTTATCGCAATATGTAAATAAAAATTAGGACAAATTAGATAGATTTTGATAAAACAATTAGAAGGTATATTTAAAGGAATACCATAAAGGAATAGAGGAAGAGATTCAATTTACATTAATTTTATAAGTGTAGAAAGATGTTAGTGAGCCCGTTGGAATCACCATAGGCCTTCTAGGGTTAACTTAGTTTAAATTAATTTGATTTGCTTTCATTTTTGTTAGTTTTTAGAATTTTGAATTTTGGAAATTATATTGGATGAAGGTGGTTCATCCAATCTTGTGGGTGCAAACTTCATCAGTATCTTGGAGGCACCAGACGTCAGAGTTCGCAATATTGTATATTCGCCAAGAGTTGACAACAGCACAGTCAATCAATTTTTCTTTTCCTACTTCTTTTTTCTCCAGAAGACTATCTGTATTTCCTGATCTGTCATTTCGTCAGCATTAGGAGAAATGTGCACAGCATCAATATTATTTGCAGACATGAGGTCAACATTTTCTTTCAGAAATAAGTTCAGCAGTTGATCGAGGCCTTTATTTTCTTGTCTCATTTCTGAAATAAGCAGAATTATTCTAGAAGATAAATAATTATTCTTGAATAATTGCTTATACAATGATGTCACAATGCAGGATAAGACACTATCTACAAGATGAGATAATTATATCAGAAACGGAAATATTAAACAGTAGTTACTTGTCAATTACTCAACGATTACTTTTCAATTGCATTTGAGGCATTCAGAAGCCAATCTGACCAACTCCAATTTTTTTTATTGTGAATAATAACATGGTTGTGTTCCACAAGTAAATATTTGTCAGTGGCCAAGACGACGAACTCCACATTTAAGTGGTTTGTCGGCAGAATGTGCTAACTGCTCTGGCAAATGAACATTTTATCCCTTTGTTGCGGTGGCCAGTGTGATTAACTCCTTGGTTCCATGACAGCCGATGTTTAACCGAACTGTTTTGCGTTTTCCAACTTAACAGTGTTTCTGTAAGTGGTATTTCTGGCGTTTACGTTATTTCAATTAAGAAATAGCAATCATGCCAAACAAAATGTCATGTAGTCAGGCTCATTCGGCGGTAAAAACTACAACGTTAAATTTCTTCTCTAATGAAATATCTGCAAAATCAGAGTGGAAACACTGAAACCATTGACTTAAATTTTCTTGAACCAGGACACAGTTACCTTCCAAATGATTCTTATATTTCCTCTATTGAGAAAAGAGCAAAAACAATTAGCCACATCTTTTCTCTAAGAAATTGGGTATATCATTCTTGACTGCAGGAAAACAAAACATGTATTTCCTTACAGAATGAACCATGAAGATTTCTATTCGACAGAAAACTTTGAAAAATGTATCAACAGGAAAAAAAGTGTCGAAGGTGAACCAGTTAACTGGCAAACAGTGAGACGTACCTGGATTGAGAAAGCTGAACCAGATATAAAACTAGCCACCAAGACACCAAATATAAAACTACATCATTACCAGAAATGACATTTGAAAGAACCTGTCAGTGATGTTGACTGCATCACTTATAAGAATAGAGGCAACGAACACATATTTATTGGTATTTTAGGCAATTTTTATTTTATTTTAAGTGTTTTAACCCTTAAATCCCAAAGTTGCGTAAACACAACATTTAATATATCTACTTTTTTAAGAAAAATGATTCGATATAAATTTGTTCTGTATCAATATCGCACTAGAAGAAATGCTATTTGATCAACTTTTGCACTATTCATTCGTACCTCAACGTAAATTTGGCTTCGTTGAATTTTGAAACTTGGAGATAATGTACTGGATTGTGCTATCGATACTCAATTTTTAATTTAACTATTACACAATACTTTTTTTACTGTATATTACTCGACAAACTACCTTGAACCAACTTTTACGGTTCCAGAATATTTATTATTTAGATAAGTCCTTATATAGCTTATTATTGATAATTTACAAAAATGTTGCATTTATTCAACTTTGGGATTAGTGAGTATATGGGACGAACATAATAAAATCTCAAGGGGCGGGAAAGAAGTTCAGGGGACGGGGACTAGTTTGTTGTAAGAGGCGAAAATGACTTCCTCTCTTGCTGTCAAGACAAAAAAAAACATTTTGTCTGCGCATACGCCATGAATAATATTTGTGAACGGCTGTTATAATATTAGAACGGGGGTATTCGGTCATGTATTGGCGTCAATAGGCCAGTGACTATTTAAACCTTTTTTTCTAAAATTGTTATTCTGCAAAGTTATGTTTAGGGAACCTCCCATGTTATAATATTGTACATTTCAGAATGATTGGGACATGAGGGAAGGCCCTCGCTTTAGTATCGCCAAAATTGCAAATTGTTTTTATTTTGGAAAATTGTACAATTTTTTCTCTCTTCTAAATCACCTTTCTACGAGGTGCAAAATTCCGCAGTTCTATTTGCGCTATTGTCTTTCGATACTGAAATACATAAATGTTTACAATAAATTAGCATCTCGTAACAAACGTCAACTTTTTGCAGTCAATCCATTTCCTCTTTGCACAAAAATCTTCTGTTCATATTGTATCCCAGTGTCTTGTTTAAAGAGACTTGGAACGGAACCGGATATTACAGCGACCCCAACACTCGTAGTACATATAAACGCCAAACGATGCCTCATGACATTTTTTGTAAGAAACAAGGCGCTGCACTAAACTGGGGTGCCGGGTTACTGATTAACTGTTGCTATTTTTATCTTTCAAATTGAACGTTTTGTTCTAAAGGCAGCAGTGAACCGTTTCGACAACTGAAATCGTTTACGTGATATTAAACCTATTAACAAAACGCCATATATTTTCCCAAAACAATGGCGCCAAACTTTTATTCTTTTTTGTAACTCAACATTTTTGAATATTGCAAAAGGTTTTTTCGGTACCATTCTATAACAGCAATATTAAAGACTAGGATTATTTAGCTATATTATATGTTTTTCAAAATTAAAATTTTAAATGACATCGTGCATACTTATTTTCAGAATATGAGTTCTGTAATTTTGAGTCAAATAACTTAAAAAGAACAGTAGCAAGAATTGCTCAAATCTGCAAATATTTATTTTTTTAAGTCGATCTTGAATGATTTTCGTTGAAACTACTGCATTTTGGAAAATTGCAAATGTTTCATTTCGTTTTTAAATAATAGGGACAATTTGTAAAAATTCTGTTCGTAATTTTTGTAAATTATTTGTAATTTTTTGTGTTTGTAATAATTTGTATTTTGTAAGATGTACAATTTTTTACAAATAATTTGTAAAAATTAAAAATAGAATTTAAGAAGGAATGACATAGGTTCTTAAGGCGAGTTCATTTGTACCTGGTACATAATAACTTATACGAATTTGATTTTCTTAAAATTTATGTTAGAAAAAGTGTAATGTACTATAGTTAATTATTATTACCTAAATTCTAACTTAGAAAAGAAAAGAAAATTGTGATTAATCTCATAAGAATTTGTTTTATAATCAGACTCCTGAAAAAAGAAGGAAAGTGCTCCTCGAAACGTCGAGAGATAGTAATGATTCAGAAAGTTACAGAAAACACATATCAATAAATTTTCAAATCCAAAATATGGCTTTCTATTAACCTTTTGGTTTTTAAACGTATAGTATTAGACTGTGTAAAATAAAACTGTGCAAAGAAATCTAATTAAATACCCAAAGACAATCAAAAGATGTTAGATCTTTAAAAATTTCCTCATCGCTGTCCTACTAATGCAATATTATACAGAGATATTTGTCTTACTGTAGTCTATTCCTCAATACTAGAACTGCCAATCATTTCATGTACACGTTATTCCAACGTTTGAAGGTTGATGTTCGATTTGAACTTGATGTTGAAAGAATGATCAAAATATTCAACCTCATGTGTGGTCATGAAATGAATACTTAGAGATGAAATTCGAAAGATAAAATATTGAAATTTTACAAAGTTATGAAAGTACCTTGTGGCCTATAAGGAAACCTGAGTTCTTAATTCCAAATCCTATACCACAGTACAGGCAACTGAAATGATATTTTAGAGGTCTATCCTAGGAGTAACAAGAAGAGAGAAATTGACAAACAAGATCTTCTACGAAAACCTTGGAATTTACAATGTAAACGACAAAATCAAAGAACACAAAAGTAAATGGAAATACCATGTATTAAGGATGGAAAATAATCGTTTTCTAAGCAATTACTTTTCTACACGTCTCGAGGGTAAACAAGCATTTTTAGACCGAAAAAGAAATGGGAGTGATAAAAGAGTTGCAAAGGACCAACAGATCTCATGTCTGAGGGAGAAGACGTTTTCCCAAATATTAGTAGTTTTCGCATAGTATTTATTTAAATGATGGCAAATTTCAATTGTTTCTCAAACTATAACCCATTCACTTCTCAAACTAAAGATTTATTTCCTAGCGCAATCTATTTTTAATTTAAGATTTTTAAATAATTTTATTTAGAAGTGTTTCAAAATACGAGTACAGTTTACCGAGAGAATTTTCCAATGTCAACGAGATCGTAACAATAAACCGATCTTAATGGACATTTTAATGCGCGGAGTAGGTCAGTTTGTGCAGCGTTCGTTTGAAGTGTTGGTCTCGAGTCCAAATCCTACACCGCTGGCTTTAAAAACATTCTTAAACACATTTGTAAGAATGGAGCTGTCTGGGAGTCAGATAGCTTTTTTATTTTGTGTACCCGTGTTATAAATGTTGAGCTTTTTCGTATTCATATTTTTTGTTCATATTCATATTTCAAACACACTCATCGTCATAAGAAAACTGAAACCCCAAAGACCCTAATGAACCGCTGCAAACTCTGTGAGTATTTTGCACACCAGTCGCTAAGCCAATGATTTCGTTTATACGTTCGGCCGCACACAGGGCGGTAGGTGATAGGTGTGTGACGTCGCGCCCACCGGTCTAGATAAGACAGCTTCAAACGGCCGCACCGGCCGTTTTGACGTCGGATAGCGTCGCTAGAGCGTCATCTGCACGTACACGATGCCTCGGCGACCCTTTCGACAACCGGTTGTCCAGTTAGACGCGTTCGATAGGAGCCGCATCGCGGATGTGCGGGAGGCCGGTTGGTCCTGTCGTCGTATTACGCACCACACCGGCCATATGGATACCACCATCGCTCGCCGTTGGCTGCAATGCATTGAGAAAGGCATACACACACGAAATACAGGATCTGGACGTCTGCCATGTACCATGAGGAGGGAGAAGCGACGGATTGTCCGCCACACACGAAAAGATCCAACAGCAACGATTGGTGCTATTCAGCGGGCTGTGCAGCCTGCATTGTCACATTCTGTAAGTGCCAGTACCATTGGCTGGCGGTTGCACAACGCACAGCTCGCCGCACGCCGACCGTTACTACGCGTGCCACTCACAACCCAGCAACGTCGCTACAGACTCGCCTGGTGTCGAGAACGATAGACCTGGGGCAATGCAGCGCGGATGGCCGCGAGTCATCTTCAGTGACGCGTCCCGCTTCTGCCTTAATGTCGTCGACCACCGGGTCCGTGTCTGGTCCGCGTCTAGTGAGGAGCGCCACGACGAGCGATTTGTGGTATCCCATCACACGTCCCACAAGCCTGCTGTAATGGTGTGGCCGCGATATACCATTCACCGGAAGTGTTCCTCGAAGTGACAGCCGGACGGTACATTCAAAGGATCCTTCAACCGATGACTCTGCCATTCGTGAACGTCCACGCCCACTATTTCAACCGGACAACGCGCGACCGTATACTGGAACCATCTCCCGAGCACTCCTTCCAGCCGTTAATAGCCAGCCATGGCCAGCCGCATTGCCAGGCCTTTTCCCGATCGAGAATGTTTGGGGTGCTGTGGAGTGTGCGATCAGGATGCCACCCCTACCCACCAGTCTGCAAGAACCGCACGCTCAGGTGCAGGCTGCATAGCATGGACTAGCACAGGACTCCATTCAAGACCTGTACAACTCCATGCCACGACGTCTGGACGAGTGTGTTCGCTAACATGGCGACCCCACGCCATACTAACATGTACCGTCTGTGGGCGTGAAGCGAAATAAATGTTGGTTGAAAGTGTAATCATTTTTGTTTACGTGGTACCCTCTACCTGCCTGCCAACCATGGTTGCAATCCGCCTCGTCCTTCAGAGTGCAGCTTTTTTTATGACGATGAGTGTATCTTCTAATATATAATTTCATAAATCCCTACTCTTGCAAGCACGACCAATTTTCCCCTTTTTAATTATTATTTTGGAGTTCTCAAATATATTATTACAAACTTTGCTCTACCTACAATTGTGAATTCAAAAATGTCCCTCGTTTCATTACTTCCCTTTTTGTAGGGACTGGATTCTTGACCATCAAGATGTTCATTCCATTTCCTTTTTACAGCATTTAGTCCAAAACAACGTCGTCCATGTTATCCACACGTGATTATATTCCTAATTTTCATTACGCGTTATTCATCCTATTTTCTTAATTTCAGTGACGCTCTAACTTACAAGTCATACGTAATGTTCCCCTCGAATAAAATCACAGACAATTATAAAAACTTCACTTCACTCTGACTGCATCGGAACATGGTTACTTCCGACTCCTTTCGCGTCAGAAGCCCCTGAGTGTGGCTCGTTAATCATGCGCGCTATTCAACTATTGTCTCTTACGCAACATCCTCCCAAAAACCTGTTCCTTCTCTCCTCCTAGTGCGCATGCCATTAGATATCTCACACACGATCTTATTACTGATTGTTCCCTCGTCATTTTAAGTTGGATTTTTTTTATTCTCTGGTTCCTTGTTCATAATAATTTTCGCAACATTTCCTCAGCTTCAAAATTTCTCACGGGCTCTTTCATGAATTTAATTATTAACATATTATTTCATTCCCCGCACTATCACTTGTGTTGACCTTTTCTAATAATATTATTAATTATGATTCGCACTTTGCTTATCCTTTCCCGACCATTGTTGCAATCGTTCGTATTTTCATTAAATATGCTTTTTACTGTTCCTATTTATTCATGCTTGTGATAACCTATCACACTTTGTTCATCTTCTGATTTCTAATTTTGCATAACTCTTTCAAATTATTTGAGTCTTAGCTTACTACATTTTTGTAGTAAATCTCTTTGCGTTTCTTAATTAACATGTTTAGATTATTTTAACATTAAAGTATTTATTTTTAATTTTAATGTTTTCAGGATTTTATTTCATACTTTTATATAAATATATTTTTTATATTACCGTACATAATTTTATCAATTCGTTTGAAATCCATTCTTTTCTAGACCTTTTCCAGAAATTTATTATTTTAATTTCATATTTTGAATGCTCAATAGCTTTCTCCGTAATCTGTATGAACATACTTGTGAATATATTTTTTTGTCTACTTCTGTATATATTTACTCCCATGTGATCATTCGCAAAATTTTCACTACTTTAGAGTAGTTTATTATATTTTTTGTTACACTATCTTTTTTTGTATCTATCATTTCCACCTTTGCTTCCCAAATAAGAATTGTGTTGTAAATGATCTGTTAAGTCTAAATAACAAACCAAAAGAGATAATGTCAATTCTTTGGAGGTTTGATGTTTTCTATACATGAGGACGATTCTGCTGTGACTCTTGTAGAAATATTAATAAAGGATATATGTCCAAGCTCTAAATATTTATTTAAGTAATCATTTACATTTAAATTATCTTTAAATATATCTATGTTCATATCCCCAATAATAAAATGATTCCTCACGCGACTATGTTCCCGCAAATAAATCATCAAATCTGCTATAAATTAATTAATATTAACAACATAATATCTGTATAAAGAAGTTATTATGATAGTTCCATAATCTGAATATAGTTTAGTAACTGTAGCATTTATCCTACCAAAATTAATGATAAAGTTCTCATGTTTAATATTTTCTTTTACATAAATGCAACCACCATAATTTTTATTTAATTTGCTGTTTACTAAATATAAAATGTTGTCATTCAATTTATACAAACTTAATACTTTTAAATCAAGTTTCCGTCCAAATAATAACATCTGGTCTGTGTGTCATTGAATCTATACATATTTTTAAATAATCAAAGTTTTTCTTTAAACTTCTAATATTGACATTGAACACCTTCAAACCTTGTGTTTCACTTACAATATTACATTATTCTCATTTACCTTTAGTGGATTTAATTATAAAGACTCTAGCACATTATGTTAAAAATGATGACATTTTTATAACATTTTTATCTGTCACACAAGTGTTCATCAAAAACAGTATAATAAGTATGAAGTTTGAGTTTATACTTTTCAATAACATTCACAGAGTTAGTACACTTTTTATTGTCTCTTCCATTGCTCTTTTGCATCATGCGTACACCACAGTATGAATAGCATTTCCTATTTACACCCTTTTTAGCTCTATGGGCATAACAGTGACATTTAAAGCAACGATTTATGTTAAAATCTTCATTCATTCTGCACCATTGCCACTCTATATACAGAAATTTATAACTAATCTCCTCTTTTAATAAGTCAGGACTTAGATCAGTTTGTGTCTTCGTTTTAATGTTTTGTTCATGTAGGACTATAAAATCTTCTTCTTTACAATCAGGAAAGTTTTGATCGACAAATTTAGCTGGTGCACTTTCAGTGTTGCAGTCTTCGAGAACATTAACAATTTTTAAACGAGGATTTTTCATTATTTTAGTTTCAACTTTACAATTATCTTCAAAAATACATGACAAAACTTCAACCATTTTCTCATTATTAGATTTAGTGTTGTTTTTACAATAACTGCACCTTCTTTGACTTCTGTAATTGAAATAACATTTACCTTCCATTTTGAATCATCAATTTAATCTTTAATTTTTTCGTTATGTTACTACTATATTTTTATATGTAGGTTTGGCTATAATCGATGGAATAGTTTTGCAAATACTTTTAACATTTGAAGCAAACACATTTGCATAAGATAATTTAGTTCTCACACATTAATTTACACACATTTAACATTAAATTTTCAATTTTAAAAAGCGTATGTTTTTGTAAACTGGATGAGACAAACATTTTAAAGAAATATTGACAAAGTCATTAGAGTGTGGTTAAAAACTCTAGAAAAAATCAAAGTGGTGCCTTAGTAACTTCAAGAAGTATTAATATTTTACGAACAAGTGTGTTGGAGATAGAAGCAAGAGACGCGTTTCTTCCGTTTCTGGAAGTCTGTTTCTTTCGACGAAGCAGCAATATACTTTTAATTTTCTTTTTAATTTCGTTCACCTTTCTTGCACGAAATCTACAAATATTTTCACAAAAATCAACCGCCGCTCTCACAAAATATGAGCGATGTGTTGAGCCGAACTTTACCTCAGTTTGCGTACCCCTGCCCCGCCCTACAGGATGGAGCTGACCAATCCGCTTTCGCTTTATTTCAGAGAGGCGAGATTATTCGTCGTAAACAATATAAAATGGCGTCAATCGCAATAATCATGGTAAATATTTGAAAGTAATTATTAAAGCAACGAACAGTTTTACATAAGTTGTCGTATATACATTTAATGAAATCAATAAAGGCATGCAATTTTTTAGAAAAGACACATTTTAAAACAATTTTAATACGCTTTTTTACAAAAAAAACACTTGACGAGTAATAGGCTCCATATCTACATTTCATCGTTTATTATACAATATTTATATTTAATATACAATAATAAACATACAATCACATATAAATATAATAATATTTAATATACAATGCACAGTAACTTGCCTATTCAAGTTATTTTATTAGAAAACATAAATAACTTTAAAAAATACGTTTTAAAGTCAGTTGCACAGACACGGTTCCGGGATAGCAGCTTTTGGTTGTGAATTATTTCTTCATTCGTTTTTCAGAAGACCAAATGCAAAAATAATATGTTGTTGCGGAATAGGACTATATATTTATCAAAAATTTAATATGTAAAATAATAAACAAAAAAAGAGTATTTAAAATTCATTTAGTCACAATGTAAGTTTTTAACTGCAGACATTACTGGCAAATGCAGCTCTAAGCAAACGAATGATGTCTTATCTTTTTTGGGGGGGATCATAGTTATTTCACGTCAGTATAACGTAAGATTGATTGCATTTTAATGGTGTTCTTTAGCGATAATATCATAGGTGATACCTCAGCTTTGAGAAATTTTACGTGAGAACAAAGAACGAGATATGATTCTTATAAAATATTTTTAATTCTAAATGTTTGCAAAGCAAGAATCTCCAATTTTGTTTATTTCTCGGGGTATACACACATCAATATAATGTGTAATCTACACGTAATTTATGTTTTATTTCCAATCGAAAGCAATGGAATTAAAGAAAAACAATTTGTATTTTCATGTTACGATATTTTTATTTTCGGAAGACGAGCAAAACACACAGAACCCTGGAACAGGCTCCAAAAAATCTCATAAGTTCCTTTTAAAACGCAAATTGTTGTGATTTTCTTCAGATTATTCCAACTAGTGAACTGCAATTCAAAGTAATAAAAACTTTTCCCCCTATTCAATCACCTTGACTATAAATATACTTTGAAAATTACTGAAACAGTTCTGTGCATTTATTTTGGTGTTTATTATAGATTTGTATACATTGTGGTAGCACCCAATAATATTCTGATCTGGAATATAGTTAAAAATTATAATTTTTTAAAGCTTTCTAGTACTTTGTATAAGAATGTCACACGGTAAGGAAAGACGATGATTTTGGATGTTTAAAAGAAACCATCGACACAGAAGTGTGATGCTGGTGGATAGAGAATTACAGCTCATCCTACATCGAACAGATTTTTGGAGTTTGCAGATTATGACGTACAAAACAAAGATTATTGCAACACACGGGAATAACTTCAAAGCGATGTTTCCTAGGCCTTTTAAACCAGGTTTGCGTCTCTTACGAGGACACGGCAATTTTTGAGGACAAGTAAATTCTTACAAATGACGTGTTTTAAGGGACGGGCAGATGACAAAAGGGGAAATAATGAGGGACAGTTTGGGTGCAGATGAATGATAGATGAAGGACATGAGGAAATGATGGAAGACAGATTGGACCCGGATTATGTTCTGTGACAGTATTCTACAAAATGCGACTATTATGATAATTCTTTTTTACAGTTTTGCATATTTTGGGTGCCCCCTCTCCACAGCATGAGTGGACAGGAAAGAAGCCGAAATCAATGTAAAATTAAATTGAAGGAAAATACCAAAATAATATTTTACAATAAATAAAAGGTACAATTTTATTTTCTGTGCATTTTATCTCAATATTCAGCAGTATTGGAATAGGTTCTCTCGCACAATAACGGGTATATAATGCTGTAAACAACATTTCGGAGGATGTGCGTTCGCAGTTCAGTTCTACATTAATTCAATTTTCAATTATTATTTACAAATTGCAGAGTTTTCGCACATCCCTGGTTTTATACAGTTATTTATACGTATACAAGAATAAAAACTTAGGTTAGAGAAATGACAACTTTTTCTCTAGTCTCAAACATTTATAGATGTGGGAGCCTAGGCTTCCACTGTGGGAATCAGTAACTATTTAGCTCTCCGAGAGCCGCCGCATTCTAGACACAATTGTCAACGTTTCAGCTCCTATTCTGTGACATTCCTTCTGAAAGAAAGTCGCAGGTCCCCAGGACGCGGCGTCTACCGAAGAGCCAAGTACGTGGCTAGAAATGCTTTGGTTTTATAACTGCCCAGCAATTTTTAAAAAATGTGAAAAGAATTTATTGTTCTGAGATGAAGTTTTAATCTTTTTTTTCGTGCCTGAGCTGGTGTTCTAAGAGACAGTGAAATAGTTTTTGTAAACCCGTTTTCAAGCTGTCCCCTTTTATTTCCCCAGTCTCTCTATTTCCACATTTATTCTTCACCTGCGAGTGAATTATTTTCTCGTAAACTGTCAAAAACTATCGTCTTTAGATCTATTTGGCTTTATATTTTTTGTAGCGCAGGCGGTAGCTGATTTGCGATGCAAAATTGGATAGAAACGGTTTCTCGTATATTAACTATTAAAATGTTGTTACGAAAACAATTTGAAACTTGTGAAATAGTACTTTTTACTGTTTCTTCTGCTGTTAATGACATTCCTGTCCTTAGCAAGTAAAACTGTTCTTCCGCTTCAAATGAAGCAGGTCGAGTGCATGTCGTTTACGTAAAAAAGAAAGAACTAGCTCAATTGAAAATAAATAGGAGGATGAGGAAATTATGTATTTTCGTGCTAGTACAATAATTCTACTTTTGCGATGGATGCTTTCCAACAGAATATCCAATCCAGAGCATTACCATATATGAAATTAATTTCCAGAGCAATATGTTATGGTAACTGACATCAAAAACGTTTTTAAAAGATTTCAAAATATTTCAATAAACGTTTCATTTTCAATCACCAATGAAACATATACATTTAAGAAAAGAAAATACGACACTTATCGTTGATTTTCACTCCCTAAATCCGTGTTAAAAATCTGTAAAACCTTCGTTTATTCTCAGAAAAGTTTCCACTCATATATAAGGAATCTTCCCAAATATTTTTGAATAAAATGATAAAAGAGATATTGGCTGAGAATTGTCAATTTAATTTTTGTTGTTTTTTATGAATTGGCTTAATTTTTGCTATTTTGAAAATATATGAAAATATTCCTGTGCATAAAAAATCATTGAAAATGTGAGTTAAAGGATGCAGGTGCAGTTTCCAATTAACAATCAGAAAATTCATAAAAACATATCGAACACTTATTGTTTAGACTATTCTCAGAATTTCATTGGAAGAAGTTTCTGAAACAAATATTTGTCGAAACATTTTTGAGAAAACTATGACGTTGACTTTTCTGGTTTTAGACCCTTATTTTGATCAAACCTAAATTTGGAAAAGTGTTAGTTGTAAACTCTTGCAATATTTACTTCATTCGACATTCAGGTAGTAAAAACAAAAAAAATCTTGCAGCGCACAGAGGCCAAAACCGATCTCTAGATATTCTGGAAAACGGATAATCTCCCTTCCACCAGTTCACATCAACCAAAAGAACACCTTTAATTATGAGGAATACTTTACATGAAATCCTATGAGAATAGCGAAATATTCTCCAAAATATTATTTTAATTATTATTCATCAGCTATGTAATGACCTAATGTCATCACATAGGGTACATTAAGCACCATCTCTTCCAAAAGTTGAATGAAAAAAAATTGAAACCGTTTTTGAGAAAATCTTGTTTTTGTAATTTTTTTAAAATTGCACACATTTCGCGCAAAATTGCCAGAAAAGTACTAAAATATTCAAATAATGTACAGGAACCAAAGAACTTACTTTGGAGAACAAATTTTATTTGCAGGAAAAACCTCTATCTTCAATTTTCTTGTTAGAGGAAGATGCCGAAAAAAATCGAACTTCTGCAATTTTCGAAAATTTAGAGTTAACCGTGAAATTTGGAACTAAGTCACCTTAATAATGGTAATTTTACTCTATTCTTACAAGAAATTAAAGAAAAAATTGGAATCATTTTTGAGAAATGTTTAAAAATGTCCGGAGGGCTTCATGAAAGTACCCCCAAATTTTGTAGAAAGATTTTCAAAATATCAAAAATTCGACTAGAACCAGATGGAAAGGGGTTTCTTCAATTTGGAAACAATCCTAAGCATGGTTTATATATATATATATATAATATAATATATTATATTATATTATATTATATTATATTATATATATACACAAAATAATATACGTGGTATAGGGAAAGTTATGAAATGCTGCGCAATAAATCGGCAAATTTTCCGCTGAAAAAATTTATTGTCGAGCCCTGAGAAAGAAAGAGTAGATAAAATCAGTTGCTAAATTAAGAAACACATATACGCGGTGTATCCAGAAGCCCTGTTTTGTAAGTCCTTGACATCGAAAAAGCAATTGAAAGCAAAACGTCTGTCTGTCCGTCCGTCCGTGAACAACACTAGTGCCTAAACCAATCGTAGGATTTTTTTCCAAATTGACGAAACCCCTATCCATTTTGTTCTAGTTGAAGTTTTCAAATTTTGAAAAACTTTCTAAAAATATGGGGGCACTTTACATGAAGCCCTCGGGATACTTTCAAAATCTCAAACTAGTGGTGTTTCCATTGCACATACTTTCTCGCAGTGCTTCTATACGATCCTAAGTGCTACTCCACTACTTCATAACCCAGCAAAAGTGTTTTCTACCAGCAAACTTTTTCCGTTCCGACACCCGAAATCCGATCCTCCGGCACTTATACCACTACGCCAAACTAGCACTGTATGGGTCGAACAGAGCCATCAAAAGAATCGAACTGAGCTATAAAATGGTAAATGTATGATAAACAAACATTTGATACGATGGTAAAATACGATTTACAAATCCAAGAAGAGACTTGAAAAAATGTTGTTAGTTAAAAACTCGAAAAAATATATATAGAGACACTTGCAGTTCAATTATCGTAATTATCAATATTTGTGATTCAAATGGCTTCACATGGTTTTCAATAAAGTGTTTAGAATTCTCAATTATTTCCTGTGACAATAGAGAATCTTGACAAATAATATGCCCCGACCAGGTGTCGAACCGACGCAGCTTACCTCCGAAAAGCTGTGCCAATGCTCGCTGATTAACGGCTGCGACCACAATGGCTCTGCATGATGTTTGCACTTGTATAATTGCAATAGTGTATGGTGGTTTCATTTCTAGCATTAAAGCTAAAAAATTCAGAGAATGTGAAACAAAATGTCCTTTGGCTGCTCAAAGAAGGTATCTCGGAAGATAATCATTCATTACAAAAAACCTGATTCAAACTATAGAGATTAGAATACTAAGTTCTGCGAGATGGTCTGTGCCATTCTATAGCACCACTAGTTTATGTATATATTTACCGTCCCTTATTAAACACGAGGAGAAAATTTAAAGAAAAAATTTGAAGCGGTTTTTGAGAAATTTATCTTTGTAATTTTGAAGCGAAGATTACGCAAGAACGACTTTTTTTTTAGAAAAATTCTACATAACCTTTTTTAAAGAGCTAATTTTGTACAAGAGACTTTGTCTGAAGTATAAATCGCTATCTACAATTTTGTAGTTTTAAAAAATATTTTTTTGCAATTTTCAAAAAACCAAGTATTTCCCAGAAGTAGGACTAAGTCCATATTTTTTATCGTTCCTCATTACATAAGCAAAGAAAATATAAAGAAAAAAATTTGGAGCGGTTTTTGAGAAACATTTTTTTTGCAAATTTAAATCGCAATTTTCGCAAAAACTATTCGTTTTTTCAAAAAGTGGTACATGACCTCATTTGAAGTGCTAGTTTTGTACGTCCGACTTTGTTTAAAGGTAAAAATCGGAATCTTCAATTTTGCAATTTTTAAATAGATTTTTGCAATTTTCGAAAAATTGTGGTTATCAACAAAAATGATACCTACGTCAATCCCCCTAACGTTCTTTGCACTATTCAACAACAAAACATAATCAAAAAATTTGGAGCCATTGTCTCGTAACTTTGAAAATATCCGACGGGCTTTATGTAAAGTACCGCCAAATATTAAAATATTGGTTACAAATTCCAGGCGCCTTGAAATGAGTAAAAACGGTAGCTGAATATCAATTTAGAAGAAAATCGGCTAAAAGGTTTAGGCGCTAGCTATGACCACAGACGGACGCCGTCAATCAATTTTGTAGTACCAAGAAGCAACAAAACATGGATTTTGACAACACTACGAGATAGAGGATTTTTTGCCTAATTTTAGCAACAGGTTTTATCCACTTTTTCTCACCAGATCCCAGCTATAAGAGTTTTTCTGGTGAAAATTAGCCTTTTTCCTGCGCGCGATTACATAACTTTCTCTTCTTACGAAGTATTCGTAAGACGAGAAAGTAAAACGGCTACAATTTTTTTCTTTAAATTTCTTGTAAGAATATGGTAAAATACATATATGAAGGAGGCATAGGTCCGATTTCCATGGTTAACTCTAAATTTTCGAAAACTGCAAAAGTTTGAATTTTTTAGGCATCTTCCTTTAACCAGAAAATGTAAGGTTGAAATTTTTCCTTCAAATAAAATTTGTTCTCCAAAGTGAGTTTTTTCTTTAAGGTCATGTACATGTTTTAGAAACGTTTAGAAGTTTTCGCGCAATATTGCGTGCAATGTGTTAAGTTTAAGAAAATTACAAAAACAAGATTTTCAAGAAAATGGCTCCATATTTTGTCTTTACCTTTTGGTAGAGATAGTGCCTAATGTACTCTACGTTGTGACTTAATCGTCATGTTGCTCTTTTATTTTATTTTTTCAAAAATTACAAACATTAAATGTTTTTCACTTGTTTCCCACGTCGTTATTATTTGTATTAGCGGCAATTTGTTAACATTATTATATTTATGAGTTCAAGTACTTTAAATAATGGAAAGTACAGTTTGTCGAAAACCCAACAGTTTTCTGTGAAAACTAACTCATTATTCCTCATTTTCAGAAACGCTCGACCGCTATTTCCTCAAAAAAAAAACTTTAAAATTTTTCTCCAAACTTTTCGAAGGGATACTAATATTTGCACCCTTTAAAATAATGCCAAGTTAATTTTTTGTTTTTTCAAAAATTACAGAAACGTAATTTTTTTGAAAGATCTCTCACACCGTCGATATAAACCTTTCTCATAATTTGTAAACACTTGTCTTTGTGACTAAATGTGCTTTAAATGACTTGAAATAAAGTTTTTCGAAAACACAAATGATTTCTGTGTAAAAGAATTTAAAATTTATCATTTACACTTGCGCTTAAACACCATCCTCTTAAAAATGGCCCCAAATGTTTCAAAGAAAATTGCCAATTAAGACAAGCTTTGACAGTTCTTCAATATTCTTAAAATAATATTTCCGTTCTACTATTAATAACCGGAAAAATTGAGAAAGTGTTAAAAATGTAATGTGGGAACCGATAGATGGCTAATGGCAAGAATGTATGTCAAGTTCACACAGCTAGCCGAGACCAAAGGAAATAGAATCCTAATATAAGAAAGTCAATGCCATTCTGTATCACCACTAGTTTGTATAATTACTTTCTCACCTTACGAATACTTCGTAAGAAGAGAAAGTTACGTAATCGTCCGGCGGAAAACGGGGAATTTTCGCCAGAAAAACTCTTATAGTCTGGTGACAAAAAAGTGGATAAAACCTGTTGCTAAATTTAGAAAAAAAATCCTCTATCTCGTGGTATAGTCAAAATCCATGATATGTTACTTCTTCATACTGCAAAATCGATTGACGACATTCCGTCCGTCTGCCCGTCTGTGTGTCTGTCCGTCTGTCCGTCAGTCCGTGTGTGGTCAACGCTAACGCCTAAACCGTTTAGTCTATTTTCTTCAAAATTGATATTCTCCGATCATTTTTACTCGTCTCAAGGCCTCTGGAATTTGAAATCGATATTTTAGTATTTGAGGGTACTTTACATGAAGCCCATTTTAAGATTTTCTAAGTTAAAAGGAAAAATGGCTTCAAATTTTTTGATTATATTTTGTTGTTGAATAGTGCGAAGAACGTTGAAGGGAATGACGTAGGCATCATTTTCGTTGATGGGCCTAATTTGTCGAAAATTGCAAGAAACTGTTTAAAAACTGCAAAATTGAAGATAGAGATTTTCGCCTCAAACAAAGTCGGTTGTACAAAATTAGCACTTCAAATAAGTTCATGTACCATTTTTTTGGAAAAACGAATAGTTTTTGCGTAAATTGCGATTCAAATTTACAAAAAAAATGTTTCTTAAAAACCGCTCCAATTTTTTTCTTTAAATTTTCTGCACGTATGTAAGAAGGGAAGGTAAATATATAAATAAACTAGTGGTGCTACAGAATGGCACATACTTTCTCGCAGTAGATATTTTCCAAATGCCGATAATCCGATAAATTATGTGGAGTAAACCGTTCACCGCTGCCTTTCTTGGTCATGTTTCTTGAAAGACATGTTTTTCGTATGAAAGACATGTTGACAATTACCGGCTTCCTAATGATAGAACTGATACAAGTACGTTTTGACTGAAATATAAGCAGTTGCTCCACAAGTCGGTTTCGTAGCGCCATTGTTTAATGCACCTTCGGGTTGAGATCTTGAATAAGGAAGGTACCGAGTTCGATCCCCCGAGGGGAATTTTAATTTGATGAATGTGATGTTGCAGGAAAAAGACATTGAAGAGTGTAGATACTTTATTGAAAATCATTTGAAGTACTTCTACTCACGAATAGATTCAATATAGATAAATCGACAGGACTTGTCTGTGTTTTCCCTAACTGCGATTTTTAAACAATTTTTCAACTCTGTTATTCGATTTCTGAAGCGTATGACATGTCAAATGAACAGTTGTCTAGTATATATATATATATATATATATATATATATATATATATATATATATATATATATATATATATATATATATATATATATGAACCAATTTAAGTAAAATTATGAGCAATTTAACGCTAAATTGTAATACAATATAACCAGAAGGCATGCGATAAACTTACAATCCCTAACGGGTTAGAAATTATTATTAATTTCTAGGCTTACGAATACTTCGTAATGCGGTTTATCGCTTCCTTTCTTGGTCATGTTTGAAAGACATGTTTTTCGCATGTTGAAAATTACCGGCTCCTAATGATAAAATTGATAGAATTACGTTTTTACTAAAATATAAATAATTGCGATAAATGTCGTGGAAGGGTCTGTATATAGTTGTACAAATTTTTAAATTTTAACAATTTTTGATCTCTCTTCTTATATTTGTAAAGCGTATTACCATCGTTTCAATTGTTTCTTTCTCATGCATTTACCATTTTCTAGGTCGGTTCTATTCTTTTATGGCTCTGTTCGACAGAGGCGTTGTTGGTGTTGCGTAGTGGTATAAGTGCCGGTTCGTGGAATTTGAATTTCGTTTGTCGGGTCTCGGTACAGAAATGGTTTGCTGGTATAGTACACTTTTACTTGTTTATGGATTAGTGGAATAGCAATAAGGACCGTATGGAAGCAGAGCGAGAACGTATGTGCGTTGGAAGCACCACTAGTTTTCCGTAGAAAATCCGCCGTTTTCTCGTGCAGCATTACATAACTTTCCCTACACTAGATATATACCCCGTATATACTTACGTATACGGTAAAGTAAAAATAAAAATAAGAAGAAAAGAAATAACTTAGTGATGAAAAAGAAAATGGATTCACGACAAGAAAAGCCAGCCACATACAAAGAGAAAAAACAAAAAACGTCCTGGTAAACGTAGTTGGGAATATAAACTTTGTTGATGCATTCTTTATTGGAGAAAATAAAACAGGAAGAATATTGAGATAAAATGTCAATCACGAACAACAGGAATAAATTAAAAGGTAAAGATACTTATATAGAAAATGTTCTCACAAGACAGGAAAGAATGATCTATGCTGCAGTCTGGTAAGTAGCAATAAAAGAAAGAGAAGAGGGGAAAATAATGAAGATCGACTATAACAATAGAAATAAATGGAAAATGGGAGTATTGGGACAACACCATGAACAAAATCTCAAAACTAAGAAAAAGTTCATGGATAAAAAGCAACGATAAACAACACACGACTGCATCCAAGACACCATATAATAAAGAAAAATACGTGAATAAAACAAAAAGAAACAATCAAAGATATGTATTACAATTGCAACATCAGGATATTCGTAAGTGCGGAGAGAAAAATGGAACTCATTCAAGCTCCGTATATCCGTATGTATACGGGAAAGTAAAAATCCACTAATTTACAAAATTATACTTTTGTCTTCTCAATGTTTTGCATGAAACGGGCAGAATTCGTGATAGCGAACAAGGAATTGTAAATATAAATTGTAATAGACGTGCGGCATTGTGATAATAACACGATTTTATTGTAGTAAAATAAATAACATGATTTTCAATCGGGAATAATAAGAATTTTAAAATATTGTACTGTTATTTTCTTTTTGGCACAAACAAAACTGTTTGTATGTCTTAAAACACAAAAAGGACAATGGAATTGCGGTCTCAAAACTTCGGATACCTCGAAGTTACGTAATTCGGAAAGAGAGTCGTTTACCAAGTAATCTTGCAGAATTCTAGTGATATATCGACAAGAAATAGGACGTTTTTTGTGTCTGTGAGTAATTCACTAAAACCCGTCTTGATTTTTCCTGTTTCTCTTGATATGAGTTTTATTCCTACTTCCTATATTGTTTGTCTCATTTACTTAGAAAGAAACAAAACAATAAATACATGCACTGACTCACAAACGCTTTTCATAGAGAATGTGAATAAAGATGATGGAATTGCAGGTGATCAGCAATTACAATTATACTCAGTGTGTCAATACTTTGAATTTCCAATCTCTACTTTGAAATTAACAACTTTTCCAGAAGGTAGTTCTGATGAATATTTATGGGACGGTTTTTAGTTGTGTGTTGAAATTTAATAGCTTTAAAATAAAATAAAATACATTTCAAAATTAAATTTGTCGTAAAATTTTTGAAGGTGGAAATTTTTCTGCACATTGATTCTGCTATTGGAGTTAATTACAATATTATATAAATCTAACGATTTCAGAGGTATGCAGAAATATATTTTGTGTCTTCTCTTTTTAATAGACAATAAAGATAATACTGATTTTGAGTAAAAAAATGAATCGAAATTTTTTTGATTTCTAGAAAATATATTTAACCCTTTATAGGTCGGGTAACTTTTTCTCCGGAATTATTTTAATTTATCTTTTAATTGTTTAATTTTGATCTTAGAAACATGAGAAAAATTTTAATTTGTGATTTGTTTAAATATAAAGTGAGATAATTGCGAAAATGATGTGGTCGTATAAAGGACCACAATCCATTTAGGGCTACGCATTACACTATGGATTGTGGTTGCGTACAGAACAATCTCGTATAATTCCTGAATAAATATCTAATATCCAGTCATAAATAAACGTATGTTCTTTACAAAATTGAAGAAACACGTAGGAACACACGTGAAATACAAAAAGCAAGAAAATAAAAATAAATAGTGCAAATAAATAAGTAGTGAAAAATCAATATGATACACATTTACAAACAAAAATCTAAAATAATAAATCATTGACTAAAGAAAACAATATTGAAAGAAACGTGGGTTGCTAGAGTTCATAAGCTGCGTTATTAGCGTCACGTCATCTGCATTGGAATTCCCGGTTCTAACGCCGCATCATCATTCTCGTCAATATTCCCAAGAAACTGTTAAATTCTTATTAGACCATGGATTCAGAACTGAGGAAACTCCAAATTTTAGCCATTCTGTAAGATAGCACACCACTAATAACAAGTATGGGTGTTACATTATACTACGCTAATATACGTAATCACTGAAGAAATGTAAAAATATTGAAATATTTTCTAAGTCACAAATATTCGGAAAACTAAATCTATTTAGCGAATATCTTACATTGTTAGACAATAAATTTAATTGTTCAAAACATTTTTTAAAATTCATATTTTCACAGAACAAAAAAAATTACGATTGTGTACTTACTCCTGACTACACCCTTGAAAATATAAATTAACCTTATTGATGTAAAAATGGAGTATTTTATGAATAAATATATTGTAATACTAAAAAATATCTTAATAAACAATAATAAAGAAGTAATAATCCTCTGTTCTCAAAAAAAACGGAAACTCGAAACGCGAAAAATCACTTTTCAACAAAATGCTCAAATGAACATTCCGCGACAGTGCCTGTATGCATTGTGGTCGCGACGACGACCACATGCATGGCCCATTAGCAAGATTTCTAAGAATAAATGTGATCACACTATCTGTAACAATCGCATTTCATTGAAAAACACTCTACAATGTGAAATTAGCGATAAGGATGAAAATTGCTTGGTATAGTTAAGCAAAAAATGGCCAAATAGCATGTGGTCGCGGAGAGAACCACAATCCTATAAAGGGTTAAAATTAACGCAAAAATGACTGCTTCCACTTATAACCGGGCGACAAGGGCGATTAGTCACATCTCTCTGCTTGATTCGATATTATAGTTCAGAAAAGAGTTGAATAAAATCATTTTTCTTGAGAGGGATTATCGGTTTTCTCTCATAAGCCTCAAGCTACCACCGACTTGCCAATTTTCCTGGGGAAGCACTTTCGACTCCGGGTGAAATCAGATAAGGGGCTACACAGGCTTGCCAAAGAAAAATCAATATTTTCACTCACGCCAAAGCAAACTGAACTATTCGTATTTCCTATTCATTCTTCCACATGTCTCATAATAGCAAAGCCACATAAGAGCTAATTATCCCATTAGTGGAAGACCTATTTCAGAGGCGCTAAAATTTTGCTTTTTAGAAGTAAAAAGTTTAAATGTCGCAGTATCACAGGTTGAAACTCACAGCAACTCGCTATTATTACAGCTTTACTTATTATGTAAATTCCCATTTCTGAGATGCAAAGGCTAACTTACCTAGTCCTACTCCAAAATAGCACGACTTTCTCGTATATTTTAGTCTCTTAATACGCTTATTATGAGTTAGCTTTTCGTTTTTTTTTTACTCTCTTCGCAGCAACTATTTATTAGTGCCTGTAACATATTTTTACATTTTCATACTTACTTCGCTACAAGAGAAAGTTTTGTAATCTGTAATTTGTTTGTATGCCGGTGAATTTTTGATAGAAAAACTCTTATTGCCAGGTCCTGTTAGCGAAAAACGTAGTACATCGTGTTCGTATACAAGAATATAGCAAATTATGTCCTCTAACACGTTGTGTAAGGGGTCATCCATTATTTACGGAACGCTGAGGAGGGGGAGGGGGTCTGAGCCGGTGTTATGCTGCGTTACATGGGGGTAAGGGTATATTAATTGTTATGTAACAATATTGTTTTACATTTTTCAATATTTGCTGAAATAATTCCTTGTTTGAGTCCTGTATTAAAACATTACAATATTAACACATATAACAATAAAAATTAATTTGTTTTAAAAACCTAAATAAACTAAAGTTATTGATTGTAAATTGTTACAATAAATGGAAATATTTTTTCAACGTCTTTTTTAATCTATAAGATTACGAAGAAAATATTCAAAACTGATATGAAATATATTCTAGCATCCATTTAAATTGGCGCTCTAGATTCTCGCTCTTGCATCATCCATGACGGCGTATGCATAGCTTGTGGTCAACCATTTCTCGCCCAAGTACTTTTCCTTTACTCACAACTTTAACTAATTTCTTCTTTAATTATCCTTAATTTTAATATGTAACACAAATAAAATAAATTCAAATTGTTTTACTGTGCTTTAATTTATTTTCACGTCTTGCATTTACAAGAGGGGTGTTGTCGCAAGGGTTACGTAATTATTTAGGGCGGGTTCAAGTGTGCGTTACGGGTGCGTTACAAGGGGAGAGGGGGTATTGAAAATACTCAAAATTTGCGTTACGTAATTTATGGACGGTCCCTAATCAACATCTATGCGCTTTTGGGTCCTTGAAACAGAAAAATCGATCGACGGTAAAACGTCTGTCTGTCCGTTTGTCCATCTTGGTCAATGCTAGCGTCTAAACTGTACTGTCGATTTTCTTCAAAACTGATATTCCTCGATCGATTTAAATGACTTCAAGTCCCTCTGAGTTTTCCAGGAACATTTTGATTTTGGAATTCTTTGTAAATATTTTAAAATAATCTCAAAATGACTCCCAAAATTTTGATTAATCTTTGGTCTCGAATAGCGTAAAGAACGCCTAAGTGAAGGGTGCAGGTCACATTTTCGTAAAAATATCTCATTTTTCGAAAATTAAAAGCTTAAAAAAGTTTTTGTTGTCTTCCTACAACTACAATATTGAAGTTAGAGATTTTTTCTTAATGAAAAGAGTCATTTAAAGATAAAGTTCAAATAAGATCAATTACTACAATTCATCAAAAATATGAGTGTTTTTCGCGTAACTTTGTGTAAAATGTAGATAGTTTTTACATTTAAACAAATTTTCCCTCAGAAAACGGTTACAAATTTTTCTTTAAATTTTCTCCTCGTATGTATCCAAGGACTGAAAAAAGT
Source organism: Acheta domesticus (assembly GCA_031308135.1). Taxonomy (NCBI): domain Eukaryota; kingdom Metazoa; phylum Arthropoda; class Insecta; order Orthoptera; family Gryllidae; genus Acheta; species Acheta domesticus. Next base: position 160,096,379 of record JAHLJT010008446.1, on the reverse strand, counting down.
AGTGTTAGTCTCCTTCTTAATGAAATCTGTATTTTCGAAATTTGTTCAATCTTGACATTTCAACATTGCATAAATGAAGGTAGATATTCTTGCCTTAAACAGAATCAGTTCTAAAGGTCAGCTTTTTAAAACTCTCATTTATAATTGTTTGATAAAACGATTAGTTTTTAGGTAATTTGTGGTTAAAATGTATACACGTCACAAGAAAACATTTTCTCAATAACCGCCCCAAATTTTTTCCTTAACTTTTTTCCAAAACTACAACAAGAAGAGCTTAAAAGAATGGTGCAGATCTCATTTTCGTTGATGTCTCAGAATTTTCGAAAATTCTAAATTTAGAAATAATGCGAGAAAGTATGTGCTGTTCTAGAACCACTCGTTTTTAATATATTCTCTGTTATTCACTCTCTTATCGTTGAAATGAAACACGACTTTACGAATATCATAGGAGGAAGAATCTACTTCTTATAAGCAAGTTTCATTGAAGCATTTGTAGATATTTTTGAAAAAAATAGTCGTTTAAGCGATTTACGAAAATGCGCGATTTTTAGTTCATTTTCAAAGATAGAGTTTTGGGTTTTAGAGAATTAAATTAAAATCAAGTTCATTTCATTTTTCTCAGTGAATGTAGCACTATCCATGGAAAACGATTTAGGAACAAAATATTGATGCAGTTTTGAGAAAATCTTATATTTAATATTATTTAATGTTGTCTCATATTTCAATCAAGATTGTGCAAAAACAAGTAATATATTCAGAAAAGTTTACATGATATTTTATAAAGAACTGATTGTCAAGAACTAATTTCATTTGAAGAAACAATCGCTTAAACGAAATCATCACTATATTTAAAGAATTATTTTCAAATTGCAGGATCTCGAGTCGGGCCAGATCAATAATGCAATGTTTTTAGCAAATATTCTAAGAATAGTTTAGGCACTAGTGTGTTCACAGAACGACAAGCGGACCTATGGAAGAACGTTTCGAGAAAAAACACTGTTTTCGTATCAGATGACCCCAAAACGTGCACTTCCATTGAAATCTCGAAATTGATTGTAATATTCTGAGCGAATGAATAGGAACGATGAAAGGCGTCTCATAGAGGAAATCTCAAATTCATTTTCATATTTTAAAATTATTTCTCGTCTGCAAGTTTATAATCAGTTCATTTTTGAACATTAATCAAATGGTGTACAGTAAAACAAAAATCAGAAATAAATCACTACTATTACATTTTTATAGGTTTCGTAAGTTTTTTTTGTGTGAGCCTACATATGCGTTGACTTACAGGTAGATTAATTAGAAGGTGATTCGTGTGCTGGCACAATCTCTTCTAATATATTTGGCTTCTTTTGATGATAAGGTCATCCAGTGGAATTATGTCGACATCTCTGAATAAAGTCTTGTTTGTCACTAACTATGGGTTGTCGCAAGACGTCGTATGTTTTAGTTTTGAATCTACGAAAAATATGCAATATGCAAGTAGTTATTACTTCTCTGTTGTGTCGTATTAATCCATTTGCGATCCATAGTATACTTTTATGACTTAGCAGCGATTCTATTTGTTATAATTTTTGTTTTAGAATGTTTTGAAATCTTGGGAAGGAATTTTATATTTCTTGGCAGATGTCTATTTGGGCAGAAAAGAGACTATATGGAAGTGGGTTGTATCGGATTATTGAATATGTGAAGAGGTGGGCAATAAATGATATTTTTCTATAAATGAGTGTGCTTCTTTAAGTTAGGAAATTTTCTAAGTTTAAAAATGATATTGTTTGAGTGGAACGAGAAGTCGTCACTATACATTTTATATGTGAGTTATTTTCAATGCCTGTGTAGAACATAATTTAATTTCGATATATTTGTAAAATATTGCACAAATGTTCATGGTATACTGATATTTGTCTCATTTTTCGTTTACTTTTCATAGCGTTAAATTCAGGTCGCTATATTCGTTCATGAAACCCCAAAATATTCAAGCAGTCATTTCAAATTCAATAAAACTCAATTCAATAATATAATAATACCAACTTCACATGCTTCTCTACAAACGATTAAAAAGATATGTGAAAATGCCGTGGCCGAAGGGATACATGAAAATGATCGACGATGAATGACTACATTGAAAACAGGATATTAAGGAGGAACATACCAAGCGCTCAATGCCCCAGAAGGGCTTGTAGACGCGTTATGAACGCAAAACAATTTTAAAAAGAAACTAATTCATCCTAAATATGGATATTATTAGTTTAAATAACAGTATTAATGTTTGCTTTTCTGAGACACGGGCTGCATCTAAATAACAATAAATTAAAGAAATTGTGGATGATATTACTATTATAAGGTAGTAGCTTCGCGGTTGAAATGACTGATTCTTTCATATGCTCAGAGAATGTGAGCGTTCCCATAGGACAGGCATGTCCAAAACCGTGCTCCAGTGCAATTTTGTTCCGCCCGTGCCCCACACAGCGTGCCGGCGCAAGTTAATCACCGGGTGAGGGGGCATTCCTTCAGCACGTGCGATAAGAGAACGGACGACCTGCTGCTGGCTAGCTGCTGCACTTTATCTCATGACGACAGCGAAAAGTGTAAACATTTTGTTTCATAGTGGTTCTACAGGACTTATATTCTGATCATCCATCTAAAAGACAGAAAGGTTGCGAACGGCGAACCCTTTGGAGTATTATGAATATTTTCCACAACATGAGTTCCCAAAACTACATATGAAAACATCCAAAGTAATTTCTACGTTTGTGTCCACGTATGTATATGAGAACTTCTTTTTATAGAGATCACGATGGCGGGAGATCTAGCCTATCAGCTTCTCTGTCGTTGGCATTTGGTTCAGAATGTTCTTTGTGAACGTTAACTATGAAAGAACCAGATGGCGTTATCGTTCGTACAGTTGTCAGAATGCGCGGAAAGACTGGGACTTCTGAATTTGGCCGTTACCCATTTATGTGTCGGGAACTGTACATATTACGTATAAAGAAAGTGAAAACAAATAAATGCACTGTTCACAGAGAACAGTGTAGGTTACAGGCAAGGTTTCTGCTTTACAAAAACAATCTTCAATCTTCGTGCGACGATACTTGCAAGCTCAAACTCCAATTGTGAAATGTTTCTGACATTTAGTTCTTTCTCGTTTTTACAAGTTTAGAATGCCTCGTAATATCAACATCTCCAAAAATGCGTTTCAAATTTCCCAGTCTCTTCGAACAAGAAATACTACCAAAAGTCTGCCCCTCAGGATGCAGTTACATATTTATATTATGTAGATACTCTAATATACATAAATATATCAGTATACATTACAGCACCAAAATACATTTGGAAGCTCAATGTTACATGGTTGACGATTAATGAAAGTGATTGCAGTACTCTGTTCGAATAAATAGGGTCTGTGAAGACTTCTTGTATATGAAATTTTGATATGTTTTACACTTCGTAGCGCAATATTCAGAGAGCTGTATTTAGCTTAGTAAACCCCAAAATATCTAAACAATCACTTCCAATTCAATCAAAATCTATACATTCATTGCCAATAATACTAACCTGACAATTTTTGAACAAATTACAAGGTGTTTGAATAAGTTATGGCTGTTTTTGTGTGAAAAATAATGCTTTATTTATAGTATGTGGTATACAATACACAACTCAAAGTATAGCCCATCACTAACCTCTACTTTTGCCCGATTTTCTGTCAGCACAAGAATTCTACGCCGCAAAAACGATGTCTGGCGGCTATCCGAGAATCAACCTGTTTTTTGGTATCTTCATACGAATGGAAGCGCCGCTGCGCTAAACCATGTGCCATTGAACGCAAAAGGTGATAATCTCATGGGGCGATGTCTGGTGAATACGGCGGGTGGAGCAGGGCTTCCCATTTAAGTACTTTTAAGTAGGTTTTCACCGGTTTTGTACTATGTAGCCGACTGTTATCGTGTAACAAAGTCACCTTGTGGTATCTCAGCTCGTATAGTGGTCGTTTTGTCCTTTAGGGGTCGGCACAAGCACATCAATTGCAGTCGGTAGCGATATTCCGTGATAGTTTCGTTTGGTTTGAGAAGCTCATAATAAATGTTATCCAGCTGATCCCACCAAATGCAGAGGAGAAGCTTCAAATCATGGATGTTCGGCTTTGCGCAAGAAGTCGATGCGTGGCCGTCTCACCCCGTGATCTTTTATCCCTTAAGTTTATTGTACTGTATCCACTTTTCTTCGCCAGTCACGTTACAATGCAAAAAACCTTTTCTTCTTTGCTGTTGAAGCAACAGTTCACACGTGAGATAATGCCGTTCGACGTCTCTCGGCTTAAAGACATTCGGCACCCAATGCCCTTGCTTTTGGATCATTCCTAATGCTTTCCAACGAGTTTTCAATATCAGCTAGTGTCTAACATGCGTCTTCGTTAGGTAATGCCTCCAACTCTTTGTCTTTAAAGTTTTTCGGAGCGCCAAAGCATTCTTTATCTCAAAGATCAAAATCATCTCTTGGAAGCGCCTAAACCAGTCTCTGCATGTCGTTTTCGACAGAGCATGTTCACGGTAAATCTCAGCATGAATTCTGTGTGCTTCAGCTGCAGATTTCTTCTGAATACAGTTGTGCAATAAAAGTCCCCGCAAATACTCTTTTACTTGGTACAAGACTCGATATGTACAGCAGTCAGAAACGAAACATTGATTACACTGTGGCGAAAAAAGGCGCACTGATGTTCAAGTGTACCAACACTAATGCCTTGTATGTGCGTTGGCATCGGAAATTACCTGCAGGTAGTTCTGATAACGCCTACCGTTAGGAGAGAGCGAGACCTTTTTCAAGCACCTTTTATTAAGAGGAGATGATGTTACTAGACCAAACAATCGTTAAACATTACAATAAATCGTGGATTTGATCACAACCCCTCCCGAAAAATCATGAAATCTGAAAATTGCTGAAGCTGAAGTTTTATATTATTCCCTTAATAATAGTACAGTATATGAGTTACAATTATAACACTCACAGGTAGTACGAGGAAGTTTGTACTATATCTAAGCACCACTGATTTTTGTAAGAGATGAAAAATCTTTTTTTACAAAAACATTATATAAAATATATAATTATTTATATATTTTCATTTTTTTCATATTTTCAAAACACATTTAAGATTATATTTCAGTCAAATACAATTTTTAAAATGGTCTCTGAATAGCAAAGTTAGTAAAGCTGCAACTTCTTATGAGATGTTCTTCAACTGACATGTAACATAATCCAACATTCCCCAATATTGATGAAGATAAAAGACTCTGAGTGCATTTGACTTGTTGAATTCAGTTGAGTCTTTGAGTCATTGAGACTTCAGTGAATCGTGAACTTCTTTAATCGAAATGATGGACGTACATGTTACCAATTTATGCTGGATAGTTCTAAAATCATTTTCTTTCCGCCTGTCTCACATTCTCTGATATGTAATTTTATTTGAAACACAATCTGCAGTTTGATATTGTAAAGGTTGTTAAGCACAATGGAAATTTCTTGTAGAATGTAATTAGGTATCGATGTTGCGAAAGAAAAATGATAATGAAAATGTGGGCAAAGTGGATATTAGTATTTACTTTCAGAGGGACGCATTCGAAAGAACAACAAATTATCATTTTTTTCTATTACAAGGTAGTAGCTTTGTAATTGAAATTACTGATTCTAATCATATACTCATAGATTTTCGCGTTTCTACTAAGATGACCTTCTTGGCATGTATATGTTTCGAAGTAATTTGTCCAATTTTCAATAAAACCTTCGGAATATAGAACGAAAGCATTATTGTTATTTATGTATCAAGGGTGTTAAGTAGATATTTTTGCCCCGAGGGCGACTTCCAATCCCGAGGACCTCTGGCCCGAGGGGTTGGAAGTGGCTTGAGGGGTAAAAACATCTAGTAACGCCCGTGGTGCATGCAAACCTTTATGGTTTACTAGTTCGTTGGTTAGAGAATTCATATAATTTCAAATCATCGAGAGTTCAAATCATTTTATAATATTTCTTGCGTCCTAAAGTGAAAAGACGCATTGTAACATTCATTTGTCAATATGACGTCAGAAAAACAAAACAGAATGTATATCTAATTTCTGTTGCATAATCGTTATTGGACTGATTTGTTCGTTCAAAATGAAAGAATATTGTGAAGTTCCTGCGGAAATTCTCGCAAAAGCTAAAAAAACTACGGACAGCGGTTTCCATTAAAATCTTGAGAAATATATGAAACTCTTTATGGAATATTTGAGATTTACCAGCGTGAATAACAGTGTAAATTGCGCAGATGAAACGGTACTTTTAGGTTATTAGCGTCTATTGTCAAACGTTATTTAGAATATATCATAACGCCAAAATATAACATTTCGAGGATGTTAGCCGATGTGCCTTGTATATCTTATTACTATTACGAGTACTGCTACTGAAGAAGAATATAATTATGTCTCTTAACTAGTGGTGCTACAGAATGGCACAGACTTTCCCGTATTAGTTTTCTATTTCCTTTGGTCTTTGCTAGCTATTCGGAAATGCCACATACTCGTTCTAGCCAGCTACCATCTATTACGGCCAAAAGTACATCTTTTGTCATTTTCTTAAATTTTCGGTTTCCTATTGGTAGAACGGAAATATTAATTTTAGAATATTAAAGAGCATAAAAAACTAGTCCGAAAAAGCAATTTTCATTTAAAAATTATGTGCCGTTTTAAAGAAAAATGCGTTTTAGCACTACTAAAAATGCAAAATTTGAAGCTCATTTTCACAGAAAATTTTTGAGTTTTCCAAATACTTTATTTCAAGTTATTTCAAGCACGTACTCGCACAAATATAATAATCTTTACAAATTGGTGGTAATGTGTGTATTAAAGATGTGAGAGATCTTTCAAAAAAATTACAATTATGTAAATTTTGAAAAAAAAAACTCAAAATAAACTCTACGGTATACTAAAGAGTGTAATTAGCACTATCCGTTACAAAAGTTTCAAGAAAAAATTTGCAGCCATATATGAGAAAATGGCGTTTGAGCGTTTCAGGAAATGCGAAATATTGAGCTACTTTTCACAGAAAACGGTTGTGTTTTCGAGAAACTTTACTTGACATTATTTAAAGCACATGCACTCGTAAATATAGTAATGTGAAAAAATCGCCGCTAGTATAATATTATCGACGTGAGAAACATGTGAAAAACCTCACATTTTTGTAATTTTGAAAAAAACCCACCTATAGAGCAATATGGCTTTTATGTCATCTGATAGAGTACATTTACCACTATCCCCACGTAAAGTTTAAAGAAAAAATTTGGAGCCATTTTGGAGAAAATCTTGTTTTTGTAATTTTTTTAAATTGCACATATTGCACGCAATTAATGCACGAAAACTACTAAAATTTTGAAAAACATTTACGTGACGTTTATAAAAAAACTCAATATGCAGAACAAATTTTGTTTGAAGAAAAAATCTCTATCTTCAATTCTGTAGTTGGAGAAAGAGGCCAAAAAAAATTCAAACTCTCACAATTTTCAAAAATTCAGAGTTATCCGTGAAAATTGGACCTATGCCACCTTAATAAGTGTATTTTACTCTATTCATACAAGAAATTTAAAGAAAAAATTTATAGGCGTTTTTGAGAAAATTTTGAAAATACCCGGGGGGTCTCCATATAAAGTACCCCAAATTTTATGGAATCTTTTTCAAAATCTCAAAGCTTCGACTAGAACGAGATCGACGTGGGAATATCCATTTTGGACGAAATCGTACGTATGGTTTAGGCGCTAGCAGTGTTCACAGATGGACAGACGGACGGACGGACGGACAGGCAGACGGACGTTTTCCTTTCAATTGGTTTTTTTCGGTATCAAGCACCTAGAAAACAGAGTTTCTGGCTACACCACGTGTTAGAGGATTTTTTGCCTTAATTTAGCAACTGGTTTTATCCACTTTTTCGTTTTCAGGGCCCGGAAATGATTTTTTTCCCGCCGAAAATTGGCCATTTTTTCGCGCAGCATTACATAACTTTCCCTATACTACGTATATCACTCCGTGTATACGTACGTATACGGGAATATATAAATTGATAGGACATTTCCAGTTGTGATCAGTGGGATCATTTCCGTTTGGAACTCTTTTCAGAGAAGAAAACAATTTTCCAAACATAAGCAGATCGAAATATACAAGTATTATGACGTTTGTTGAAATGTGAACACACGGAGAAAGAGTAACCGAGGAAATTTTTTTATAAAAGCGTATTTTTTTCAAAGAAGAAACAATCTTTTGTGTGACTATCATTACTGATGATAAATTAAATTTAACTGGTAAACAATGGGTACTCTATCTGTTTAATTATGTGCGATCGTTTTTCCAAGCTCTTGATTTTAATGGCATCAACTTTGAAAAGTGATAAACATTCATACAAACATAACATTTTCCATGGTGGGTTAAAACACTATTCGCAAGTAGGAGAGAAAGATAATTGATTAGTTTCCATGTCATTCACTTAATCACGCTATCTGTAAGACATTGCCTCTACGAAGCGTTCTTCCGCCAATTCCGCCAATCATCGGATCAACTCCTTGCTTATATTTGGTGGATGTTATTATCTTTGTTTGTTTGTTTATAAAAACGGGTTTATATGAGAACTTTTATTTTATTACACAGGTCTGTGAGTACAAACTGCGTTGGATTTTTATACATTTTCTTATAGATTTAAACTCGGTAAAAACGAAAAAATACAACAAATGTTCCTTCTCGTCATTTTTTTGCTACTCTTATTTTTTTCTTTGTATTAAGCAAAAGATTCCGAATTAACTTGAAAATAGCATTCTGCTTTTTGTTTGAAAATGGCCTTAAAGATATGATTTCTCGCATTAATGATATCAATTATAGCTTAACTTGGCAATAAATGAAAACTAATGGTGCTACAGAATGACACAATCTTTTCCGTATTAGTTTTCTAGTTCTTTTGGTCTCGGCTAACTATACGGACTGGTCATATAGTCTTGCCAGCTGCCATGCATCGCCGTCCAAAGTACATATTTTTTATATTTTCTTAATTTTTCGTTTTCTTAATTGTAGAACAGAAATACAATTTTAAGAATATTAAAGAACAGCAAAACTTCGTCCTAAATGACAATTTTCTTTAGAAACTTCGAACCGCTTTTAAGAAAATGGCGTTTAAACGATAATCTAAATTCGAAATTGGAAGCTCTCTTCACAGAAACTTTTGAGTTTTCGATAAACTTTATTTAAATTTATAAGAAGCACTTTACCTCACAATTATAATAGAGTTTACAAATTGCGTGAAATGTGAAGTGAAATCAAGATTTTCTATAAAACGGTTCCAAATTTTTCCGTTAAATATTTACTAAGGATAGTACCTAATGTATTCTATAACATGGCATAAACACCATATTTCTCTATTTTTTTCAAAAATTGTAAAAATGAAATTTTTTGCCCTCAATCTATCGCGTCGTTAATATTTACATTAGCGGCGATTTGTTCATATGATTATATTTATGAGTAAATGTGCCAAAATTTTTCTTCAAATATTTTTAAATTATGGTGCTAATTGTACTCTTTAATATGACGTTAATTAATGTGTTTTTTTTGTTTTTTTCAAAATTTACACAAATGTAATTTTTTTAAGATCTTTTACACCGCACGTTTACAGCAATTTGTAAACTCTAATGTATTTGTGAGTTAATGTGCTTCTAATGATTTCTAATGAAGTTTTTCGAAAACTCAAAAATTTGCTGTGGAAACGCGCTTCAAATTTCGAATTTACAGTAGCGCTTAAACGTAATTTTCTTAAAATCGGCTCCAAATTTTGAAAGAAATTGTCTTTTGGGAGGAATTTTTACTGTTCATTAATATTCTTAAAATAGTATTTCTGTTCTACTATTAGGAACTCGAAAAATGAAGAAAATGTCACAAACGTGTACTTTGGGCGGCGACATATTGCCAAAGCAAGAGTATGTGTCAAGTCCGAATAGCTAGCGGAGACCAAAGGAAAAAGAAAATTAATACGGGAAAGTCTGTGCCAGTCTGTAGCACCACTAGTTTTTTTTCTACGTTCTCTAGATTGAACTATGAAGATAAATTTCATTTTATTGGAGAGCGTATAAAATACTTTAACGTATATTGAGAGCAAAATAGTAGTAGTACAGAGGTAAAAGACTTCCGTGATTCCTGCCCACAAAACTGAATTGACATTAACTTTTGCTAACGTAATGTTGCTTTGAAGTCTTTTTACTTTCTCGCCTTACGAATACTTCGTAAGAAGAGAAAGTTATGTAATCGTGCGGCGGAAAACTGGGAATTTTCGCCAGAAAATCTCTTATAGCAGGGGTCTGGTGAAAAAAAAGTGGATAAAACCTGTTGCTAAATTTAGAAAAAAAATCCTCTATCTCGTGGTGTAGTCAAAATCCATGATTTGTTGCTTCTTCATACTTCAAAATCGATTGACGGCATTCCGTCGGTCTGTCCGTCTGTGGCCAACGCTAGCGCCTAAACCGTTCGGTCGATTTTCTTCAAAATTGATATTCCCCGATGGTTTTGACTCGTCTCAAGGCCTCTTGAATTTGAAACAGATATCTAAGTATTTGAGGATACTTTACATGAAGCCCATTTTGAGATTTTATAAATTTAAAAAAAATGGCTCCAAATGTTTTGATTATATTTTGTTGTTGAATAGTGCGAAGAACGTTGAGGGAATGACGTAGGCATCATTTTCGTTGACAGGCCCTATTTTTCGAAATTGCAAAAAACTGTTTAAAAAACTGCAAAATTGAAGATAGAGATTTTCGCTTCAGACAAAGTCGGTTGTACAAAATTAGCACTTCAAATAAGGTCATGTACCATTTTTTGGAAAAAACGAATAGTTTTTGCGTAAATTGCGATTCAAATTTACAAAAAAAATTTTTCTTAAAAACCGCTGCAAATTTTTTCTTTAATTTTTTGCACGTATGTAATAAGGGACGGGAAATATATAAATAAACTAGTGGTGCTATAGAATGGCACATACTTTCTCGCAGTAGATATTTTCCAAATGCCGATCATCCGATAAATTGTGTGGAGTAAGGCGGTTCACCGCTGCCTTTCTTGGTCATGTTTTTTGAAAGACATGTTTTTCGCATGTTGAAAATTACCGGCTCCTAATGTTAAAATTGATAAAATTACGTTTTGACTAAAATATAAGTAATTGCCATAAATGTTCTGGAAATGTCTGTATATATTTGTTCAAATAATTAACTTTTAACAATTTTTTACTTCTCTTGTATTTGTAAAGCGTTTTGCCATCGTATCAATTATTTCTTATTCATGCATTTACCATTTTATAGGTCGGTTCTATTCTTTCATGGTTCTGTTCGACAGAGGACGGTGTTGGTGTCGCATAGTGGTATAAGTGCCGGTTCGTTGAATTTGAGTTTCGGTTGTCGGGCCTTGGTACCGAAATGTTTGCTGGTATAATACACTTTTTCTGGTTTATGAAGTAGTGGAATAGCTAAAAGGATCGTATAGAAGCAGAGCGAGAAAGTATGTGCGTTGGAAGCACCACTAGTTTTAATTTGAAATGTATTGTTATAAGAGAGTGAGAAGAGCGAATGAATGTCTCAGTGTCAATGTGTATCTCGAGAACTCCGGAAGCAGAGGGTTCAAGTCCTAGTCTTCATAGAGGTTTTTTTTTTCATTTCACATTACAAAAAAAAAATAACTATATTGCAAAATTATACATTTGTCTTGTCAAATTTATGTATAATATAAGCAAAATTCACGATTACGTATAAGGAATGCGAACCACAAATTCTAAAATAATGTAATACGGAGTCTGGACCAGCGGCATTGAGACCAAAATAATAAGATCTTAATTGCATCCTTAGCAGTACTTCCATGGTTTCGATTCCAGGTCAAAATGAGATACGGGGCTCTGAAGCGTTGCCACTTGAGGAAAAAATCAATATTTTCACTCGCGGCTAAGCAAAGTGAACTACTCCGTTTCCATATTTCAACATGGCTCACCATTGCCAAGCCCCACGAGAGAGAATTATCGCATAAGTAAACCAGGAATTTTGGATTCCTTATTAATGTATTCCTTGTAATATCTAGAATAAGAGATTTATAAATAAACAATTGATATAAAAATTGTAATACATAATTTGGGGAATAAAAAGCAAATATTTCATAGAAAGAATAAAACGCCCTTTTCATGGTCACCTTGTTTTAAAATCAAAGTAATATATTTACGCTATGGAAAAAGTTTTATAATACAGTTTATTTGACAAAAACATTACCGGTAAACCAAACAACTCCGGTCAAGCACCGGATTCGATCCTGCGGCCTAGGGTTCGGAAAGAAAGAATTCTATCACTGAGCCAATGGAATACATGTTTCAATTCCTTACCTAAACTTACGTATTTATATTACTTGTATAAGTTATTGTGCCAAATTTTGGACAACGTTTGAATTGTCTCCAATAAAGTTAGACAATTACAAATTATGTTGATGTGTGGCATCTTCTATGAAACGGAATTAAAACTTGAATTACTGAAACAAGGGAGTCCCACTAACTATGGACCATCCCCATAACTCCTAAAGTGTTCCCCGTATCAAAATACAGTTTTCGATTAACAATGCATAATCATGGGGCAAGAAAAATGCTGTAGAGGTATTGTTTGAACTATTTTTAGTTTTGGAGAAATTTAATCATCTTTATTTTTCTAAAGACCATATATTTTTCTCTCTAGCAATAGATAGATCATAAAAGAGGAATGCACTGATGTAACATATGCTAATATTTTATAATATTTTGTTTATAAAATTATACATTATGGCATGGGATTTTTTAACAAAACGTGCAGCTTTTCCTGTCGCAGCCGTTGCAATTGTCGCTTTTGGGAAGGTGGTCTTCGCGGCCTTTCCCCGCAAGTGTCGGCGCCACGAAGGTAAACTTCCTCATAGGCGGCATTTGCAAGGGTTGCTACAGGAAATCTCGAATATTCAATTTAAAATCAAATGTCAGAAAGTATATTTTTATACTCAAAATACTATCAAAACATTAACATATGTTAAATCATTGCATTCATCTATCTGGCAATTTTGAAAAGAAAAAAAAACAACTCTTGGTAACAGAAAAACCCAAATATGTCTCCGTTGAAATATCAAAATACGTTTACTACTGCATTACCTATTTACGTAGTTCTGTAATTACCACGTATGTTTCTGCGTTCATACGTACGAAAACGAAAAAATTAAAATTAAAAATAAATCTATTTTCACTCTCGTCAGGACAGGTTATAGGCAAATACAGAACACCAATTACAGAAATCGAATGCCTGCCCTTCAGAATGCAATCGCACTGTTATTGCTTATATATAATAGTTTGACAAAATGAACATTAGAAACCCTACGTAATATTTCTGATGATTATTGAAAGTGGTTGCAGCATTCTGAACGAATGAATAATGAGGATTAGAGTCGTTTTTACTAGCAAAAGTTGAAATGTTTACTTTTCATGGCCTGAATTCAGATTACTATATTTGTAAATAAATCTCCAAAATATCCAAGCAGTTATTTCAAATTCAATAAAAGTTTACAATTTCATTGCCATTAATACTAACCTGATATGATTTTCTTCAAACCATTATAGGGTGAAGTAAACTAATCTCCTAAGAATCGTTATTTTTATTTTAACGATTGTGTTAATGTTAACTTTTCAGATTCACGGGGTGCATTCGAAGAACACAATAAATGAACGAAACTGTGGATATTATGACTTACGGTGGCTCGCTTTAATATTCAGACACCCAAATATACTCCAGAAGTCGTAAGTTCTACGTTATTTTGACGGTTGTAAGAAAGAAATATAAGCAAGAAAATGAACAGGATTGTTCCCTTATTAACGGATAACAATATAAACAAATCAAAAATGACGAATATAGTTGATGCATTCAGTAAAAAAGAAAAGGAAATAAAACACCAGAAATTAATCACTCATGTTCCTCATACTACATACTTCTAAACAGGTCAACTAAACTCAATATACTCAAATGTCTCTTTAATTTAAAGTGAATGAGACACAAGATGGGATCCATAAATAATCCCGTTAGGACGTAACACACCCTTGAGGCTCCTCTTTGATGAGTCTATGCATAAAAAGTCTCCACCGATTAGAATCATGTTCAGTTCCATAGAACTGCATTAACTTGTTAACATTATTGTAGTACACTAAATAATTTTTCTATGAGAATAGAAAAATTAGCTATTTTTCTCTGTGTCTGTACCATGAAAACTTTGTTTCTGGTACGAGAAAATTCTTACTTTTAACCTAGAATTTTAGCTTACTAAACTTCTTACTTAGAACCTAGTAATTCGGTAGAATGCTTAGGTAAATTCCGATCTCGTACTAGATCGTTAAGTTCACTCCGTGAGCACTGTTGTGGTAGGTTGAGAATGTAGCGTGAAGGTTTGTAGTCATCATTATTACTACCAGTATCACCTTCGGCAGCACCACTTTCAGAACCATCTAGTCACGTGTTCTCAAAATCACGGGGGGGGGGGCAGGCAGGTCCCCTCCGTGTGGAACAGGAGCATGGCAGAGGAAATTTTGGGGTACACGACGTGTTTCTTATTTTTCGCACTGCAGCCCTGAATGTTGACTAAACAGAAGTAGCAGTCATTAATGTGGTCTTTTGGCTCCCTCCAAACCATAGGAATTGCAAATGGCATGCATGATTTTTTTTCTTTAGACTATAACCTGGATCTCTCAACATAACATCGGCAACGGCATCGACATTTAACTTCAAAATAAGCGTAATAAGCTTTCTTCACAAAGTCTGTTATGTCCGTTTGTTGCTTATCACTGTGAAGTTTCCACAAATATAACAGAAAATATCAGGAATGTTCATACATTTGCGATGTGGACATTAATCGATACCTCGGTAGCGCCTCCATGCGATAAACGGTGCGTCGCAGCGAAATGATTCTTACCATTTCTTCGAAACAAAAAACAATATCTAGCATTTATTGGTGGTTTCGTGAGAACACTGCAGTAACAAGTTTTGTCGTGTTGCAACTATGGATGATTTTAAAAAATTCAAAGTTTCCTTTTTATTCAAAACAACCATTAAAACTCCCGTTTCAATATTTTAATTAATTTCAAGGGTTTTTAGCATAAAAACAAATTTTCTAGCAAATTTAAGTGATAGTAGTTTTATAGTGAATATGAACAGCAGTCGTATTATTTATTTTTTTAATTCTTCATTCAAAAGTTCGATTTGTATTGCTATCTATTTATCGGCTAGCAAGGAAACTGCTTACAAAGATATATTGCAAAGTTGATTACGTCGAAAGACTGGCTCAAGAAGTAATAGTGTCAAAGATATTTTCTCTCTGGGGAAAGTTGAGCTATCGAAGGGTACAGTATTCTGGAACTTTTCAATGACTCTGGTTCGCGTGACTTCGATAGGAAAATTAAACGAAGATTAATATACTGATAAATGAGAAAAATAATTGGCGATAAAACTAATCGCTCTAGTGCCACATATGGAAATCCTTCTGGAAGAAGGACAAAGGACCCTGGTAGTACCTCTAAAGGAACAAACCAGAGTAGTTACGGAGCTAGTGTGGTATAGATGGAATGGCTTGGAACAGCTGCAAAAAGCCCAGATGAAACTAACAGAATGTGTGGCCTGTAATCGGAGTGTAGTTGTGAGAAATTTGTTAAGTAATAATCCCACAACAGTGAGAGGCACTGGCTAAAGCCATGGAAGAAATTGATATGAAGACGAACAAATGTCAGGCAGAAAAACAAGAAGAGTTCTGGAAACAACTGCTCGAGCAGAAACAAAAAAGCCATACTGGGGCTGAAAAGCCTAAAGGGCTCTTTCGGCAGGAAAGGAAGAAGAATAAGGCTCCGCGCCCTCCGGCTGAAAATTGCAGACAGGAGACTGAAGAAGAAATTGTAGCAGAAGCAGCAAACAAAGCTATGCAGCAATGATTGGTTCCAAGGAGGAAGGAAATAGGAAGAGGAAAAGTAGGAAGAAAGACGTAGAGACAGTTAAACCCAAGAAAAGCCGCCCACTGAATCAGGCAATTAAAGTGGCGACCAAAGAATTGGAATCCTACGCCGAAATTATTAAGAAAATGAAGAAGGAAGTAGACCCTAATATACACGGTGCGGTCTATCAGCAGGACTCAGGAGAAAGAACTACTAATTGTTCTTGGCAAGAGTGGCAACGTAGCCTTTCTAAATGAGGCTGTAGATAAGGCTATAGGTACTCAAGCCAAAGTAAATATACTTTCACCAAAACAATTAGTGGATATCCGGGACATCGACGGAACAGTAGTAGTCGAAGAAGTTCTGGAGACAGTCGCCCAGCAAATAGGAATCCAGAGAGGCAGATTGCTGACTCATGCAGATTGCGGAATGGACACGGAAAGGTGCAGATGGCGACAATCCTTCTGTCTGAGTTAGTCCGGAAACTGGTAGCGAAGGAGAAAAAAATCGCCTATGTTTATTATTGGATCAGGGAGAAGCGGCAGCTAATAAGACGCTTCAGGTGCCATGAGTATGGACACATAATACCCACGTGTTTGGGGCCTGATAGAAGTAAAATGTGCTATAAATGTGGCAAGACTGGACCCATTGCAAAGGACTGTAGAGGTGAAATACATTGCATTTTCTGCTAGGAGAAAAACCTGAGCGATGACCATATTCAGATGTGCCTCATTTGTCATATTAAATAAATAAAATAACACGCGCATTTTTTGTTAATCACATGGCCAAGGTTAACGCACTGGTTCATATCGTAATAAGTGTTATTGCCTTCTTGGTGTGTTAGTGCCAAAGATCACGAGAATGATGTCTACGGCGTCGTTCTCTTCTGAAGATTTTGAAAAAAACACAAAGTTGTGATCACAGAAAATCATATAATTGGATAAGTGTCGAAAGCAAAACAAACAATTACAGAATGACAATAACATTGACAATAAAACCAAACAAAAAACAATTAACAATCTATCTCCTTATATATCAATCAACACTCTCGGCAGCATTTTGAATCTATATCGTTAAATAATTCCTGAATGAGTCGTTCTAGAGCCTTAAAAACTAAAATTTTGAGACCGAAGGCCCTAAAGAAATAAATCACACACCGTAATCTACAGAATGAGCTCTTCTTCAACATTCTATTACATTTTTGCTGGTCCGGCGCTTCCCGATTTACCTCATCTGCTCAGAGACGTGCAGAATCTGCAAGTAAATGTGATTGAGAGGGACAGAGAGCACCAGAGACAGAGACACACAGTGACAGACAGATAGGGATAGGGTGAAGGAGGGAGAGACAGTGAGAAATGGATATGGAAGGGGAATGAGGAAGATGAAGGGCAGAACGTCTGCCAGGTTTTCCTAGTGTTAAAAAAATCAAAAGGGAAAATCAACTGCAAAATTATCGTGAATTAATTTTAAAATTTGCACAAATTAAAATCACAGAAATAAATTGAAATTCAACAAATTTAATAAGAGGGATCTCTGTGATGAGGAGTGCTCATAAAGTTACATGAGAGGAAAGAGTACATGCATTACGCAGTCAACAGCATTGGAAAGATCATGACAGGGCATGCATATGCAAGGGCTGTAAGAGCACATCTTTTGGCTCATACAGCTCTAGGAAAACGTGTACTTAAGTCCCTCGACTTCTAGCACTCCCTTAACTTCAAACTAGAACAACTTGTGTACAAGGCAGACCGGTCAGAGCTAATAAAATTACATGAAACAAATTGTGGGAAGAAACTTTCAGAAAAATTTAAACCCCTACTTCAACATTTGGCAATTCTAGGACCCACCGCAAAGTTGTAGACTCAATATTTCGAAATGATATCTTTAGTTATGAGGTTTATTGAATAAGAGAGAATGTGATACTGGAATGAACAGCTTGAAACAATATACAACATTCTTCCTTATTTCCACGCTAGCTGGCACTACTTGTATGCGAAGTGTGCACACCTGTATTTACAGGACATGCTTAAATTGGAGCACACCATATCACTTCACGAATTCAGAGCTTTCACTTCGCAAGGGGATTTCACTATTCGACGAAGTGATAAATACTGGTGTAGAACGTGGAGCGATATGTTGATTGAACAGACCTTTATGAAAAGTATGAAGGTTGAAGATGGACTAAGTAAAGCTCGAGGATTCAATGAAGGTATTTTATCTAGAATGACGCTAGGAATGGCATCGCTCCAACATGTTTCAGATGCAATTGAGGCATTTTTGGTATTAATTTTAAGTCAAAACCACATGTTGACGATAGGGATGCAAGAATACGTCGAGACAATGAAGACACAAAAAAAGATGGAATGGTTTCATCAGCACCCACATTTCTCCGTTACCTCGGAGCTCATTTCCATCAGCAGAGGCAAAGTGGGAAATGAAAAAATTGTCACTTGTCCAGGGACGTAGGAGCAAAGGGTATCAGTGGAATTGTTTGCGGTAATTTCAAAATAGTAAAATTAAAACGGTTCGACAGAGTGCTGTCTCTAGCCACCTTGAGCTCTGCCATATTAGTTCATAATCACTAACTACACTATTTCAAAGAATGTGTGCTGCCAAACAATCAGAAGAAGAACTAGAGGATTTCCTAATGTATGAACTGTCTCCATATCCACTAGCACTGTTTGACGAGAGTGGCATGCGAAAAGGATTAAAATCGACTTTGTACAATGTTTTTCGCTCACTTCCAGATACCACAACATTAGACAACACAACAGTATATGTGATTGGCGGGGGCTTCTTATTGCACAGAGTTGTATGGTTGAATGGGCATACATTTGAACGTATTTGCTACGATTACATTAATTACGTTCAAGTACATGTCAAGTGCAGTGATTGTTTTTGATAGATATTCTAATGAGCATAAAAGTACTAAATTCACGGAGCGTTTGAGAAGATAAAGAAATAAGCAGTCAATGGAATACATTTCACAAGTACGATGGTACCAACACTTTCTCAAGAAAACTTTCTGTCCATGCTGATGTCAAATTGCAATGAGACCGGAATTAACTGTAAGCAAGGAAATGAAGATGCAGATACTCTAATTATGCGGCCCGCTGTATCTCTGGCTTCAGGTCATAAAAGTGTTGTAGTGGGAGAAGATATAGACTTTCCAGTTATAATGGTGGGTGTTAAAATTTCTCCCAATGTCCTTTTCCTAAAATCAGGGAAAGGGAAAATCCCTCAATCCCTGTACCATTCGAGAACTGCAGTGGAGGAGTGCCTTGCTGACCATATGCTGTTTCTCCATGTGATGAGCGGTTGTGATTCCACCTCGGCATTGTATAACCAAGGTAAATTAAATTTCTCAAAACTCTCATTAAAAATCCCGACCTTTTACCCTAAAAAAATTCGACAATCCTTCAGCCCATCGGAAGGATATTACTACTACTGGGGAAAATGTCTTGTTGCATTGTACGGCGGTAATCACCATTCTACACGACTTAATAAGCTGAGGTACAAGCAGTACTTGACATTAGTATTTAAATGTTCTGGGAATATTGCCTTAATCCCCCCCCACTGAAGCTGCAACCCATCAACACAGTCTGAGAGTTTTTTCTTAAGTGCAGCAGTGGATGGGGAATGATTTAAATCCTGAAAAGTGGGGACGAAAATCGGCCAGGAATGGCTTGATACCAGTAACGACTCTGCAGACCCCAGCTCCGGAGAAACTGCTAAAACGTATCTCCTGTAAACTCAAGAAGGACTGCCAGGGAAACTGTGGGTGTAGAAGAGCCATTCTCTTCTGCACGAAACTTTGTCTTCACTGTGAACGGACGTGTTCAAAACATTGATTGTACATTCGACATCGAAAATGAAGAAGACCATGGCGACGACCCATTTGAAATACCGCTCTCTGAAGCACTTAAGGTGAGAGAAGGTACTAATTCATATAATATTTACTAATATTATCATTAATTTACTTTTCATCATTCACATTTTCATTTTAAGAATTATTTTTTCCAGTTGAGAAATCATCATTCACACTTCCCCAAGTTGACCAGCCCGGATCTTCTACCACCCGAGACGACTCCCCCCATCCTGAACCACGGAGATCCAGAACGAAAAGGAAAAAAACTCAAAACATTATCAGTGACAGCAAGTATTACTTCTTGTATTTATATTTCACAATACTAATTACCTAATATATCGTCTTTCGTTTCATATGCCACAACACAAAATAAAGTTTTTAATATAATTTTCTCACCCTACACCTTATTTGCCAGATAAAGAAGCTCGTTTTCAGATAAAGAAGTTCACCAGAAGTAATGTGACCTTTGATATGCAGCTTCTAAAATTTAGCTCTGTAAGTGAAAATTGTGTATTTGTTAAATCACATTATACTACAGAAGTTTACGTTAGAATAAATTTCAAAGTTTCGGCTTACATAACACGTAAGACACTTTTCATTCATTTTTCACAATGCAATTTATTAATAGTAGCGTGGACGAATCACTAATGATATTGTATTATCAATTAATTAATTGCAAATTGTTTTTGTACAAAGATTCTGTTGAAATCTGATTTTCTGTGTCAATATCTTTTTTAAACTTCCCTCTTAAATGTTATTTTTGCGTATCCGACATAATTTGACATTTTGATGAAACATGTTTGGTTTCAATTTTTATGAATATATTGCCGTTACACATCACTTTGTGAGTATTATATTATTCACATAGTATCGTCACATAACTTTTCCCATTTTTGTCTTACTTTATACCTAAAGCTGAGATTTATAGATACTCCACGTGAGCAAATACGTCCCTTCTGATTCCGTGAATATTGGAGTGTTAATAATTTAACAATGCCAATTATTTGTTTACAATAATTGTTTACAAGCTTTATAAAGTGAAACTAATACACCGCCGCGAGATAGGATTGCTGGAAAGAGCTATTCTCCCGGTTTGGCCAGAGGCCCAAAAAGTAGCCGTTTTTCAGCGCTCTCTAGCTCCTAAACCGTTAATCAGAAAATTAACTCGGCAGTGGGAATGTTGGGTCTGTCAGACCCGGTGACATCTCTGAATCGGTCTATCAAGTGCAGGATATTAGTTCTAAACTTATCCAGTCTGATGTCGATCATTAGTTTGAGTTTATAACAAAATGTGGTGTGCTATTCCTGCTCAAAGTTGCTAATGGGTCCGACAGACCCAACGTTCCCGCGTACGTGACATGGTCGGCTAGTCTAAGAGGTATTTTAAAGCATTAAATTCGAAAGGTATTGAATTAATGAACAAGATTCTAGAAAACAATTGTTTATCAAGTGATAATGAAGTTGCTGATTCATCATTTGAACAAGAAATTTCTAGTTCAGAATGCAGATTCTGAACAAAATATTGAATAAGCTGAACCTGAGAATTAGGAAATAGAATCTGAAGCTTTTATAAGTAATATATTTATTTATTTGCTGTCACATGTTTAAAAATAAATCGATATTTTAAGGTAAAGAAATGCAAATTATACTTCAAATTTTTGTAGGCCACAAAACACTTATTTGGAAAGGTTAAGATCCACCGTTCCCACTAACGTGAGGGTTTTTCACGTTCCTGCCGCCGGGTTAAAGTTAATATGTGGGTTTTGTACAAAATGTCATTTTCAATTTTGTAAACAACACTTGTTTCGATAAAACGCATAGTATCGATGATATAAGCAAAAAATAAAAAAAAGAGCGAAATGTGTAGGGTGTTTTGCAATTTTCTCTGTGAAGCCGTCCTTTTTTGAGGTAGCAAACATCAAATTCGAATTCAGCACTAAAAAAACGTATAGAACCGCTGAGAAAAAACTTCCGGAATTTTTTCCTCAGCCAATTATCGTCTGAGTGAACTAATGCCAATCTCAACTATCCGCACCGGGCACCCACTATGTCCCTCCCACGAAGTCCCTCATGGTGACATTTATTAACCTTTACACTAGACACTGACACACTTGCGGGTCTTTCAGTTTGTGGTGAGTAGACTTCCAAGGCCTTCCGCAACAACACATATGAAAGACAAGGAACAAGCCACCACGCTCACGGCCACCTCGGCCATCCACGTCGTCTCTCATTATTTATAAGTTACGTCCTGGAACTTAGGAAGAACATTTCATCCAATCACAGAACTGCATACCTCATAATTTGCTGCTTTTTTGCCGTTTTTAATATGTGAAAACAAAAAACTTGCCGCGGGCCATTTTCCCCCAAAAATCGTTGTTTATGGTAACTTCCAATGAAAGTTAGCAGGACCACACCTCTAAATCAGCTAATAGTGCAAGTATACACACCAAACTGTACTCCAAATTTTCCGCCTTTTTAATTTCTAACGATTAATAAAGAAATCACATGGATATCTCCACTCTTTCAAAAAATATTAAGAAATAAAGTAAAAATTAAAGATACGTTCCACATGAGAGCGCCGTCAAAAAGAAAATGTGACGTCCCCATAAAAAAACACCAATAATAACTCATTCTCTACGTCAACATTTCCCGAAAACTAGTGAAAAAAATAATCTGTAATAAAAAAATTTGCCGCGGACCGGTTAGTTTCAATTATCTGGGTTCGAATCCAAGAAATATACCTCTTAAGAAATCCCCATTCAAGCAAACGACGCCCTGTCTCCTAAATCATTGGCTTTACCAATTCATATTGTGCGCAAAATTTAGCTGTAAGAAAGTGCCAAATATAGT
The DNA here is from genome assembly GCA_031308135.1 of Acheta domesticus. Taxonomy (NCBI): domain Eukaryota; kingdom Metazoa; phylum Arthropoda; class Insecta; order Orthoptera; family Gryllidae; genus Acheta; species Acheta domesticus. The sequence goes on along the minus strand of JAHLJT010008446.1, from coordinate 160,073,665 downwards.
CTTTGATAAAAAAATTTGCCGCGGACAGGTTAGTTTCAATTACCCGATTTTGAATCCCAAAAATGTATCTCTTGAAAGCCTCTTTCAAGGAAAACGCGCCGTTTCTTCTAATCCATTGGCCTTAACAATTCATGCTCTGCGCCGAAATTACTGTGAACAAGAGCTAAATACAATCTATAATAAAAAAAATTGGCGCGGACCGGTTAGTTACAGTTACCAGGGTTCGAAATGCAGAAATGTACTTCTACGAAAGGCCCCTATCCAGGAAATGGCGCCGTATCTCCTAAAGTATTGGGCATAAAGCTACATACTGTGAGCCGAAATAAGCTGTAGCCAAGTAACAAACATAATCATTAATCAAACAATTTGCCGCGGACCGGTTAGTTACAATTACCCGGGTTTGAATTCCAGAAAAGTACCTCTTGGGAAGCTCTTCTCAAGAAATGGCACCGTCTCTCTGGAACCATTGACCTTAACATTTCATACTTTTCGCCAAAATTAGCTGTAGACAAGTGTCAAATATAATCTGAAATAAAAAAAATGACACAGACCGGTTAGTTACAGTTATCCGGATTCGAAATTTAGAAATGTACTTTTTGGAAGTCCCTTACAAGCAAAAGACGCATTGTCTTCTAAACCATTAGCCTTAACATTTCATACTCTGCGCTGAAATTAGGAGTAAACAAGTGCTAAATATAATCTGTAATTATAAAATTTGCCATTGACCAGTTAGTTACAGTTACCCGGGTTCGAATTCCATAAATATACCTCATGAGAACCCCCTTTCAAGGAAAAGGCATCGTGTCTTCTAAACCAATGAACTTAAACCATCAGGACTCTGCACCGAAACTAGCTGTATCTAAGTGCCAAATATAAAATGTAATACAGACATTTTCGCGCATGGGATAGATTAAATTATCCGGGTTCAAATTACAGAAATGCATCTCTTCGAAATGCCCCTTTCAAGGAAAAGGCGTTGTGTCTCCTAAACTATTTGCCTTAACAATTCATACTCCAAGCAAAAATTAGCTGCAGATAAATTTGTTAATTACATATTATGTTTGGCACTTGCTTACAGTTAATTTCGGCGTACATGAGAAAATGTTAAGGCCAATGGTTTAGGAGTCACGGCGTCTTTTCCTTGAAAGGGGCCATTCGAAGAGGTCCATTTCAGAAATTCGCACCCAGGTAACTGTAAATAACCGATCCACGGGAAATTTCATTATTACAAACTATATTTAACATTTGCGCACAGCTAATTTCGGCGCTGAGTATGAATTGTTGAGGTATATGTTTTAGGAGACACAGCGTCTTTTCCCTGTAAGGGTCTTCCAAAAGGTACATTTCTGGAATTCGAACCAGGGTAACTGTAACTAACCTGTCTTCGGCCAATTTTCTTATTACAGATTATATTTGGCACTTGCTTACAGATTCTTTCGCAGAGTATGAATTGTTAACGCCAATGGTTTAGGAGATACGGCGTCTTTTCCTTGAAATGGGCTTCCCAAGTGGTATATTCCTGGAATTCGGAACCCAGGTAATTGAAACTAACCGGTCCGGGGCATTTTTTTATTACATCCTATTTTTGGCACTTGTTTACATCTAATTTCGGCGCAGAGTTTGAATTGTTAAGGCCAATGGTTTAGAGAAAAACCGCTCCTTTTCATTAAAAGGTGACTTTGAAAAGGTACATTTCTGCATTTCGAACTCGGGTAACTGTAATTAACAGGTCCGCAGCAAATTTTTTAATTACAGATTGTAATTGGCACTTGTCCACAGCTAATTGCGGCACAGAGTATGAATTGAATCTAACCGGTCCGCAGCAAATATTTTTATTGCAGATAATGTTATTCACTAGTTTTCAGGAAATCTTGGCTTAGAGGATGAGTTGTTATGGGTGATATTTTATGGGGGACTTTTTTGACGGCGCTCTCATGTGGAACGTATCTTTAATTTTTTCTTTATTTCTTGGTATTTTTTGAAAGGGTGGAGATATCTATGTGATTTCTTCACTAATTGTTTAGAAATAAAAAGAGGCAAATTTGGAGTACAGTTTGATGCGCAGTTTTAGTTGAGGTGTGGTCCTAACTTCCATTGGAAGTTGTTTAACCACCGATTTTTGGGGGAAAATGGTCCGCGACAAATGTTTTGTTTTCACATCTTGAAATCGACAAAACAAGCGGCAAATTATGAGCTATGCAGTTTTTTGATTGAATGAAATGGTCCTGCTAACTTCCAGGACATTCATAAGTTTTGTGGTTTTCGAAAATTCCGAAAGTTAAACCAAAATTAGATTAGCACTCCATTTTCAAACGGCTAATGTTATACTTGAAAAATTAAAGAATGTTTTTGGAGCCGCTTTTGAGAAAATTATAATTTTTTAAATTTCCCACATCTTACACATACTTACGCGAAAATTTCATAAACTTACACGAAAAAAATTAACTTTCGCAATTTTCAAAATTTCAGAAATTTCAACGATAATGAACGAATCCATACTTTTGGAAGCATCTTTTATTTTATTCGAGAAAAAACGGTGAATTAAAATTATTAAGACCATGTTTTTTAAAATTTTGAAAATGTAATTCTTTATGTAACCCTTCCCCAGAATCAAAATATATGTTTTAAACAGGCAGGGTGTTGAGTTTCTTTTAGATGGATCGGGGAATAGCAATTTTAGAGAAAGTTGTCTGAACCATTTACGCGGAAACATTGTGCACAAAAATATGTTCTGCAGGCAAACAGATGTTCTCCCGTCAATCGATTTTTCAGTATAAAGAATCCTACAAAATACACAACCGTTTGTAGACTCGCATTCACTTGCCACATCTACGAGGTGAAGGCGAAACAACCGTCCACGTTCCTATTTCGAACTCCTCTGGTTGCTGGTTTGGGGGAGCAAAGCGCTGTGGTGAGGACGAGCGCCTTTTGGGGGCTGGGGACACGAAGGGCGACGCGGCTGCCGGGCGCAGGGATGGGCGGGGCAAGGGGCTTGGCGCTTGGCGGGGGCTGAGGCCGAACCGACGGCGGAGTGGGACAGGCAAAAGGGGCGGGGTGCTCTCCAGCGCTCCAGCTCGGCGAACGCACAAAAATACTTGTGCGCCTCAGTTAATCTCCGGCGCAACCCAGTCGTGTATTTCCACTCATGAATTGTCGATAGTCGTTAAAAATTAACGGTAGGCGGTCCCTGCCTTTCTGTTACGATCCTCTAACATGGCGCCAGGATTTTAGCCGCATACGTCCACTTGGTTCGTAAATGCAGTGGCCGTTAACGCACGACTCGCTGCCCATATCCCCTCAAAACAACTCGAATATCCTACTTGAAATAAGTTTTTATAATCTCCGCCCATGGAGACATTGGACGCTAGCATTTGTGTGCTCTCAGAAACTCGGCTTTTTGGATAAAATCATCGAGAAAACGTTTATGCTCAATAGTAACGCAAAGTCTGAATACTCTTGTGAGGCTTCAAATAAAATTTAAAAGCAGAATTCGTGGTTTCGGGTTAATTAACATGGAGTTAACTAACTTCTCTTTTATTCCCTGGAGCGCATGTGGAAGTGCATGAAACGAAAAAAGATAGTACACGGAAGAAATCAAGGTGGAACAGAAAACTCATTGACAATGGCAATATTGTAAATAGTTCTTTCTCCTTTTCGATGTTTACTGCAGAGGGTCTAGCTGCTCGAATTTGTAAAATGTTAACCTTCCTAAAAGATATGTCCTCGTTTCTAAGAGGCAAATAATGTCTCTTAAAAAACATTATTTGTGCATTTGTTCTGTCCACCATATCTCCGCCAAGATATAATGTCCGCTATCATGCTAGACCACCATCATACCAAACTTAAGTAAAAATTACGACTTTTAGATTTAACTCGAAGTATTTTTTAAAAAATTGAAAACTTACGAAAAAAAGGCTTTATTTCCCCATTGGGAATACTTTGTGCCAAGTAGTAATCACATTATTTTGAAGCTATTTTAAACTAAAATCTACATTGATTTAAAATAATTAATTATACTTAATAATTAAGTATAATAAGCATGTATGCAATTTTTAGATTTTTATCTGGTCCCCCAACAGAGATATTACAGTTCAAATTTGGGAAAAAATCCAAAATTCCAATTTTCAATAGGATGTAATTTTCAAGGGGTACGTTATATACAATGATATTTTACAAAAAGTAACTATACTGTTGTGTATAAAAGCAGAGAAAAAATTAAGGCTTAGATTCTATTCCTTTTTTGAAAAATTACTCTCTGAAAATCGAATTTTGTTCATTCGCGTTCCATAGATTTGGTTGCAAATATTTTCCAAATAAAAACATAGAAAATAGGTAAATAAAATTTTGATTTGCAGGCCAGAGTATGCTGAATAGAATGCTTTTTATTCTAGAATGCTAGAGCAACCGAGAGCTGAGCAATTTAGGAAAGAGTAAATGTCTGCGAACGGGAAAAATGGCGCAAGGCACGAAACAAAAATGGCCGCCATTTGTAAACCAGATACCATACAAAAAAGTTAAAGATCGTTTTGAACAGCCAAAACATAAGGAAATTTAAGTACAAAATATGAATTTTTTTCGAGATGGTCGAGCGACCAGTGCTGGACCACTTAAAATGGATTGACCCTTAAATAAAATTTTCACAAATAAATTTTGTATGACTGGTAGAAATATGATTGGCGCTGTTGATTCATACAATTTTTGTTTTCTTATTTGCTGTTCTCTGATACACTTCACAACTGACGTTTTCGTGCTTGAGTGTGTTCCCAAAGGTCCTTTTCAAGCCGTTTACCTCCGAATTTCATTACAATTTCCTGCATTTCACATAGCAACGGACGGACACCACGACGTGAAATATATGTACTGTTCTGGAAACAAAAATTGATCGCTACCGTCTGCGGCTAAGTTCAGCTTATGCTCGGCTTGGGCAGCCCTTGTCGTGAAGAAACGTCGCAGGCGGGGCCTCACAAACTCATAGAAAATAGCGGGCGTCGCTAGTTCCGATGTGAAAATATTTTCAAATAAAAATACAAGGGATGAAACACTTTTATGAACATTAAAGTAAATTGATTCAAATATATATGAACACATACACTTAACCACTATTAACGCAATTCTTTTTGAAGAAATTACGTTGATGTGAGATAAAATAACACTAATTTTAGATAAATTACTTCCTTATACGCATTCTAATTCCAATATTGTTGTTTAAACACAATCCATGAACTTTATCAAATATCCAGATTTTTTCCATAAGAAAAACTATAATAATTGCCCATTTTCAAGTGTTCATATGTTTCTAAATGTTGCAAAAATTACAAAATACTGTCTGTCTGCATTCGATAGAAACTTTCTAGGGAACTATTTCAATAAAAGATAATAAAATTCACAGACCAAGTGTATATTTATTATTAAAGCAACAATTAAACTAGATATTAAGCAATCAATTTGCATCTATGGTCAAAATTATTATTTTGCGATTTTGAACTTTAGTTTTTACGTTACCTTTAGGCTTTTCTTATTATTTTTTTAATGAAATGTTTCCCCTAGGGACCGTCCATAAATTACGTAATGCAAATTTCGAGTATTTTCAATACCCCCTCCCCCTTGTAACAAACTTCCCCACCTCTATGTAACGCAGCGTAACGCTGCTTCACAACCCGTCCCTCCCCCTTCAGAGTTACGAAATTTATGGATGACCCCTTAACAGAAAACCTACTCAATATTTTTCAAAATGAGAGCAATGTCATTGGCTACTGTGTAGAACAAATGAACTAGTTTCAGAAAATAAAAGCAAAAAGGGATTGTTTTGAAGAAGTGCGGAATAAATCTGTTGGCATTTGAGACATATCAAAAACAACATTGTTGATAATACTGGTGATATGAAGCAGCGTTATCGCAGACTTTTCTGCGAAATTATTAACATTGTAGAGCAACTGAACTCAAGGTTCTGCAATTCTAAATCCTTGATGTTTTTAGAACTCACTGATTTCGAGAACAATAATCAAGCGCCCTTCCCACAAGAGGCCCTAGATTCGTTAATACAGAGCTATGGAACATTTTTCGATGTAGTACCGTTTGCGCTCAGAACTAACTGTCGTGTATAGTGTGACTGATGGTATTAAGAAACGAAGTGCTCAAGAATTGTTGATTTGTTCGTGACAATGAACTGGAAAAAGCATACTCAGAAGTGTTGAAACTGTGCGAACTTGTTATGATTATTCCGGCAAAAATTGGATCCGTTGAACACACGTTTTCGACATGTACACGTTTAAAAACGATTTGAGAAATTTTAAAATTCAAGACAGGCTTTCTAATTGTAAATAAATTTTCATAAATGAATTTTCAGTGTTAAAAAATCATTTATTAAAATACTGAATTTTACGACAGTGTCATCTCTGATTTTTGCAAAGCAAGACAGAAGAATTGCTCTTTACTACAAATAAGGTATTTACAAGTAGTTTGAATTATCCAGTTGTCGTCATATCCATGTGAAAATTAAAAATCTTCCATTTAAAATGTAATTGCGTCCTAAGAAAAAAATCACCACACGCCACTGAATTATAGATAAAAAAATATGCAAGATCACCGTTGAAATGAAAGCAATTCCTGATTACGCATTGTTTTAAGAGAAGAACAACGTGTTTGAAATGAAGTTCATCCTAACATCAAAATGGCAAAAAGACACGCACTTCAAAATGACGGTGTGTTGTACCTTGAACCTGAACATTTTAATGTTGTACCTTGGCCAGATCCGAGGTACAATACTTCCAAAATTATGGTACTATTGTATTTGATGTAATCTATTTACGTTTAGCTTTATATCTAGATGTGAGTTATCGATTATTTCAAAATCATATTTTCAAAAAAAAGCCGTGAAGTGCAACTGATTTCAAGAGAAAACCTGTAATCAAGGAGAACATTGAAAAAGCCATAGCTATGGTATTGAAGAAATATATTGCAATTTATGGGATTATTTATTATTATTATATTATTTAATATTCTATTTATCAGATTACACTTGGTACGTGCAATATATGAAAAAGGATATGAATTTTCAAAACAATTGAAGGAAGATACTATCATATTTACAATCGACAAGAATGATTTAATGAAGCTTCCACGTCCACTTCTTACTGGAGGATCAGCTTGACAGCTTCAAACGTTTACGTTTGAAATTGATTTATCCAGTGTTTGTTAGAGCTTCTTTTGATTATTTCATAGAGACTGTGTACATCTGAAAATGTTAATTACGCCTTATTTCGTCTTAAGACATTAATATTTATTAATAAAGTTAATAAATAACTTTGTTCTTCAAAATACGTTGCCATTTTCCCAACATTAAGAACGGTTCAAGATACAACATACCTGGGGCCAAGGTACAACACCTGTGTTGTACCTCGGTCTCAATTACACTTTTTTAAATTTGCAAATAAATCAATGATCTCGTAGGAATATGTGCTTGAAAAAAATATGTGTGATATATAATACTCTAGATTATCCATAAAATATATTTCGGTCAATTTTTGCCCAGAAACAAAAAAAAATAAATATACGAACGTCAAAATTGTTCCGAGGTACAACAGATTCACATACATTAAACACAACATTGTGCAATGATGAACAGCAAAGCTTTATCCTTATTGCATGTTGAGTATTATTGCATCTAGAGTAACTGAACTCAGAAACAAGAGAAACAATTATGCATTTGCACAAGGCAAATAATTAAACAACTGAGAAGAAAGTAAGCAAACATTGAGACATTACAATAACACAAATCAAGTGATGTGACTTGAAATTGAATTTACTGATACAACGTCTGTGGAAATATGCTACATGCATATCCACACAATACAGACTGTGTTAAAAAACAGAACCATAATAAATAACATTAAAGCGAGTTCATACTGAGTACTCGTTATTCCCATTATTTAGTTAGAATGTATTAAAAGAGTAACGTACTTGCGAGATACCATGGTAATAATGTACTCGGCACACACTGTTCGAGAGTAAGGTACTGTTGAGAAGATCTTATACAGGCACTGATATAAGCAAAATTGCGGAGCTCGCGTTTAACACGTCTGACCTACTGACGACAGAAGGGGGTGTGTACAGCACCCGTCCGCGCCATGAGATCGTTTCTTCGCGCTACTTGCAGGAGTGAGGCTTTCAATTCCAGGAATTTACATGTTTATTAACTCTTCGTGATTAAGAGCGAATATTTACATTACAATAGTGAAGGAATTAATTAATGTGTTTAATTGTCATTATTCCTTGTTTAAATTAAAGCACCGTTGTCATAAATACTTTCGTATAACGGGCATTTTCCTCCAATCAGCGACCAAGTAAATTATAAGTGTAGAGTGCTGAGGCTGTTGTTTGAAAGGCCGGCACTGGCTCCCGCGTGCGGAACTCGAAGCGCCGCAGAGGCGGAAGTGGAAGGGAGGGCGGCCCACGGTGACCGCCGGTTCAAAGCTGCCTCCCAAATAATACCTAAATGGATATGAAATAAAAGAGTACAGGGGAAGAAGGGCTGATGAATATTTTATAAATTTTAGACGAATGCGATTTTAAGGAAGCAAACCATAAAATCGGTTAATTGTTGCTGAACTTTAAAGTATTTTTACTTTCCCGTATACGTACGAATACGGAGTGATATACGTAGTATAGGGAAAGTCACGTAATGCTGCGCGAAAAAATGGCAAATTTTCGCCACAAAAAAATTCGTAGCCGGGCGCTGATAACGAAAAAGTGGATAAAACCAGTTGCTAAATTAAGAAAAAATCCCCTAACATGTGGTGTAGCCAAAATCCATCTTTTGTGGGTCCTTGATACCGAAAAACCAATTGAACGGAGAACGTCCCTCTGTCCGTCTGTCCGTCCGTCTGTGAACACTGCTAGCACGTAAACCATACGTACGATTTCTTCCAAAATTTCCCCGGTCGATCTGGTTTTAGTCGAAGCTTTGAGATTTTGAAAAATATTCTATAAAATTTGGGGGAACTTTACATTACCCCGGGACATTTCCAAAATTTTCTCAAAAATGGCTCCAAATTTTTTCTTTAAATTTCTTGTAAGAGTAGAGTAATATGCACTTATTAAGGTGGCATAGGTCCGATTTTCACGGATAACTCTGAATTTTTGAAAATTGCAAAAGTTTAAAATTTTTTCGGCGTCTATAAAATTGTAGATAAAGGTTTTTCTTTTGAATAAAACTTGTTGTCCAAAGTGAGTTCTTTCATTAAGATCACACACGTTTTTTTGAAAAGTTTAGTAGTTTTTGCGCAATATTGTGTACAATATGTGCAATTTCAAATAATTACAAAACCAAGGTTTTCTCCGCGATGTTGATGCGACTAAAAATAAAAATAATTTAAAAAAGAAAGATTTTCTCAAAAACATCTCCAAATTTTTTCTTTAAACGTTTGGTAGGTATAGTGCCGAATGTATTTTATGACATGACAAAAACGCCATATAGCTCTATTCTTTTGTTTTTTCAAAAGTTGCAAAAAATGTAATTTTTTTGACTTCTCACTCACGTCGTTAATATTTACATTAGCGGCGATTTTTTCACACTATTATACTTACGAGTACATGTGCTTTAAATAATGCTAAGTAAAGTTTCTCGAAAACAACCGTTTTCTGTGAAAAGTAGCTCAATATTTCGCATTTAAGAAACGCTCAAACGCCATTTTCTAATAAATGGCTACAAATGTTTTCTTCAAACTTTTGTAACGGATAGTGCTAATTACACTCTTTAATATGACGTACAGTTTATTTTGAGTTATGTTTTTGTTTTTTCAAAAATTACATAAATGTAATTTTTTGAAAGATCTCTCACATCTTTAATATGCACATTACCAGCAATTTGTAAAGCTTATTGTATTTATGAGTGTAATTGCTTGAAATAACTTGAAATAAAGTAATTTGAAAACAAAACTTTTCTGTGAAAATGAGCTTCAAATTTCGAATTTTTAGTAGCGCTAAAACACAATTTTCGTTAAAACGTCACATAATTTTTAAAAGAAAATTGCCATTTAGGACTAGGTTTTTGCGCTCTTTAATATTCTGAAATTAATATTTCCGTTCTACCAATAGGAAATCGAAAAATTAGGAAAATGACAAAAAAATGTAGTTTGTGCGGTGATAGATGGCAGATGGCAAGAAAGAGTATGTGACAATTCCGAATAGCTAGCGAAGACACAAGGAAATAGAAAACTAATACGGGAAAGTCTGTGCCACTCTGTAGCACCACTAGTTATTTAAGAAATTAGATCAATTATTTATCTAGTTTGCGAACATACGTACAGCAACGTTACTCACATTTCTCAATATCTGTAACATTATTACCACTGTAACTCTTTATTGAAAATTGGAAAAAAGGGACTCATTGCAACTGAAGTCAATTCTTACAGATATTAAAAGTTCCTAGTTTATTCTGAACTTGGAAGAGGTTATTTTAAAATTCTGTTGCCTTGCTGCTGCAGAAATGGACGAGTTGTCAAAGGTCAGAAAACGTTGCTCTAGAAATAGGAAGCGAATTTGAAAGAAATTTGAAAAAAAATAATAAGATTAAATTCATCCGTGTAACTGTATTGAAGGACATACCACTACATGATTTTTCTTGCAGCTGAAATTCATGATGTGCTGGCTTAAGAAAGTCCTGCTGAGGCCTCTTTTCGAAGAGAGTTGCTTGTTCCCAAGAACAATTATAGGTATCTCTTAATCTGATGTAAGGTCCTCTGGTAGCCTTCATTTATTTTCTCGTCGAGAAGCTTGACTTTTTGACATATTCCTTGTCAGGGAATAATGTTTATTTTCTGAAGACGTCATGATGAACTTCCACTACAGAGGATGGTGAGAGCCTAGTCCAGTCATTCGGCAGTTCGGTCTTAGCTATAGTATTGATCAAGCCAAAGTTTTTGTCACACTCCAAATATGTGTCCACGAATTGGAAATGTAATGTGTATCGACTCCAGCATTTTTTCCCCATTAACCAGGTTGTACAAGAATCTAATGAAGGTGAAATTCTTTTGCTGGCCACGGCATGAGACACAAAATATCTTCACATGTTTTACTTCAGGGCGAAGGAAATTGCAGAAAAGAAATGTAGTATTTCAATGCTTCTTTTTTAAAAATTTATTGTCTTCCTGTTCAACGTACATGTTTTCAGGGTTGTCAAATTACACAAAATTTTATAACGTTTGGTTAATTTTAACTGTGGGTGCCCTGAATGGGAGTGTTAAATGTTTTTGTTCAGTTTAAATATTTTAAAATATTCTTGAAAATGATACTGCTAAAAAATGAGAATGGTCGTTGATATTGATAGGGGTCATCTTATGAGGTCAATTTTATGGTGGTCTGAATCTGTCTTTTGGGAAGCGTGAGTTTATGCGTAGGTTCAGTTCTGCAGTGCGACCAAGGTTGAATATCTGGGTGCAGGGAGATGTGGAAAGTGTAGAATAGAAGTCTTCGGACAGTTTAGTAATATGCTCTTTTATTTTTGGAGTTTGCTGTTCATGATGTATTTGCTGATTTGAGATGAACCATGGGGTTTTAATAATAATTCTTAGCGCTTTGTTTTGTACGGTTTGGAGAATTTTTACATTCGATTTGGCTGCATTTCCCCATATCGGGCAAGCGTACGTCATTGTTGGTCTAATTACCGATTTGTAAACTAGCATTCCGGTCTCGGTTTTAAGGGAGGACTTTTTGTTAATTAGTGCGTACAGTTGGGAAATTTTTGCTTGAGTTTTTATTCCTGTTGTGTGGATGTGTGCTTTCCAATTTAGTTTGGTGTCAAGTTGAATTCCTAGATACTTTGCTGCTGTATTATTTGGAACCCAGGGAATAAGTTCGTTGTGCATGGTTAACTGTAGTGGGGTGATGGGGTGGCTTAGTGTGAAAATTTTTGCCTGCGTTTTGTTTGGATTTATTTTGATTCTCCAATTTTTTTGCCCATGTGTTGCATATGTCGAGGTCACCTTATAAGTTATTCCTCTCTGTCTTATTCTCCTCGTCCTTTGTAAAAATTACAGTGTCATCTGCGTAAAGCGCTATTTGTGAGTCAATTAGATGTGAATAATCGGATACATATATGTTGAATAATACTGGGGATAATGTGGAACCTTGAGGCAATTCTGCTGAAATTTGATATAAGGGTGATATGGCATCATTAATTTTAACTTGGAACCTTCTTTGATTTAAGAAACTTTGAAGAATTTGGTATAAATATTCGGGAGTACCTATTTGTCTTAATTTGTAAAGTAGACCTTCATGCCATATTTTGTCGAAGGCTTTTGTTATATCCAGAAATATTGCGATGGTGTGTTGTCTGGTGTGAAATCCTTGTGCTATGTATTCGGTTAACCGTAGTATTTGATGTGTTGTGGAGTGGTTAGATCGAAATCCAAATTGTGTGTCTGGGATTACGTGTGTGTTTGTCAGAAATTTTATTAATCGCTTTAATATAAGTTTTTCCAATAGTTTTGACAATATAGGGAGTAGGCTTATCGGTCTATAGTTCGCTGGTTCTTTAGGATTTTTTTCCTGGTGTGCGGAAGGGCAGCACTGTTGCAATTTTCCAATCGTTGGGAAAGTAGCCTAGTCTGAGTGCTGCGTTAAATATTACTGTAATACCAGCTATCAGGTTGTTATTTAATTCTTTTAGAACTTTATTGAAATATTATCGTATCCTGCTGATTTTTAGTTTTTGATTTTTGATTTCAAGTTTAACTTCTGATGGAGATATATACTTTATATTAAATGGAACTGTAAATAGTGGTTTCTTATTAAATTCATCTACTTGTTTATTAAAATGTTCGTTCTCGACTGGGTTTGGGTTGAACGACTTTTCAAGGTAGTTAGCTATAAGGGATGCTTTCTCAATATCGGAATTAGCCATTACTGAACCTAGTTTAATTTGAGGAAATTCTTGTTTTTGCCTTTTAATTCTCTGTATGATGGACCATATATGACTAGATGATGGGTGAATTTCTCTTAGAATAGTCTGGAAACTTGCATATCTATGTTGGTCAAGTTTTGTTTTAACTAGTCTCATCATTTTGTTTCATTTTCTTTTTAAATCTGGTCGTCGTGTTATTTGCCATTAGCGTCATAGATTCTGCTTACTTTTATCAGGTTTAAAATTTTTAATGGAATTAATTGTTTGTTTATCGAATTTGTTCTTTTGAAATATGTGGTAGAGTTTGTGAGAGCTCCTTGAATGTTGCCGACTAGTCGTTTGACATCATTATCTAGGCCATTGGTGTATTGAATGTTTAGAGGATGACAGTAGTTAATTTTTAGATTTTCCCTGAATTTAAACCAGTTAATTTTACCTTTTTGCTGTTTATGAAAAGAAGATAGATATAGAGGGTGAAGTGATATGATTATTGGGTTGTGGTCCGAGTCGAGTTCAGGAAATACGTTTTGATACAACGGGAAATCAATGTTTTTTGTTATGAGGATATCCAATATGTCTGGAATTATATTATTGTTGTATGGGTAGTGAGTGGGTTCTATTGGGGCCAGAATACATAAATTGAAGGTGGTAGCTAGATTTAGCTGATTTATTCCTTGAGGTGATGTGTTGCATCCCCAAGCGCTGTTTTTCCTGTTAAGGTCACCTATTAATATTGTTCCCAAAAGTGTCTGTGTATATTTGTCTAGGAAATAATTTATTAGGAGGTTTGTATGCCGCTATTATGGTTGTATCTTTGTTATTTATTTTGGTATTTATTGCTATAGTTTCTAGGTTGATGCTCGTAGGACTGTTAATTAACGTATGTTTTATATCTTTGTGCACTAGTATGGCTACTCCTGCTGCCGTCGCTGACAGACTGTCGTTGCGATAGATAATAAAGCCTGGTACTGAAAACTTGATTTGTGGTAACAGGTGAGTTTCTGAAATACAAGCTATTTTTATGTTGTGTTTGGCTATAAAGAATCGGAATTGATTTTCTTGCCTTTTTATTACGTTTGCGTTCCAGTTGAGAATGTTTGTTTCTGGATATTTATTTATGTCCATTTTCTAGGGCTGATTGTATTAATATTTGAATTTGTGGAATGAGTGCATTTAATACTTGGTTAGTGATTGTTGTTATTAGCTGCCCTTGTTGTGAAGTGAGATTGGAGTTCGTATGAGGAGGATTTTGGAAACTAAGTCTTAGAGAATTTGAACTCCAGGCATTTTTGGGAGAACGTTGCGTTGGGTTTGTTTGTTGTAGATGTTTTTGAGGGAAATGTTTTTGGTCAAGGTTTTTTATCTCCTGAAATTTTCTAGTGCTAAATGTCAGTTCTTTGGTTATACCTCTCTGCTTGATTTTTTAGCAAATTTTCATAAACTTCACATCCTTTCCAACTGGCCGTGTGGCCTTTTTTGCAGTTAACGCATTTCCGAGTTGTTTCCGTTTTAGGTTCCGTGCATTTTGAATAATGGTGGTTACCTAACGCATCTTGGAGGGCGCCCACAGTTAGCTTGGGCGTGATCAAACCTTTGACATTTTTTACATTGAATTCGTAATTTGTGATTGACTCTAGGATACAATCTAATAACACTGTATAAAATCTATCTAAAGATAAAGACTCCTTCCTTTGAAATTATCCTCTAGATCTACAGCAGAAGTTGTTAATGGTTTTCTATCTTTTCTGTGAAGGCGAGTTACTTTGATAACTGGGTATTTTTTACTAGTTCCTGAAAGATTTCTGTATCACTATACAATGTGTGAATATCTTTTATTACAATTGAAAATGTTTTATGCTTGTATCACAAAATGTGTGGTATTCAATGTTGTTCTCATTGCAAAATTTACGAAGATCTCTGAAATCGTCTACTGAATTAAGTTTAACTTTCATATTGTCTGCTTCTAATTTTGTTTTGAAATCTTGTTTAACTACACTTTTAATGTCTTTTATTAATAATTGAAAACTTTCAGCATTGTGCATGATTATTGGAGGAATTTTAATCACTGTTTCCGCGGAACTGGTGTGTTCTTCTTCTTCATTTTCATTGTTTAATGTTTCGAACATGTGTTCAGTGGGAATAGCATAACGAGAAACAGTACCAGTTTTCAGTCTTTTGGGGTCACTTTGATCTGTTGGGGCAGGTGCACTATGTTGCAAGGGCGGCCAACTAGAGCGTTGGCTATTTTGTACTTGCGTTTGAAGTTCCTGTAGTTGCTGTTGCAGTTGTAGTAGTTGTTGGTGCTGTTCCTGGAGTTGATGCTGCTGCGCCCGTATTTGCTGCTGTTGTTGATCTATGATGAATTGTTGTTTATACTCTAATGAATATTGCATGGGATCTCGCGTAGTGTTGTTCACGGCCTCCATCGCTTCTTTGATGCTCTGTCCGAGGGCAGAGCACGGTAAATCACTTTTATCTATTTTCACTACTCTTAACGAATACTGAACACAAACAATAAATACTATTCGTGAGAATCACTTCAACACATAGACGAACACAAAAAAAATGAGGTCTGCACGGACACTGGTGGTCGAACCGTTTCCAGCGCGGAGCGATAACTGTCGCTGATAGCGGACCGCACAGGGCAGCGAACTGCTCTGTTCCGATGTCGCAGTGAGAATGTGTTCTATGCTTCTACAATGCAAACTTTTGCCTAGAAATCAATATTTCAAACCAATTTTGAGAACATTTTTCGACTCAACTATTCGGAATATCCACGTAGTTTATTAGACAAAACATGCTTAGAATTGTCTTAAAAGTTTATTTTCGAAGTTTCGACGTTTCTCCCCCGGACATCTGTATATATTGCCTGACTAAACTAACTGCTTCAGTCATCGATTTGTGTGGATTATGGCCATGTCTGCCTCGTTTACGAGCCCCTCCACTTTTTACTTTCCCGTATATGTGCGTATACACAGAGTGATATACGCAGTATAGGGAAAGTTATGTAATGCGAAAAAATGGCCAATTTTCGGCGGAAAAAATTCATTGCCGGGCCGTGAAAACGAAAAAGTAGATAGAACCAGTTGCTAAATTAAGAAAAACAAACCTCTAACACGTGGTGTAGCCAGAAACCCTGTTTTCTAGGTCCTTGGTACCGAAAAACCAATTGGAAGGAAAACGTCCGTCTGTCTGTCCGTCTGTCTGTCCGTCTGTCTGTCCGTCTGTCTGTCCGTCTGTCTGTCCGTCTGTCTGTCCGTCTGTCTGTCCGTCTGTCTGTCTGTCTGTCCGTCTGTCCGTCTGTCCGTCTGTCCGTCTGTCCGTCTGTCCGTCTGTGAACACTGCTAGCGCCTAAACCATACGTACGATTTCTTCCAAAATTGATATTCCCCGGTCGATCTAGTTCTAGTCGAAGCTTTGAGATTTTGAAAAAGATTGTATAAAATTTGGGGGTACTTTATATAAAGACCCCGGGAATTTTCAAAATTTTCTCAAAAACGGCTACAAATTTTTTCTTTAAATTTCTTGTATGAATAGAGTAAAATACACTTATTAAGGTGGCATAGGTCCAATTTTCACGGATAACTCTGAATTTTCGAAAATTGTGAAAGTTTGAATGTTTTTGGCCTCTTTCTCCAACTATAGAATTGAAGATAGAGATTTTTTCTTCAAATTAAATTTGTTCTGCATATTGAGTTCTTTCATAAACGTCATGTAAATGTTTTTCAAAATTTTAGTAGTTTTCGTGCATTAATTGCGTGCAATATGTGCAATTTTAAAAAATTACAAAAACAAGATTTTCTCAAAAACGGCTCTACATTTTTTCTTTAAACTTTACGTGGGGATAGTGGTAAATGTACTCTATCAGATGACATAAAATCCATATTGCTCTATAGTTGGATTTTTTCAAAAATTACAAAAAATGTATAGTTTACATGTTTCTCACGTCGATATTTACATTAGCGGCGATTTTTTCACATTATTATATTTACGATTACAGGTGCTTTAAATAATGTCAAGTAAAGTTTCTCGAAAACACAACCGTTTTCTGTGAAAAGTAGCTCAATATTTCGCATTTTCAGAAACGCTCAAACGCCATTTTCTGGTATATGGCTGCAATTTTTTTCTTGAAACTTTTGTAACGGGTAGTGCTAATTACACTCTTTAGTATAGCGTAGAGTTTATTTTGAGTTATTTTTTGTTTCTTTCAAAATTTACATAATTGTAATTTTTTTGAAAAATCTCTCACATCTTTAATATACACATTACCACCAATTTGTAAAGATTATTATATTTGTGAGAGTACGTGCTTGAAATAACATGCAATAAAGTATTTGGAAAACTCAAAAATTTTCTGTGAAAATGAGCTTCAAATTTTGCATTTTTAGTAGCGCTAAAACGGAATTTTCTTTAAAACGGCACATAATTTTTAAATGAAAATTGCTATTGAGGACTAGTTTTTTATGTTCTTTAATATTTTAAAATTAATATTTTTGTTCTACCAAAAGGAAACCGAAAAAATTAAGAAAATTACAAAAAAATGTTCGTTTGGTCGTGATAGATGGTAGCTGGCAAGAAAGGGTATGTGGCAATTCCGAATAGCTAGCAAAGACCAAAGGAAATAGAAAAGTAATACGGGAAAGTCTGTGACATTCTGTAGCACCACTAGTTTCCTTCTGATTCCATGCGTTTGGATGAACGCCTTTCGGCACGCTTCAACACCTTGTTGTTATTCACCGTCCGTAACTCTAACTCTATATGACGACCAGCGTCCTCCTTTCTTCCTTTCACTGGCAACACCGATATAAACCCGCAATGAAACGAATTTTGGGAATTTATAGATTTAAGCAAGTTAAATACTCACGTTTAGCTTGTCTTTTGCTATCATACAAATGTGTCAGCCGTTTTCTTGTGTAACGTATTTTTGATGGTAATTTTTTACCTCAGTTTCCAAGTTTAGCTTCTTTTCTGTACTGAAGTTATTTTAATTAGTTACCGTGTATCTTTAAGCTTGGCCGTAGATGCATCACAAGTGCTACAGGTGTCTGTTCTGGGCTACCCGAACGAAATATTAAAGTCGGAGCAAAATATCGCCCGGTAAGTTTCATACGAGATCTTTTGATTTGTAAAACTTTCAATAAACATTAAACATTCTTTTCACATCAAGTTTTTTAGGAAGGTACATTTTAGCTGAATCTTGAAGACTGTATTGGCTGCAGGTGTCGTTAATGCTTTGAATCTGATTTCTACTGTACCCTTTCAAAACACTTTTTTCTACACAAACAATTTTCATCCATGTTTTGACTTTGTAACTTAAGCTTCCATATTTTCACGAGATTTTCTTTTCTTACTTCTTGTTTCCGACATTTTACCCTTCTTCACATTGACTATTCACTTCAATTGCTAACGTCACCACTTCAATTAGGGCTAACCTTCAAGACAATCATATGAAAAATAATATAAAATCCACCCAACAGGAATACCAGTACAGCACCGCATCAACACACAGAGGAATTACAATTCACGTACCTAATAATAATGCAATGAGTCCCTCTTTATTACAGAAGCAAAATGAGCTTCTTCTTCCGCAGTACAATTTTTTTAATTGAAAGTTTCACTGTTAACCAGCTCCTTTCTTTGAGTTTTCTTATCTAGAATGCAAGTTTTCTGAACAAGCTATAGATGGAGCCAATAAAACAATTTTTTATTATTGCAATGAGTTCTTCTTCCCCTGTACTATTCATATACATTTTTGAATTATAGTTTTAAGAATAATGTATACCTAAGATGCACAGGTAATTGCCTATGCCTACGCAGGTATGGAATTGATGTCTTCATGTGGCATTTCTGAATTCTGTCCCGGACACATGCTTTATCTGGAATTGTAGTCTTCCATTTGCGATTCTTAGCTAGGACATGTAACGTGTTTTCAATGCTTCACCGAGTCTGATAACATTACCAATCGACGTCTTCGCAAAAGCTATTGCTTCGACGCTTCGCAATGCTATTGGTTTCCTCTAATTTTTTTGTTTATTATTATATTTGAAAAAATATTTTTATTACGCGCGTTTTCTACTACAATGTAAAATGAAGATTAACTATATTACTTTTAGTTTATATTTTTAGTTTATATATAATATATTTTTAGTTTATTTAATGTTGACTTTTGCTAAATATATTTTTAATTCATATTCTTAGTTTTAAGCGCATATATTAGGTGTTTTAACAGCATATATTGGCTATTTTAAGTGCATGGTTGCATGCATATTTTTAACTTCTTAGTGCATGAAGTTCCGGGGTCTACTGATTATAGTATGCTAAAATTGAAAGCTTATTTCAGTGTTATCAAAGCAAGCTTAAGTGAAATTATTATTGATTTTTTGGATTATGTGCTGCAAATACTATATCTGTTAAATTTATTTCTGTTTGTTGCACCACTAGTTTGTTCATGAAAAGGGAGGGTAAAGTTATTGCTGGTGTATAGTTTCAGTAGCGCTGTAATATACTGTTTTTGTGGCACTGTAATATTGGTATTTTACTAATAGCAATTTGAAATCCCCAGGAAACAATGATGTCAAGAAAGAGAAAAATTGACTCGGAGTGTAGGATATTCAAAGAACAGTGGACGTATGATTACTTTTTTATGCAGTACAAAAAAAGAGATTGTGCCAGAATATGCCAGAATATAGTGTGTGTGTTCGAGGAATACAATTTGCGTCGACACTATGAAACTCATCATAAAGATAAATATGATTGTTTGGTCGGAGAAGTGAGAAAAGATAAAATATTATAACTGAAAAATACAGTGGCAACTCAGCAAAATACTTTTGTGAAGCATAAGCAACTAAATATTTCATCTCTGCGAGTAAGTTTTCAAGTTGCCAAGCTAATAGAACGCACTGGCAGACCGTTCGTGGAGGGAGAATTTGTTAAAGAATGTCTTCTTTCTGTTGCCAAAGAGATGTGTCCAGACAAGGCTGATTTATTTAGTACAGTGAGTCTTTCAGGACCTACAATTACACTTACACATTGAAGAAATGGGAGACAATTTGCATCAGCGTTTGCGAAACTCCACCAAAAAAATTCATATTTTTCCTTGGCACTCGACGAAAGCAATGATGTTCGTGATTCTGCACAACTTCTAATTTTCATTCGTGGAACGGATGATTCTTTCGAAGTCACAGAAGAGATTGCTGCACTGCAAAGCATCAAGTAACAACTACAGGAGCGGATATCTATGAAAAGGTTTGCCAAACTGTGAATGGTTTGGAGCTGGATTGGGCTAAACTAGCCAGCGTTACAACTGACGGTTCTCCTAGCATGGTGGTGGGTCTAAGAAAGAGTAATTGCTCGCATTAACCAATAGATGGACAAACATAATCATTCTCATCCAATAACCATACATTGTCTCATCCACCAATAAGCGCTGTGTTGTAAATCACTGAAGTGGGACTCTGTTATGAAAATTGTGATATCTTGTGTTAACTTCATTAGAGCCCATGCATTAAACCAGAGACAATTTTAGGAATTTCTGTCTGAGCTAAATGTTTACTATGAAGATATTATGTATCACACAGAAGTCCAGGGAGAGTCAAGGGAGAGTTTTGAAACGTTTCTATGAATTACATAACCAGATTACAACTTTTCTGCTTTCAAAAAACCAAGAAGTACCAGAGCTCAATGATGGAGAATGGAAATGACACCTCGCCTTTCTGACAGATGTAACAGAGCTACTCAACAATTTCAATGTGCAACTTCAAAGAAAGGGGAAGCTCATCTGTGATATGCAATCACATGTCAAAGATTTTGAAGTAAAATTAGGCCTCCTCATCAAACAAGTGAAGGAGGAAAACTTCTGCCATCTCCTCACAACTCAAAATCTGTTAGCGGAAAAACAATCCGTTGCATTCCCAAACAAAACATGTGTGTATCCACAGGAAAAATTGCAAAACGAGTTCCAATTTAGATTTAAAGAGCTTCATCTCTATGAACAGGACATGCAACTTTCCGTAACCCATTTTCTATTGACATTGAAAATGTGGATACAATTTTTCAAATGGAGCTGACTCATCTATAGAATTGTGACTCCCTGAAAGACGCATTCAAGCAAGCAGCCTTTATAATAACTATGCATCTCTCCCCTCTGAGACATATCCTCATCTCAGGAACCATGCACTCAAAATGGCAACCATCTTTGGCCAACCATCAGTACTTATGTCTGTTAACAGACTTTTTCTAGAATGAAACATTTGAAATCTCCAACCAGATCAAGACTAACGGATGAAGACTTGCATCACGTGTTACGACTAGCAGTGACAAATATGGAACCGGACATTGACCATCTCATTAGCCAAAAGCAGGCCCATAGTTCCCATTGATATACTGGTACGTTTGTTAATTTAATTTTACTTCCTTTTAAATATTTTATTTGTTCCCGTTTTGATTCACTTCAAAATAAGATATATGCAGTGTGTATAAGAATTTGTTCGTCGTTTTTGTTTTTACTATAGTGCGATTTTTCTAACTCTGCCTCTCAGGGCCAGTCTTCACGATGTCTTCAATATGTCACGGTACCTCGAGTCTTTCTCAGTCATGCCGCTAGATGTCGCATGATCACGACCGTATCAAGCAGTGCTTGCGACCATGCGACATCTAGCGGCAGGACCGAGAAAGACGCGAAATGCCGTGTGATCGGCCAAAGGGGCTTGAGAGACCGAGTTAGAAAAATCGCACTATATAATCCGGCCCTCAGACGGCATGCGGGACAGTGAACTGGCCCCCGTTTAAAAAGTTTGTGGATCCCTCATGTAATGAAACATACATTTTTTAAAAAATTATATTATCATTTGTGAACATACACTGAAAAAGTTACCTCTTCGAACATTTTCAAACCCTAAACAAAGATGTGTTTTTTCGGACATGGTCATAATGAAGTAAGTCAGCTAATCCTAGTTGTAATAAAATCTGTGAATTGTGAGTTCTTTAGTTTGTTTAATAATTATATTATCCTGTACATCGTTGTCTTTTATTTACTGAATTAATTTCTATGTTAGTTTATCGAAGTTCATTATCGAAGTTATGTTATCGAAGAACATTTCTGTTACTTATACGAAGGCAATCTAAAACGTATTAGGTGTCGTGTACTTTTGAAAGTAAGAATAACAGTATCAAGTACTACGACTCATGTACTATGACTGCACGCACGATGCAAGAGTAATAAGAAAGACGGTCTCGCGCTCTTCAGCTGTCAACATTTGAACCATCTCAAGACAGCATCCACAGGGCTTCGCGAACGAACTATGATGACATTTAAATGTGACAACGGAGGCGGTCCAAGACAACATTCCACGGCACCCAGGTCAGGAATATCACAGATCGCTCGAAATCGTAATGCCCAGTCCATACTGATAATATGTAGAACATGGCTTCAATCACACAAAATGAAAAAGTTCGTCAGCGTTGCCACCATGTAAGGTGGCATTCCTATTTTCTAGCGCAATTTTGTCATATATAGCATACATGATAATGCTAAAGCGATATCCCGTTCTGTAATTACAAAATTAATCTTAATACACATTTATTATATATACATGTCTGAGGAAGAAACGTCGAAAACTCTAAAACTTAACCCAGAAATTTAAAAAAAGCATCCAATTTACAGAATTCGACTGCTTTTCTATTTCTGGGTTAATTTTTATTTCTGAACATATATATTCATTTCCTTTGTACATGATACACAATTTACATGTTTCTGGAGTGTTTCTATGCTTCTGCAATGCAAATTTTTGTCTAAAAAGTATTTTTCAAAACCAATTTTCAAGTGCTTATTGCGGCTCAACCGTTCAGAATATCCAAGTATTTTATTAGGCGAAACATGTTCGCGATCATTTACCCTTCATAAGTCAATCGCCACTATTTTTTATCAATCCAATGTAATTTAATTTTAGAGTGGAAGTAAATTCGTGTCACCTCAAAATTTCGTTTCGAATAAAGAAATCAGGCACAGATGTTCGACTCAAATGAGGCTTAAATTGTGCGAAGCAATGTTCTTAAAATAGAGATTTAAAGTTTTAATCTTCTCTAAATTAAAAGTATTTTGAATGAATATTTACGAGCCATGGCCAATTGAAGTGTCTTTTTATAACGTTTAACGTAAAATAGACCAAATTCGGACTAATGTGGCCCACTGTTTGATCCAAATAAGTAATGTTTGATTATCGTAAAATTGTTGTGAAATAATGTGGGCACCACCTCAGCCAAAAATACGTTAATAAAAATGCCGTTAAATATTTATTCGTTATTTTCTAAAAAGTAGCAAAGAATGTGGAAAAATGTGGTGTTTATGGAGTTTGTGGCACCCCTGAACTCATTTTAAAAACTGTTTCATTGGTGCCGATGTTATTCTTACATCAAAAACTTTTTTCGTTAAGCCTCTACAAATATCTTCAATATAGCAAAATGCTGAATAAAGAAAGCAGTGCGGCACAAATGTGGTGGCGCAGGGCGTAAATAGTGAAGGCGCAGGGCACAATTTTAGCCGATTGGAGTGAAACAGTCAAACTGTGAGAAGCAAAGTTCTTAAAGTAGAGATTTCGAGCTCCCACAGCGGGCCCACAGCGAAGCAGAAAGAAATACATCTTATTTCATAGAACGTAAGGCAGAACGATTGATCTGTAACCGTCCTGCGCGCGGCCGTTGCGCTGACAGACCACGCAACTAGATGCAGCCTACGGATTCTCAGAATCGCACGTGTGCGCTTCGCTTCTCTCTGTTCGTCGCTCGCCACGGACGGAACAATCCAGAAGGTTCTATCGCAAAATTTAAATTGCAGCTTGTGATAGGCCACTGCTATCCCTAACCCGTTGGGCTCCAGCGCTCGCGATCCTGACGATTCTCTCGTAGCTAAACCACCAAATCAGTCCCGCTGTAGACAACGCGACCAACACACGTGTGCAGGGCTCCGTGTTAATTGCACTTAAAAAATCGTTTTTGTGCAATCTCGGGCTGTTCCCAGTTCGCACGACATTTAATCAGTTTTCATGACAGGAGGCATGCGGTAAGCATCTGTCACTTTTGTGTAAAGACTACACACGAGTTATGTAGCAACCCCTCTGGGTACATAATTGCTCCATGAACGAAGGTCAGACAAACAACCCATGACGGAAACTCCTGTTTCCAATCTTATTTGTTCTCGATTTCGCTTGCAGGCGCTTCCTCCTCGGAAACGCCCCACAAACATGTTATCGCTACTGTCGTCACCATGTATTACCAACCAGTAGCACATAAAAGCACGAGCCGAATCGCCAAGAGTAGCATTCAGCTCGGAGCCGTATCTCTGTAACCACGTCTCGTTAAACTTTCGGCCATATTGGAAAATTGTAACTTGTTTAAGCTAATAAACATTAACTGTGAATCTCCTCGAACGTTTTATTCCAACGAGCTGCATCCACCACTGGTATTGAATCCGTGGGTTCTCCTATTCCGCCATCACTTCGAGACGGCAACGAGTGAAGAACATAACTCACGTAATAATTGTTTTTTTTTTAACTGTGCAACCTAGGTCTGCTTCCGGTTGGCACGTGTAAAGTATTTACCATCATTTGCAGTGTGTAAAGCGCCTGCATCAGACTCTTGGACAAAGTGCTAGCTAGTAGTGCACTCCAAGTAGTGTGTTTTACTGTGTTCTATGTACTGTGCTCATGTAAGCAAGAACTTGAGTGATGTTATATATATATATATATATATATATATATATATATATATATATGTATATATATATGTGTATATATATGTATATATATGTGTATATATATATATATATACACACACACATATATACACTTTGGCAACCGTGTATCTTTGCGTCCTTTCAATACTGCTGTGGCTGGCACATCGATACAACAGCAGAGGAAGTGAGCTGCGCATCATAATCTGCAGCAACTTTCCTCTTTCTGTGTTTTTCCCATTCAAGGGCTTAGGCGGGCAGGTACCCAGCTCACAAGTCAGAAGCTTCTCGCACTGAGCAGGGTGGGTAAAGTGGTGTGGGTAGAGGCATGAGCCAGCAAATAAAATGTCTTTTATTTATCTATATTAAGTCTGTATGTATTAAATCATATAATTATATTCAACTTGGTCCAATATTATTCTTGAAACAGCCTTATTTGTAATAAACAGAAACTTTAATATAAAATATAGCAACAAGTTTCAAGGTTTTATTTTACCTCATCATCAGGCTAGAAGAATTAATAAAATTCAATTAATTAAAAAATTTTTTAACAATTTTGATATTTTTTTCCTTCAAAATAATTAATTGAATTTTATTAATTCTTCTAGCCTGATGATGAGGTAAAATAAAACCTTGAAACTTGTTGCTATATTTTATATTAAAGTTTCTGTTTATTACAAATAAGTCTGTTTCAAGAATAATATTGGACCAAGTTGAATATAAAAATAAAATGTCTCTTCAGGCGAATCTGTCCTGTATGCTTCAGAAACAAAACTGTAACACTGAAGATGGGGAGGGAAGTTTTGACTGATTTATCGACTTATTAACAGCAAATTAACAATAATTGTTATTTAATGAACGCCAGCTCGGAGAGAAATCACGAAGATATCTCGTGAAGCATCACTGCCAAGCTGTTTATTAATTATAACAATAATTAATTATTATAATAGAACCTGGAAATTATTTATTTTTATTTTATTTTATGTCGCATCAACTACAAAGGTTATTAGCAAGCTGGAAATTAAACAAATAGGAAACTCTTAATAAACTTAATAAGTATTAATAAAATAAACCTCCTTAATTTCTAGATTTCTAATAATTTCTCCTTCTTTAAAACAGTGGCATTGCGATTGTTAGAGAACTGCTTATGAAATTGTTCGACTATCTCTTCTCTTAAATGACATTTAATTTTACGTCCGTCAGATCACTGGATATCAGCCGTAATTTATAACACTTTAACAAACAATATACAAGGAGCACCAAGTACCGAGTTTGTAAAGTTCAAGTTACGTACACTTTCTGAGCACCTATTGCAACATTTTCTTAAATGGGGGCTTGCTACACCTCTGCATTTACTTTTTACTCTTACGCAGGGTCCAATGACGGCTATTTAAAATGGAGGAGGCCACGACGTGCAATCTTCTCGCACGTACTCGCTGAAAAGGGAGGCTTGGGGCACTACGAGAAAACAGTCAAGTGCCTTCTACGTCTTTGCTCCCTGGGCGAACTTGAGGTTTCTCGCAGTCATGGCAATTTCGTGGCAATAGATAGAAAATAGAAAAAACGGGTATTACCAGGGATGGAAACAGAAATGAAACTAAACGTTTCGCTTCTGCGCCGCTGTAACAAAATTATTTTCCCATGAGTTTAGTTTCGTTACAACAAAACGGAAGTCTACGCGAATTTAGTTTCGTTACAGAATGGACAGATCATTGAAGACACTTTCGTTTCGTTTCTTTACTGAAACGAAACGAAAGTGAATTTCCTTTTTGTGAGTAAGAAACGTTATTTCTTTATTTAGTTTCGTAATTAATATTCCTTGAAGGACAAGAAACGAAAGTCGTTCGTATCTTCCCCATCCTCAAATAGTTCCTCCAGTCAGAAGGTTCACTCCTAGTTCTTTTAAAAATTCCACACAAGAAAACTAATTTATGAATAGCCAATTTCGACATCCCTTAGATAGCTAATGGAAACAACAATTTATCCGCTCTTTGGAATTATGCATAATTGCATCAAGGCAGAAGACCAGACCTGCACAGCATTTTGCACTTTCACTGACCTCAGGAGCTGCGTGCGGGCAACTCGGGTGCAAATGAGAAAATCGATGAAGGGTGGGGATGACACCCAATCTAGGAGTGGGGTCCACCAATCAGAATGCGCAATTCGAAATATAGCGCGTAAATTTAAAGAGCAATCGGCAAGAACATGACGGTCATATACAGTTCAAGTAATATTGTCTTTTGTATTATATTGAAAATGTTTGTTCTCGGTATAAGACAGGGCGAAATATGAAACTACAACGAATTATACATATTAGATTTCGACACCAAGTATTATAATTGCGTGTAGAGCTTATAATGTCATTCACTTTGCTACGATGTAATCACAAATTTAGAGTTGTGCTAAACACAAAATTTTGATACTGAATTGTTTTTGTTTGACGATGACGGCAATAAATTATTTTTAATTAACTATGTTTAATTGAATAAGACGGTTCTCTCAAAGCAAAAACATATTGTTCTTAAAAAATCATGATGATTTCCTGTTCTAATTTCTGACAAGAGAGTCGTGTACGAGATCGTATAAAAATATAAAGTCCTTTGCATTCTATTTAACCAATACCCATGATTATCTTATGATTGTCCGTAACATATAGTCACAGAAGTTTGCTCGTTGATCTCTTTTATTCAGTTTCATAATAGGGAAAAATGGTCACAAATGTCCTATTAAACATTACCCTTCTTGGAATTGCTACATATTCTATTTTATGTCAATCTTGATGTGAGAGATTGCTCTCTTGATTTTCTTCATTTTTCTATGATTTGGAGATTATAACATTCCTGGTGACAATCAATTATTAAATTGCAATTTTGCGTTAGATAGAATTAAATAATATTTTTTTCTTATATATAAGCATATATTTTAAAACTATTGCTTTATGATATTGCCTAAGAGTCACAATTAGCATGTTATTTTCTTAAAAAAAATTAGAAAATGAAAATACAGTGGTGGATACAAAGGTGAATATACAGTAGAGCACAGAACGTAAACAGTGAATTATGACACTGGTAACTTGAAATACTAGACATAATCCATTTCAACAAATGGGCATTTAATTTTGAAGCTTGGATCAATATTAGACGCTCAGGCATTCAATCTACGCGCCGCGTCGTGCTACGTCAGACTTCTCCCCTCCCCGCAAAGCTTCGTACTCCCCCCTACTTGCACTTTCGGCGCTGCCACGGGCAGATGACCGGCTCGCAAGTGCAGAATGCCCGCAGGAGCAGGCGTTGTGCAGGTCTGCAGAAGACCATTTGACTACTGTGAAGTTACTATTTCCCTCCGCGCGTCATCATTACCTCAAGGACACGTGTATGCCGGCCCGCGAATGGATGGTTTCAGAAGAGAAAAATATAGGACACGTTCTGTATACCAACTTCTGCCCCCCCAGTATGTATGTATCTACGAGTATATATCGAAGTAAGAACATGTACGGAGTTTTTATCTTAACCCGTGACCCATGTCTGGAAACAGCTCCATTTGTTTTGGCAATTGGGCAAAAGTGTAAAGGACTATCTCGTGGCAAATGGTGGTTACTTTGAAAATTTTTAAAGGTCAATTTTTTTGTTATTACAAGGAAACTATATTTTATTATTTTTCATTAATTATTTTCAATAACTATTATTTGCATTTGATTAACATTTTAAATAATTTTATTCATATTATCTTATATGTTTAATATTCTGACTGCATAATATTTATTATATTTGTAAATAAAGAAGAGCTTGACGGTAATTTTCCACGAGATATCTTTCTGATTTCTCTCTGAGCCGGATTTAAAAAAAATATAATTATTGTTATGTTGCTGTTAGTAAATCGATAAATCAGTCATAACTTTCCCATCGCCCAAAAAAGACATTTTGTTTTAATCACAAAAAAGAAAATTTTACTTTAGAAATAATTAAACAGAAAATATTACTTTTAACACACATGAATTCAACTCTGTTGTATTGATTTTGCGGAAATGAATGCTGTCCGGCTGTACGCTCTCTGATAAACATGCTATGATAATGTAACATTTGTTCATTTGAAACATTTAAGTTGCATATTGCGAGGTATTCCGTGAACTGGATTATTGGAGGTGGTAACTGAAACATGTACTTTTGACTAGTAAATAGGACATTTACTACTGTAAATAGAATTTGGACACAGAATTAGGCCGAAAATCGAAATGCGCAAAGATTATGATACTGTTTTCTACGTTCTACAACTATACACAATTAGTATTCTTTTCTCTCTTGGTTTTTAGCAATGGTGTATACTAAAGTGTCTTTCAATGAAGATAGGTTCATAGAAGATAGATAGGAAGAAGGGTTCGGCTTCGTCATCCACGATGCCACCAGTACCTGCAAAAGACGCCCCTCAGCCCCTCAGGAGAGGAGAGAGAGAGGAAGTTGTGCTGAGGTGAGCATTTTTGAAGCTGGCGCGCGCGCGCGCTAATACACCGCACGCCACGGAGCTCGCTGGCGCGAAACGCTGGCCAGCGAGTAGCAGAGCCTCGAGGCGAGGCTATCATGGGCCGCGTCTCCCCTACTTAAGCGGGAGCGGGCGCCGGCCAAGGGGGCAGTGAGAGCCGAGACAGGAGAGACAGCGCCGACCCAGTCAACGGGAGAGAGGAGCCCAGCCCGACCGTCGACTTCGCACGCAGGAGGCCGTGCGACCAACCGCCGTGCCAGGCACGCACGGAGGGGCATCGGGTCAGTAGAAGCTCGTGGAGCAGCCGCGCCGTGGAGACGCGCGGAACAGGTGTCGGGCCCAGCGACACGAGAGAAGTGGTGCATGGCGGACGCTTCGCCGGGAGGAGAGAGCCGCGCCGCGGAGACGCGCAGGACGGGTGTCGAGTCAAGCGACACGCGGGAAAGGGTCGTGCCTCTCTCACACTTCATCGGAGGAGAGCAATTCAAATATTTCATGATAGTATATCTGTTCAACTACGGTTATGGTGATTTCAACAAAGCATTGTTAAGTTTGCGTGCTGTCTTTGATATTTTGAACACGTCAAGTTGCCCTCTCCGTCGGTGCCTCGCAGAGTACCGCTCATTGACCGGAGCAGCAAATGATTGCCCAGCTGATTGGGGTGGCCAAAGAGCCCGTCTCTCTGTCCGCCTGCTCCGTGATATCAATGCCCGGCCGCAGTCATGGTTAATCAGGCAATAGCCCAATTTCATCATGGTTTGAATTCATCAACTATTTGTTAGCCAACGTTTCGACTATTCTCTCCGCGTTGCTACACCGTTATTACTCGGCTCGGAGTGTAATAATTTGATCGTGTAGTAACTACTCCCAAAACTGTAGTAAATTCACTTATTCCGAAGTGAAGTAAGTAAACAAATTCACTTACTGACCTACTTCAGTGAGCTATTCTCTCCATCTATTCCCATCTGTCGGTCTATTCTCGACCTCTGTCTCCAAGTCTCAATCAAAGAGTATTTACTAATGACGGCACTCAATATTAGACGGAGAAGCCTTATTTGTCCAACGTCCGGTCCGCTACATTGGTTTGAATTACTTTCTATTGGGCGAACGGACAGCCAATAGCGTAGAAGTAACCGGTAAATTTGAAATAAAACAGCTACGCGGGAACTTTAAAATCTCACTCCCACATTTTAGGCTTAATTTATCAAAAAAATACTCAATAATAATAATAATTATTATAAGGATTTTATGTAAGTAAAAGTCATATTAAGGGAGAAAAATCTAGTATTTATTGAGCGTATAGATATTACACAATTTCATTAGTGTTAACAATTTTGTATTACACAAGCCATTAAACACAGTGCACCAAAGGAAAAGCAACTTACTTGCTAGTAGACATGCCAAATTAATGTGAATACTAT
This sequence comes from Acheta domesticus, assembly GCA_031308135.1. Lineage (NCBI taxonomy): Eukaryota > Metazoa > Arthropoda > Insecta > Orthoptera > Gryllidae > Acheta > Acheta domesticus. The sequence continues at coordinate 160,043,142 of JAHLJT010008446.1, read as the reverse complement.
AGAATACTACATTATTACAGAGCATAATAAATGAACAGTGTTAAAAAGAAACAAAAGAAGTCAATACTGTACATTTACCGACGTAAAACAAATAGAAATGATACTAGTGGAAAAAAGTGCCAATTTATTTTGCGAGTAGGAATGACAGCTTCACGAGGCCAATATGTCAGGTGCCCCAATCCTTCAAGGAAAATAAAATCACTTTCACCATGTGTTTTTAAACAGTATTACAGCTTTTCATTTTATTTTAATTCAAGAATTCAAATAACTTAATTACGTACTACGTTACATTAAGTCACATACTTGATTAAGTCACATGAAAGTATTTTGTTTTCTATGTTGCTTTCAGTTTTGTCTGAACATTTGAGCGTTGTCCCACTTTTAAGACTAGTGCCAGAAATTGAACTTTTAGCATGCTATGCAAGCCTTGAAAGAACCGATTTTACTAACTACAGCGTAAAAAAAATTTTGTTAGTTATTTGACAAAATTAGTTTATTTACCCATGCCTATCTCACACACGCACAGTTCACAAAAAGTTTTAGAAATATCACCAAAATTTTACAAAAGACTAACCAAATTATTGAAAAAATTAATTTTTATTTTCTCAGTGTAGAGCAAAAATAATCCTAACAAACACGTTTGCTAATCAAAGCCACGACAAATGTTCTCAATAACAAATAACGACTTCTGACAAAACTTCTAATGAACATTTGGACACACGAAGAAAAACAAAGAAAATATTGTACAATTAAGGGTTAATTTTCTTTGCTCATGGAAATTTATAAACCATAAAAAGACATTTTTTCCACTTGTGTCAAAGAGTTCTGGGTCACTGGCAGAGTTCTAATGGAAGTTCGCACTTTTCTGTTCCGACGTCAAACAAGGGAATTATTCACATTTTTCCTGTTCAGTTTATGAAATTTATTCTTGATTATTATTGAAAAAAACTTTCACTGTGTCAGGAACCCCTAAAATGTGTATTTCAGTTGAACTTTTGAAATCCATTTCCTTCAGCATTACATTCTCTACATATATTTCACTATATGGGTTTATGTAGGAGAAAGTAAAAAACTACGAATTCATAGCTGGTTAACACTTTTTCAATGCAATGTAAGTGTGGAGTAATATATTTTCATTTTTTTAAAACCAACGTTCGTGCTATCAAACACCTTATAAATGAGCAATTAGTATTTATATCACATGCGACTCATAATTACTAAATACACTTCCCAATTATTTCGAACGCGTTTCCAATCTTTTCAAAAGAGTCGCAATTTGTCAAAATTCAAGTGAACTATAATTTTTGTTTAAATTTGACTCTTTGTCATGTGAAAGATGACATCTGACAGTACTTATGTTGATAGTACTTATGTCACGGGTTTGTGCTAACATTTCTTGCAGTATTTCTTACCAAAATGGAATCCAAATTCCGGGTCTGAACAAGAGCTTCCAAGTGACCTCTTGACTGCTGTACTTCCTTATTTTCTTTAGAAATTGAGCTCTGCCAAACAAAAGGGAACCCTTCGTAAGAGTGATGATGACTGTGGGGTGGCCAAGTTTGGCAAGCACCCTCCTCCTCGTGGTCCTCACAGAAGCACCTGAAAAAAGTTGTGAAATTAAAAAGATATTTAGAATAACTTAAGATAGAAAATTTATGCCTGTGCATGAATAATTGTGTTCTTAAAATTCACACGAGGGGTTCTTTTTTCCGAGGTGCTCAAGAATCTCTTTCTACTCCCACACTCAGAACCTGGAGAAACAGTCCTTTTGTTGCCCACACGAGAGTGGATTGAAAAAGGAGTGTCACTCTCACTCACCACGTGCGAGCCCAAAGGAACTGCCAGATCTACAAAACATGCAAAAAATGTCAATTATTTTTTCCATACAGCTTACAACAAAAGTAAATGTTTCAATTTATATTTTAATTGGATGTAGTCTATCACTGATAACGATAATCATTATCACAGTTTATTACGTGAGTTTACTGAGAAGAAATTAATGACACGGTTACTAATAATTTAGTGCAATCTTATCAACAGTGTTATTAGCATTTATAAGAGAACACTTCTCTCTAAAATAAATTTCATGGTCACGCGAGGATCACAAGAAAGTTTACAGAAGTGCTTTTAGTTCCTATTCTTGAACAGCATCCTCAATTTGCTGTCATTATTTTCACGTAAACTTCTTCATATATTTTACCCCGAAAGAGTGAGAGCAAGCATCCGAGAGAGAGAGAGAACCTTACCACTCATTGTGCGAAGAGAAGAGTCAATCATGCATGCTTCAGAAGCCATCTCTGAAAGAGGATCTGAAAAGCAAAAATTCCGTTAAGAAAGGTACTATATTCTCAAATTAATATACTGAAAACAAATCTAAATCAAGAAAAAGGTTTCTTCTAATTTACCATCTAGAATTGCAGATTTAGAAAGCATAGGAATATCTAGCACTTACCATGCTTTGAAGATAGAGATTCATCTTCCAGAATGGCTTCATGCACCTCTTCAGTAGCACAAGGATCTGTAATCACCAACCATAGAAACATTTGTTTTTTTTATTTACTATTATTTACATTTGGTACTAATAATTGTATATGCAAAGGATAAATTTACCATAAGAAACCTCGTTTAGAAATTGAGGTGACACCCCACCTGGAAAAAAAAAGATCTGAAAATGGAGACAAATATGATTTTTTCCCACCTTCAAAACATGCAACAAAGTGATAATTGAGTTGCTTGATCAAGACTTACCATGATCAAGGCTAGCATTTGCATCTACCGCACTTGATGTGGCAGCATACTGAACGGCAGAAGAACCTGAATTAATCAACAACAAATTATTACCATATTTTATACCAATCATATACCAATACAATATGCTTTCAATAGCATGCTTCTATTTCACACACAAGAAACTTAAGACCTTCTGTTTCAATTGCTGCCTATGTACAAGGATCTGAAAATTAAAAAATGCTGGTAAGAAAGACTCCCATCAAAGTATTGTGTAATTAAAATTAATTTCACAAAAACAAAATTGTGTGCTCATGTGTAATCTCAAACAAATCTGTTCTGTTTCTATTATCAACAGGGTCAGATAACATACACATTTAAAAAATGAAAAAAGATTTATTAAAAAATGTCTTACCAACTACACCCATTGCTATTGTGTGTGTCACATCCGTTGGCCCAAATAAGAGATCTGCAAATGAACATGAACATTAAAAATATTTTACAATTTACAATTGAATTATTAGAATTATATTTATATATATATATATATATATATATATATAGTATTCAAGGCAAACACCTTGAATACTGCCAGCAAATGCTCGAGGAACACTTGTTGCAGTATGGCATTCACTGGCATTAGTTTCTGTAACCACAAATGATGAATTATTTATCGTAAGCTTTTAATAGCATTATTCTACATGAATTTTACAATGGAGCAGAATTTTAGCATCTATGGTGCAGCATGTATTTACGGCACACTGAGCAACTTCTACACAGAGTTCTGAAAAGCAAAATCTGCTGATAAGATACACTTCATTCAAAATATTTATTATGACAATGTATTTTGCCATTTTTGTCCTTCCGAGCAAATTAATTACACTTATTTCTACGGGAAAGAAGTCTTACTATGTGTAACATCAACAAAAATTTCTGGTGGATTTTGAATCCGCAAACCTGAAACTGAAAATAAACATTAGACAATAACTTTACGACGCACTACTGAAATGCCTGAATGCATATCGAAGAAAATTAACTTACTTCCTTTTACTGGAATGCTTGCTTCGAAATCCCGCAATGCTTCTTCGCAAAGGGGACTTCGTTGTTCTGAAAATTTTACTGGAACAGCATGATCGTACGTCCGTTGGGTCGCAGATATATGCTGTTCCAGAAAATGTTCCTTGCAAACAAATCTACTGCTCGCGAGATGCTTCCACGTACATTTGGCGAGAGAAGGGGCCCCAATTGCTCTCAGCCGCACCCTACATCTAAAACATAAATATATTAATTTTACAGACAACTCAACAAAAGAATAACAAAGATTATAAGAAAGCATTAATCAACAAAGTTCATGCATCAAAACGAAAAATATAAAATATGTAACCCACTTTTTCACATTTCTTGGGAAATCAAATAGCCGTGTTTTGATGGCTAATTTAGGTTTTGAATTTTTGCAATTGGGTACCCAGCAGCGTCTCGTTGCCATAATGCACGCTTCAGGCTTCACACGCTGCAGTAGATTAAAAAAATTATTGTATTCACTTGAATTCAATCGAATTCACTAATTGTCTCTTCGTCGGCACACGTAAATGGCCCCAAAAATAGCAGACCACAGACCATCAATCACAGATATTCTCAGACCACGCGCCAAACCACGCCAAACGTCCTTACAGAAGAAATCCAACGGTAAATATCCGTCGCCGACGTGGAAAGCTTTGAAAATGAGTAGTTTACAGAATCACCGCTAGAGAGAATTGGAGTAGTACAAATGTATAAGGCGTCGCTCCGAGCTCTGATTGGCTACTCTATTGGATTTGAATAAGTAATATCTGCAGCCTATCTAGTGGTACATCCCTGATATCAACACCTCTCCCTGTCTCAGCATAACCCCGGCCTTTTTCCGTTTCTCTTCTCGCCCACGGCCCCTACACCGCGAAGCTTCCTCTTCCCACCGTAAAGGGGCGGAGTTTTACCGTACGGTAAAACTCCGCCCCTTTACTCACTTATCCAATGATTATTGTTTATCCGTCTAAGGTTGACCACGCCACAATTTGTATACGATATTATATACAGGATGAGTCACGTAACTTTAGCACCTCCTGTAACTTTTGAACGGTTGAAGTTATTGCGATGCAGTTTTCACGGAAGTGCATGAGGGGAAGGGGCTAATAGATACGTGCATTAATTTCTATTTTATCACTTGTATTTTACGAGATTTTGTTTTTTCAAATGGAACTATACATATTTTTTCAGTCTACCATGACGAGCGTAAAAAGACAAATCCAATTATGTACATATTGTCATATGTTAGATAAGCATTTTTTTGATTAATTTTGATTTTTGCGACTGGGGTTTAACGAACATTTTGAATAGTCCACCATACAAGGTCACGCAGCGCTCCACCAGCAACGTGCGCCCGGGCAAGGGAAGGGAGATTTGAAGATACGAAACATATTCCAAATATTCACAAAACCATTGCAGTTTTTTCCTGAACTGTGCTTTCTATTCTTACGCATTTTCAGATTTTCGACTTTCTTTGATTGAAGGAATTAAAGGATGGAAAATAAGGATTTGTCATAAGTTTGTATCGTAATAAAATTGTTTATAACTTCAACTCCATTTAATGGGGTTTCATAAGATGCGTATTAATAGGATCTTGAAACAAAGCACAATAAGAATAAATAATTAAAACTGTACAAAAAATATTGCGTATTTGAGCAAACAAATTCAATAATGTTAATAAAAATATAATAATAACTTAGGGATAGAAATAATCTTATTTCAATAAATACTACTTAAGACAAATCCGTATTTTCAATCCCTAAGAAACAATATATCTGAAAATGGATCAGGATGGAAAGGAGAGTTCAGGAAAAAATGCAACAGTTTTGTGAATATTTTTCGTATCCTCAATTACTAAAATCCCTTCCCTTTCCCGACCCCGAGTTTGCTTGGGGAGCGCTGCGTGAGCTTGTGGGGCTGACAGTTACAATGAAAATATCCGTTAAACACTAATCGCAAAAAAATCACAATTACTCAAAAAAATGCTTATGTAACATATAACAATATTTATATCTTTGGATTCGTCGTTTTACGCTTGTCATGATAGACTGAAAAAATATGTATAGTTCCATTTGAAAAAACAACGTTACCTCAAATATCTCGTAAAATAAAGTGATAAAAGAGAAATCAATACACATATCAATTAGCCCCATTCCCTCATTCCCTTCCATGAAAACTGCATTGCAATATCTTCAACCGTTCAAAAGTTACAGGAGGTGCTAAAGTTACGTGACTCATCCTGTATATGGGAAATCAATTCGTTGCCATATATATTGTAAAGAATGTGGATTTCCCATCCGTTATCAACACTGAAACCATTGTAGAGGACGTAAGAACCATTTGAAAGACGCGCGGAATACAGCGGCGGTGTAGGAATGCGGCAAGTACCGGCGAGATCGCGCAGCGCTTGGTGCGAAGTCCGTAGCGGTGACGTGCTGCGCGGTCAGCCGCAGAGCGGAGGCGAGGTCCGGCCCTCCCCTATTTGGGGGAGAGCAGCCAAATAAATACGCTGGTCTGCTGACCACTAGCCCTTCTTGTTCGAGATGTCGAATACGTTTCTTGCTTGAGATGGTGCCGAATGCGCTACTTGCTCCAGATTTTGGTCGGAGTAACGACGTTGCTGTGAAAGAACGTAATACGAGTTGTAAGAGACCGAAGTAGTGGCGATAATTAATTATCTAGTGGATTGTGTTGCTAGTATTAGGCAAGTGAATGAATACTTATTTGGTCAGGAGAAAGTACGTTAGATTACGTGAAGAACAATCTGAAGGAGCCATACGCAAAAACAATTGCTGAGTAATTCGAGTGCGCGACACCCATGAACTGAGTCATTCACGCGGTCGCAAGACTGCCATCGTGCGGAGAACTTTTAGCACGCGGGCGTGCAGTCAAATTAATCGCACTAAAACAATCCGAACGAGAGGAAGAAGAGGCCCGAACGAGAGGAAGAAAAGAAGACTAGGAACTAGCGGTGCTTCCAGGGCGCCGAGTCTACGCAGTCGCGAACGCCAGGGGCTGGCGAGCACGAGAAATGCAAGGTCGTCTGGAACGCGCTCCGAGGGTTGCAGAAACGTAACGGGACGTCAGAGGGGAGAGGAGAGGGCATTTTGACTCAGAGGTCGCCGTTTGCGATACGCACCCAAAGCGGTACCGCGACGAACAGCAGTGAATTTTATCAAGCAGAGACTGTTAGAATACCTGGAATAAACTCGTTCCAAAGCAGAAACTTTTAATTTCACTACTAGGGGAACGAATGCCTTAAGAATTAGATACTATTTTTCTTTTTGGTGTATTAGATGTAAATGATTTCTTTGATGAAATGATGACATGATGTTAATTTATTATTAAAATTTCAATAATTTCTTTCATTGCATAATATAATATTTGTAAAGAGTAACGTTAATTATTCAAAGTTTTAATTTTAAATCCGTGCACGGAAAAATTTATAGTATTGGTAAAATGAGATCACACATGATTTAAAGAGTATTATAGCTATTTCTTCTGTGTGTTTTTGGTACAGCTAATGAAAGTGTACTTAAACAAGTTAATTAAGAATTCATTCGACTTTGTTACACTGATTTGTGTGTATGCATTCACCCCTTGTGTCAAAGAATAGAAAAAGCTTTAATAATTTCTCAAAACTCTTGCAATGCTGCGATAACACTAAATGAAAAGCACACTAACTAGGCGAGGCTGCATGACTGATACAGTAAAGAAATGTAATTAGTATAAACATTGCAGAATGAATTGAAGGCTACGAGGCACAAATGAATAATTATTATAAACACATGTCTAGACTTTTCAAACCACACTACACTCATAGTAAAACTGGTCCTCCTTTTTACACATCTGTCTAGTAGGGGGTCTAAATGCACACACAAAAATGCCCTTCGCTGACGGCAAATGTCCACGGGCTGGATTCGCTCTCCGTGGTCAACGGTGTATAGTCCAGCGTGTCACTTCCTGCGCATTCTCCCCCTGCCGCCTTGTTGCACACGCTCCCCCGCCGGCCCCGCCTCTCTCCACCACACCCAGAGGCCTCACCGGGCGAGTGGAAGGGGGGGGGCAGCCGGGCGGTCGGGCAGTGGGGGTGAGAGGGGCGGCGACGATGATGGTGGCGGCGGCGACGTCGGCGGCGGCGGCGGCAACGTGACGTGGCCTGGCTTCAGCAAGCGCGCCTCCCGACGCACGAGGGTGTTCCATACGTAGAGGCGCAGGGGAAACAATGATTCATTAATTTTTGCTTTCTCGCCTTACGAATACTTCGTAAGAAGAGAAAGTTATGTAATCGTGCGGCGGAAAACGGGAAAATTTTCGCCAGAAAAACTCTTATAGCAGGGGTCTGGTGACAAAAAAGTGGATAAAACCTGTTGCTAAATTTAGAAAAAAATCCTCTATCCCGTGGTGTAGTCAAAATCCATGATTTGTTGCTTCTTCATACTGCAAAATCGATTGACGGCAAACCGTCCGTCTGTCCGTCTGTGGTCAACCCTAGCGCCTAAACCCTTCGGCCGATTTTCTTTAAAATTGATATTCCCCGATCGTTTTTACTCGTCTCAAGGCCTCTTGAATTTGAAACCGATATTTTAGTATTTGAGGGTAATTTAAACGAAGCCCATTTTGAGATTTTCTAAGTTAAAAGAAAATGGCTCCAAATTTTTTGAATAAATTTTGTTGATGAATAGTGCAAAGAACGTTTAAGGGAATGACGTAGATATCATTTTCGTTGACATCCCCAATTTTTCGAAGGTTGCAAAAAACTATTTTAAAACTGCAAAATTGAAGATAGAAATTTTTGACTCAGACAAAGTCGGTTGTAAAAAATTAGCACTTCAAATAAGGTCATGAACCCTTTTTTGAAAAAACAAGTATTTTTGCGTAAATAGCGATTCAAATTTACAAAAAAAATTCTCAAAGACCGCTCCAAATTTTTCCATTAGAATTTCTGCACGTATGTAATCAGGGACGGTAAATATATAAATAAACTAGTGGTGCTATAGAATGGCACATACTTTCTCGCAGTAGTTATTTTTCAAATGCCGATCAGCGGATAAATTATTTGGGGTTAGCCGTTCACCGCTGCCTTTCTTGGTCATGTTTTTTGAAAGACATGTTTTTCGCATGTTGACAATTACTGGCTTCCAAATGATAGAACTGATACAAGTATGTTTTGTCTGAAATATAAGCAGTTGTTCCGCAAGTCGATCCCGTAGCGCGGTTGGTTAATGCACCTTCGGGTTGAGATCTTCAATAAGGAAGGTACCGAGTTCGATCCCCCGAGGGGAATTTTAATTTGATGAATGTGATGTTGCAGGAAAAAAAACACTGAAGAGTGTAGATACTTTATTGAAAATCATTTGAAGTACTTCTACTCACGAATAGAATCAATGCAGATAAATTGGCAGGACCTGTCTGTTTTCCCTAACTGCGTTTTTTAAACAATTTTCAACTCTGTTAGTCGATTTCTGAAGCGTATGACATGTCAAATCAACCGTTGTCTAGTATATGTGTATGAACCAATTTAAGTAAAATTATGAGCATTTTAACGTTAAATTGTAATACAATATAACCAGAAGGCATGCGATGAACTTACATATCTCTAATGGTTCCAAAAATTGTTATTACATTCTCCCCTTACGAATACATTGTAAAGCGGCTCACCGCTGCCTTTCTTGGTCATGTTTGAAAGACATGTTTTTGGTGTGTTGAAAATTACCGGCTCCTAATGACAAAATCGATACAATTACATTTTGACTAAAATATATGACGTGGTTTAGGGGTTGATTTGCCTAAGTGGGTGAGGAGATCAACTCGCTGAGAGGGATCGGGACTGCCTACAACCTGCGGGAAGACGTTTCCTGAGGTCTTGGAAGTTCATTGATACACACACACTTCTCTTAACCTAGTTTATTTAGAATGTTAGTTACATGTGCACATGAAATGGGCTGCGGGCCCAGACTACATTTTACAAGTTGGCAAGCGCCGTCTGACGTTAATGCAAGTTCTCCACATTACCGACTCGTGATCTACGCAGCCTCGAGCAACGTGCAGGGAACGGAGCGATTCCATGAGAGGTCGCGAAGAGTATAGAAGGCACACAGAGAGCGCCCGGAAGGTGCGTCAATAATTATATGATCTCGGGTCACGTGACAGCCGTGCCGTGTGCAAACTCAGTAGGCTCGTGTGCAAAATAAGGCGTGTGCGAGGACCCGCAAGGGATGGCCCACCACAGGCGCATCCTGTTTGTTGCGGAGTCCATGAGCCGCCAGGCTGGCGCCGTAGGTTCACTGCAGGCGTCCGGAAGGACAAGCCCATACTGCGCACTTTGCACTTGGCTTACGTGGCCAGGATCTTATGTTTTCCCGAATCAATTTGATTACCGTGACATATAAGTAATTGCGATAAAAGTACTGAAAATGTGTATATATTTGTACAAATTTTTAAATTTTAACAATTTTTTACTTCTCTTCTTGTATTTGTAAAGCGTATGTACCATCGTATCAATTGTTTCTTAATCATGCATTTACCATTTTATAGGTCGGTTCTATTCTTTCATGGCTCTGTTTGACACAGGCGGTGTTGGTGTTGCGTAGTGGTAGAAACGCCGGTTCGTTGACTTTGAGTTTTGGATGTCGGGTCTCGGTACGGAAAACGTTTGCTGGTATAATACACTTTTGCTGGTTTATGAAGTAGTGGAATAGCAATAAGGACCGTATAGAAGCAGAGTGAGAAAGTATGTGCGTTGGAACCACCACTAGTTAATTAATTAATTATTTTTAAGTGGGAGGAACGAAATTTATGTTCGCGCCCCCCATAACACACCATGGAACTTCCATAATTTGGCGGGAAGACCACAAAGAACGCCCAGCTGGGCGAAAGTCACTGCAACTTTATCCGCGCCGAGAAAATGTGCTAACACCTTGAATTTTCTTACCACTGCATAAGTATCCATTGCCCTGAGAGTAAATATAAGCTCGCAAAAGCATGTAAATCTGCATACACACCACAGATCTATATCGGGTTAATTTGTTGGGGTTGTACGAGAGAATATATATATATATATATATATATATATATATATACACATATATATACATATACCCACACACGTTTGGTAATATTGGAAACATCCCAGTATGCCCACAAATTTTATAAACGTCACGAGAGTCCGGACTGGTCACTGAGAGAGCACTCTGAGAGCTGCTGACCACAACACTGTAACCGACTTCTGGGGAAGGAACGGCAGAAGGTTACATACCGAAGGGGTCGTTGACGTTATGTTTCCCCTAACTAAAGAGTAGTCGAGTGCATAAGTAGTATGGAAAGCCAAACGAAACTCTCTTCTCTTGCGGAACGCCGACGTTCGGGTTTGTTCTTCTGTTCGGTATCGTCGACGAGTAAACATCTCGTCGTTAGGCTGGAGAAGACATCCTGTAAAGACAGTCTGTTATAAGATCGACACATGAACTGATAGGCGGAATGTAGTTTTTCTGATTGAACTGACGAACTAGGACGTAAAATTAAAACGTTATGCAAGTGTAAGTAGTACGTAAAATGAGTGGAGGTGGATGTTATTTACATTCGAGACAAAGAGGTGTGGTAGAAATTGTAATCATTCTGGCGGCCGCGAATCAACTAATTTTTGTTTATTTGTTTGTTTATTTGTCAAAAAACAGTAAAAACTGTATATGACGTCTGGGGAAAGATATTTACCTGCGCACATTTCCTTGAGGGCCAGAATTAAAAAAGAACGAAAAAATGAATTTAGAAAATAATTATTTTAGAAAAATAAAAATTTTGAAAAATGTTTGTTCCCGAGTTGTAGAAAATCAATTTCAACTGTAATGAACTACAAGCAAAAAGAGTGCTCAACAAAACGTGCGCACAGTGAGGCTACATTTACGTCCAGAAGCAAAACAAGGGGCCATCTCAGCATTTGCTAAATGGATCAGGGAAACCGGACAAAAATCTGATGGAGATGGGGGTCATTGACCCGGAAGCTGAAGTACATTACTTGTTACAGGCGTATTATTTTTAAAAAAATTTATACAATGCAAACGTAAACTAATTCATTATATATCTTTGGTTTGTTACAATAAATATTATTTTTCTTTTTCACGATCAGTATAGACTAATAGTATAGAAACAGTTTTGCAGCAGAAAATATTTTACTTTTAACTTAAATTTGTGTACCGACTTCAATTGTTTTATGTCATCTGGCAATGCGTTGTAAAGTAACGTACATGTATTGTATGTTGATTTCTTGTACTGAGCTGTTCATACTGACACTTGATGCACGTGATTTCTACGGCGTGTGTTGTAATTATAAATATCAATATTGCATGAAAATATGTTCCCTCCGTTAAGTAGGTCAGTTTTGATAAATATTACAGACTCGTAAATAAATAGAAAAGGCAATGGTAAGATTCCCAGCTCAATAAAAAGAGGCTTGCAGGGATTACGTGGAAGGCATTTTTTCATTATTCGAATAATTTTCTTTTGCAATCTGAAGGTTTGAATACTACAGGATGAGCTTCCCCAGAATATTATGCCATATCTCAGGCGGGAATGTACAGTTGCAAAATAAAGGCAACGAGCAGCATGAAGGCTGACAGAATTTGAAAGCATTCTGAATGCGTAACATAATGAACATAATTTAGTGTTTAATTCTGTTATATGTACATTCCATTTGAGGTTTGATTGAATTGAAAGACCTAAAAATTTTGTTGCCTCAACATCAGCTAATTGCATATTGTTCATTTCCAATGGAACATACGATTGGCGATTTTAAATGAAAAAATGCATTGAAACAATTTTTCTTTCGTTAACAATTATTTGTTATTATTAAACCAATTTGAAACTTCTGTAATCGTACTATTTACTGCTTGTTTTTGCAAAGAACATTCGTGTCATCAGCAAACAGAACCGTTCTTTCATTTTTATTAGACGAGGACATATCTTTTACATATAACAGAAAGTGACCTAAGATCTAACCTTGCGGGACCCCATGCTCAATTGGCAAAAAATTGGAAACATAAGTATGTAATGTTCTTTCGTGCCAGTATGGTGTTTCTACTTTTTGAGTCCGATGTTTAAAGTACGAAGTTATCCAATTTAGGGCAATACCACGAATTCCATACGAAGGTAACTTTGAGAGCAAGATGTTATGGTCAATAGCGTCAAAAGGTTTCGAAAAATCTAAGAATATTCCAATGGGTACTTCATTTTGGTCTATTGATGAAGCAACATCTTTGAGAAAAGAAAAAATGGCAGTTTCCGTAGATTTAGATTTTCTAAAACCGTGTTGTGAGTCTGAGAACGCTTTGTTTTTCCCGAGAAAAGTTTCCATTCGTAAGTAGAAACGCCTCTAATATTTTGAGAAAACTGACAAAAGAGAAATTGCCCGGTAATTTTGAATATCATTTTTGTTCCCTTTTTTAAAAAGTGGCTTAATTTTTGATGTTTTGAAAATATCTGGAAATATTCCTGTACATAAAGAAGCATTGAAAATGTGAGTTAACGAACGTATAAAGGCAGATGCACATGTTTTTAATAAACAATCCGGAAATTCATCTAAACCAGATGAATATTTATTTTTTATTAAGTTGGCTGTCCGGGTGACGCCGCGTCCATGGCAAAGGTGCCGACGTTTTCGGTCGCCATTCTGCGACCTTCCTCAGGGCGTAATGCCTGAGGAAGGTCGCAGAATGGCGACCGAAACGTCGGCACCTTTGCCATGGACGCGGCGTCACCCGGACAGCCAACTTAATATTGACTCCGGCCGCGGAAGCCTACGCTCTCATTTATTTTTTAGTTTACTGACTATTCTGAGGATTTCGTAGGGAGAAGATTCGGAAATAAACACCGTATCGGAAATTTTTTCGGAAGTGTAAAATGTTGAATTTTGTAGTTTTAGTCCCTTCGTGAGATCAGACGCAATTATAGAAAAGTGTTTGTTGAAGAGATTGGCAACTTTTCCGGATTACTCGTTTCTCTTTCATTATCCTTTAAAATAACATTCTCTACAAGGTATCCAGATGATGTGGTTTTTTTTTTGTTACGATATCCCACATTGCTTTAGTTTTGTTACTAGCGTTCAAATGTCCTGACTATTTTTCATTATTTTTGCCTGAACTATTACTTTTCTTAAAATTCTTTTGTATTGTCGGAAGTATATATGGAAACCGGTGATACGTTATGATGTTTAGAAATAAAGTAAAGCGTACGTTTGATTTTACACGATGTTCTAATTCCTTGTGTGATCCAAGTATTACTTTTTCTTGAAATGTTTAATTTTCTCTTTTAAGAGGAAAACACGCGTTAAAATGAATTGAAAGCTTGGAGAAAAATAATTTTTATTTTTCATTTGTGTCAACAGCGTTATAAACTGCGTCCCATGATTCCTTCATCAAGTAGTCTGTAAATAATTTTATATTAACTTTAGTGAATGCTCTGCACACGCGTGAATTATTTATTGTGGCAGTGTTTATGTTCTTAGTAATTGCAAGAATTTGTGCATCGTGGTCACTGTAACCTAGATTATTCGTTATTTCATATGTAGTTGTGGTTGTTTATTAATTATAATTTGATCTAATGCTTTTTGTAGAATCGTAGGCTTCCGCGGCCGGAGTCATTATGTTCTTGGCTGTCCGGGATGAGCCGCGTCTCAGTTGGTTTTACTGACGTTTCGGCCATCTTGCTGTGGCCTTCTTCAGAGCTATACTGCTGGATATATGCTGCAGCAGTACAGCTCTGAAGAAGGCCACAGCAAGATGGCCGAAACGTCAGTAAAACCAACTGAGACGCGGCTCATCCCGGACAGCCAAGAACATAATGCTTTTTGTGATTCAAGTGTATTCCGTGCAGATACATTCACTGTAATATCTAAATTAAAGAATGAAGTAAATTGAGAAACTGCTCTTTTTCGTGGGATTCGCTCAGAAAATCAATATTGAAATCTCCACATACAACAATGGATTTAAAAGGGAGTTTACTAATTTTGTTCAGAATTATCTCTGGATTTTCCAAGAAAGTGAAATAATCTGAAGCTTGCTTTGTTGGAGGTCTGTAAATGCAAAGTAAGATAATTTAGAGCGTAGTAAAACTTTTTCAACTGGATATAAATTGAATTCTGACAAGAAGGTAGAATCAATATAATTTCTTATGTAAAAACACGATCCTCCGTAAGCAGGGCCCTTATTTGATTCCCTCGCTCTACAATACGATCCTGCAAGGTAAAAGCTAGGAATTTGGAGTGTGATTGTATCATTTTGAGACAACCAATGTTCTGTAAAGCAAAATGCAGCAATTTATTGCAGGCGAGTCTACAGAACTGTATCAAAACTGAAAATATAATTAACTGTAGTGCGAGAGAGCGGTACGAGCGTGACGTGAAACGTGGCGGGAAAGACGACGGGACGTGCGTGTGTAGCACGCGATTGGAGGCACTGCCTGGGCAGGTGGGGAGGCTGCCGCGCGCTGTTGGAACGGTGCAAAGCGGCTCCGAAGTCAAGGTCGACACGAGGCGACCGCGCTCACACGGGCAATATCAACGCAAGGCCACTGCCAAACGACGCCGGGAGGCAGAGGCGACTGGTGCCGCATGAACCAGGTTGTTGCAGACATACATGTACGTCATTCCTAGAGCTCGGACTTAGGGATAAAAACTTACTATTTTTCCTCTTTAATCTTCAGCAGTTAATGGTCGGTGGAAATTCAAGACGCGCCCAATGGTTTTCGTATACCAATTTGCACATGAACTAAAAATAAATATTTTGATTAAGTTGCTTAAAAATAAAAATTTTTGTCAAAACTAATGTGATTACTATTTTAGAAAATTTAATGTGTATAAATTAATATTTTGAGTATTTCACGATTAATACTTTGAGTTTTTGGAAATATAATGTGTCGGGAATGTGTTTGGAATATAATGTGTTTGGAAATATAACGTGTCAGTTTGGTTGGTCACACGTCACGTTACTGTGGGATTTCCCAACATTGAGTGGAGTGAGTCTCGTTCACGACCTGTCGAAACGTCTGAGAGACATATCTAAAACCTTGGCAATGGCACTCTGAGCTATAACATATACTCATAACACGAGCAGCTCCCAAACTTCCTCAGATTGCACCGACGAAATATGCAGAGAGATAAAGATGAAGGCGTCACGTTTTCATCCAGACTTCTCTCGATCTTGGTTACTGTTTTTCACATGGGTAATAAGTATTTTAGTCGCTTTAACACTCAAATGATTCAAATCAGTGATTCCTGATTTTGTCTAGCAATTTCTCCTCTAAACAAAGGGGATGGGAACAGTGGCGTCTCCTGGCTGGTAGATGCGGGGATGCGATCATGATATTACAGATTGTATGCATAATTACAAATATTTAAAGTCTGCGTCATTCTACTTTACTCTGAAGTATTTTAGAAGTGTATGTTGCAAGTTAGACACATTCTGAATCTTCCTTGAAAATCATCATTTTCTCATTGCATGCACTAACTTACAGCTAAATTTTTCTAGGGTGGCCGCTGAGATTCGCGAGTAGAGGGGGAAGCTGAAAGTGATGGGGAGAGAGCCAGAAGGCGGCGCTCGCTCGCACCTGGTTCGTCTGTCAAAACCAAAACATTAGCATATCTTTGCTATAGCACAAGCTAGCGAACAGCCTTCAAAATCAATTTGTTGTAATGTCTTTGCTCGGTTAATGGAGAATCGCCAAATTCACGAGATGGCCTGGCTCTGTTATCATCCATATGTTTTCCACTGTCACTGATACCCGTTTCCTCACAACCACAAATAGTATCATTTTCACCGTCTTTACTATCGCGTCGTTCCTATAAAAATAACGATTTCTTGATATGGTGCATTAAATCATAGTGCGGTGAAACACACTCTCATTGAAACTGTCGAGAGCAGATTCCACGTCCTTTCTCTTTTCTTAATTAGGAGTAGAAAATGAACACGATTCTCCTGATTGAATACAATTAATTTCCTTATTACTTCTGCGAATAGATCATTTCGAAACACCCGAACCAGGAATTACTGCCTTAAGAACTGTTTTGATATTTCCAATGCCTTCTTTGCTTCTCTCGATAAACTGATATACTTTTGCAACAACTTCACGCGTCTGACTGTGAAGGATGTCTATATGAAAGTTGCTTTGAACAGGACGCATTGCAATGGTCACAACAAAATAATAATCACTTGTACAGAACTTCATACAAATAGCTGTACTCTGTTAGAGAAATGCAACGGAAAATTGTCACCTTGCGGAGACGAATATTCAGGGTCAATGTTTACTCAACGGGAGTACGGCTGTCAACACGTCCTGGGAAGGGGACGCGCTCCCCCCTAAAGCGATAGTTTTAAGGAATGGAATCTTCCGGTAGCTCTGAGGTCTGATATTGAGGCGGCCATGCTAAAATAATTTCATTGTACATAAACAAAACAATAAAACTAAAAAAATAACCACAAACAAGTACATATCTAATTTTTGAACTCGACATCTATTCGCGTTGTCTTGGTTGTCCATCACTCTCTACCTTAAGTTTTTCGTAATAGGAGAAAGAACTGCACGGAATTTCACGAATCCTGTCTATGACACAATGAAACGTTTCATTATTGTTCCCTGCCACAAATAACTCACCCACTACCACAAATGATGAGCTTGCCATGTCGCACACGCACACACACACGCAAGTTTTATTCTTTCGCGTTACAATTTCGAATTCACGATTCTCTTTAACATATCACCAACTAGGCAAAGTAGTCTATGTAAAGCACATTCAGTAGTAAACAGCATTTACGGTAGAATACAGGACTAACATGACGGATCAAATAACATCGCGCGCACCGTTTCGAGTTCACGGATTGTCTGTCATACCATTTCCTTACATGATGATCTTGTTTTGTCAGGCCTGCTATACACACATCGAGTTACCCAGTTGTACTGAATCAGGTTGAAATATGCTTAAGCATAGTTGGCAGACTTGCTTGACTTGTGAAGAAAGACAGTCGTGCTGTCAGCCCCCCGCTCCCCGCTTCCGAGCAACAATAGTGGCACGTGACTTCTGGGATTCCCAGACGTGCTGCCGAATTATTAGAGAGAGAAGGGCATCAGAGGAGGGGGTATGGAAGGTTATTGGGAGGGGATACATGAACGCCAATGAGAAGCCTTTGATGTGAGAAGCTATGTCACATCACCGGCAGCCGAAACCACGCAGCTTGCACACAGCGCATGGCCGTGAGTTCAATGACCTCGCCAACGAAGTGAGGTCGTTGAAGGGATGTTTCTCTGTCTGTCACATCCAGCGAGGGGACTAACGCCTATTGGACCGCGCACATAAATGGCGGGAGGGAATAGAGAAATAGAGGGAGATACTTAACAGAAGAAAATAAAATTTTTTACTGAGAATATTTTAAGTGATGGAAAACTAGGGGATGTAACACATCACTCGCATACATTGAGCCTACGCCACTGGATGGGAATCAATACTGAGAATTTTTCACACCACATCCACAGAGCCACGCATTTCTAAAATTATCTTCTCTTTTAGAAACCCTCTTATATCGTCTATTTACTTTCTTCACAGTTTACACTACATTCAAATCTAGTAATGGTCTTTCGAGGCGTTTTTTTATTCTCAGATTTTCTTCATTTGAAAGTTGAAAAAAATTTTATCCTGTAAACAGTTTTATCCTGTAAACTGTGCAAAACCCATTATCTAAAATTCACATTTATAAGTTCCATAAACCTATTAATTATCTAATAAATGACGTTTGACTACTTGTAATCACCATAATTCAATGCACGCTCAAAACAGTTCGTACAGAACTCGTTCACGAGGCGACCAGCATACGTTACCGATACGCTACTGCGTCATCTATCCTCTCAGTTCCATATATCTCGGTGGCTGAAATCCACCACGAGCTTCAGAGATGTTGCTCCACGTGTCGGTTTTGAGAATCATTTGCAACACATCAGATGGGATAATAGAAAGAAGATGTTCGGCTCGTATTATACGCCAGGACACCGGGTTGTTGAATCTGAAATCCAACTCCCTCGATGACGTCAGCTCTCGGACGCTCGCTGGGGCCTCTGTTCGTCTGTTAGCGCTTGTAGATAAGATGTTCTTTCGAAGATTGACCACTTGCACATTGTTAAAGTGATTTCTTTTTAATGTTAATGTATCAAGAGATGTTGACTGAAAATTCCTGGTTGTTGTGCAACATTGCAACAATGCCACGAACCGCCACTGCCAAGAGGGCCGCTCGGGGCTGCGCTAGGGTACGTCTCGGACCGAGGCGACGCGACTCATCCATGGTAAAAGGCACCTATTTTGCTAACGGGGCAGAGTAGGACGCCGTGGATTTGGAAGTGGGAGACCACGAACGGTCAGTGCTCGAGAGAAAGTAGTGAATTGTTTACACGATTGCAACTTATAGTACAAGAATAATTTTGAAAGGGAAATCTTTAAAGTTTGTGATTACGTTTAGTAAGGGAAATAGAAAGAACGTTTAAAAAAACTGAAAGTCTTATCAGCCCATGTCTTATGTAACTTGTGCTTAAATTTAATAATTGTATCGGTGTAACAATGACTCCTCTTGCTTATGATTTAAAGTTCAAATTAATTATAATTGCAAATTAGTATGAGATACTATCAAGGTAGTAACCGTGCACGGTAAGCAAGAAAATGAGAGGTTTTATGTTTCAAAGAAATCATTTAAAGAATAATTTTAGTTTTAGAGGATTCGTCCGCTGACGTTGACTTATGTGAAGCATGGACTTCCTTAACTTGTACTTGTTTATTTTGAATACCCGAGCACCGTTTATTTGATTTGTGTGTCTTCTGGAATTACTCCATTCTCACACAACCCAAAACTGACCTTAATTACAAAAGTGGTCGGTTTTTCCAATTTTTTGGTATTATGGTCATATTCTATTGTTCTTAATATCCTATTGATATTTTGTTTTTCAAGTTTTACTTATTTTCTTCTTGGTATGAGATTTCATACCATGGCGAAATGGGATATAATGCCTCAAAATATGTTTGGACCTAATTAATGTTTATTTACGTTTCTTAAGGTCCGATTAAATTAAGAAGGTGATTGACAGTTCTGTGTGACGTCAGGAAGCCCTCTCCCGTTTCCATGGCAGCTGCCAACCAGAGAGACAAAAACGTGACGTGTCAGGTCGCTCAGTTGCCTCTGCCGAACACGGGGAACATTTGAGCATCGCAAGCGACTTCCCTGCCGCCACGCCGCCCGCGTTTCTGCCTGTGCTGCGCGCGCAATGTGTACTGTGTTGTGATGAGTTGCGTTGAGGTTAGGTTTTGTCGTATTTTTTACACTTTTACACGTATATTTTGAAGTGTTTATTTCGTGTTCGGTAACACGTGCTCAGTGGTTTGCGACCTGGCAACGTAGCTCCCTCCACTCACAAATGTCAATCACCTTCTTAATTTAATCGGACCTTACGTGCATAATACGTACAACATTATGCAGTAGTGTGATGAAGGGCTTATTTTGGGTAAGCAATAAAATATACAATTGGTAACAGTCTTGTTTATTCCAGTTAAATAAATGCCAGCCACTAGGAAGGTTCCCGAGCAACTAAATGTGCTGGTGAATTTCAAACTCAAGGCCATTTCGTCTAGCTGTACAAGTTACATTTTATTTAACTAGAATTATTCAATCTTGCAATATATTTTGCATTAGTATCAATTTTCCTCTTAAAATTAATGATTTTCGAGCAAAGTATGGACTGTACAAACAAGACTGTTACCAACTGTATATGGCCAGTAAGCCATTCATTTTCTAGAAGACGTTGGCTTACATTAGTTACAAGAAGTAAAGGGTCCCCCCCGATAAGATGGTAAAAAGTTCCCCGCAACCAAATTACATATGAGTGGTTACACTATAATTCTAACATAAAAATAATATTTTTGAAAGGTTTCTTAGCCTCCGTCCTACCACCCACACCCCTATACAGCCAAAAACGTGTTTTTTTAATTTAAATTTTTTTCGACAACTGAACACTATTTTATCAGACTGAAAAAAATATGATAAATAAGAACACAACTTGGACTATCAGAAAATATTTTTCAATATTTTCTCAGGCCCAAATTCGAACACAAAAAATATTTTCGAAAAAAAATATCAAGAAATTTTTTTACTGTCTCTTAGAAGCCTGGAACAGGCTCGAAAAAAATGTCAAAGGTTCCTCTTCACACACAAATTGTTGTGTATTTTTTGCAGATTTTTCCGATTACTGGGCTGCAGTTAAAAAAATAAAAACCATTTTCCCGCCTTTAAAACACCTGCACTTTCAATATACTTTGAAACTGACTGCAACGGTTCTCTGCATTTATTTTAGTGTTTATTATACATTTGTATACATTGCTATATCACCCAATAAAGTTTTGATTTTGGAATATACTTACGAAGTATCATTTTTAAAGCTTTCTAATCGTTTGCCTAAGTAATCGTATGCTACGGAAAGACGATAGTTTTGGCAATTTATAAGAAACAATCGACACAAGACCTTGTAAGTGTGATACTGGTAGATAAAAAATTACACCCCATCCTACATCAAACAGATTTTAGATGAAAAAATAGAAATTTGCAGAGTATGACATACAAAAATAGATTATTGCAACACACATTATAATGGTAAATAACTCGGTTCTCTGCATTTATTTGAGTGTTTATTATACATTTGTATACATTGTTGTAGCACCCAATCAAGTTTTGATCTTGGAATATACTTACGAAGTATCATTTCTAAAGCTTTCTAATCCTTTGTATGAGAATATCATACGCTAAGGAAAGATAATAGTGTTTGGCAGTTTATTAAATAATAATTCGGGCATATTTGAGGGATAATTGGGGGACATGTGGAAAAATGAAGGGGAAGAGGTTAGACCCAGATTTACAAGAACTGTTTCACTTGTCTTAGAACACAGACACTGGCACGAAAATAATCTTAAAACTTCATCTCAGAATGCTTGTGAATTTTTTTCATATTTTTTTAATAGCTGGGTCATAGTTTTAAAAAAAACTAAGACATTTGTAGTCAACCACTTGGCAGTTCGGCAGTTGCCGCGTCCTAAGCACGTGCGACCTTGCTTGAGGAGGAAGGCCACAGAATAGCAGCTAAAACGTTGACAACTGAGCCTAGAACGCGGCGCCTCCCGGACAGATAAATAGTAACGCATTGGTTGCGGAAGCCTGTGGTCTCACGTCTGTAGATTGTTTCAGACTAGAGAAAAAGTTGTCTTTTCCTTTACCTAAGTATTTGTTCTTGTATACGTATAAATATGGAGACACTCGTACAATCTGTACACGTGCGAAAACTCTGCACTTTGTAAATAATAATTGTACGAAAATTGAAAATTGATTTAATGTAGAATTCAACTGCAAACTCCCATCCCCCGAAAAGTAGTTTACGGCATTATAGACCCGGTACTGTGTAAGAGAATTCATTCCAAAATTGCTGAGCGTTGAGATAAAAATTCGCAGAAAAAAAAATAGTCCCGTTAATTTTATCGTGATAAGATAATTTCAGTATTTTCCTTCAATTTAATTTTACATTGATATCGGCTTCTCTTTTCTGTCCATCTGTGCTACGGAAAAGGCGCACCTAAAAGAACTAATATGGAAAATTGTAAAATGGGATGATCATGAAAGTGGTATTTTGAAAAATACATCCCAACAACATAATCGGGGCCTAATATGTTCCCCTTCACTTCCCCATTGTCCCCCATCTATCCTGCACACGAAATGTTCCTTATCATTTCCCCATTTGCCATCTACCCGTCCCCCAAAACGTGTGTTAGAATTTACTTGTTCTCAAAAAAAGGCGTGTCCCCATGAGACAAGCAAACCTGGTTTAAAAGGCCTAGGAAGCATCGTTTCCGAGTTGAGTTATTTACCATTATAATGTGTGTTGCAATAATCTATTTTTGTATGTCATAATCTGCAAACTTCTATTTTTTCTTCTAAAATCTGTTTGATGTAAGATGAGGTGTAGTTCTTTATCCACCAGTATCACACTTACAAGGTCTTGTGTCGATTGTTTTTTTATAAATTGCCAAAACTATCGTCTTTCTGTAGCATACGATTACTTATTCAAACGATTAGAAAGCTTTAAAAATGTTACTTCGTAAGTATATTCCAAAATCAAAACTTTATTGGGTGATACAGCAATGTATTCAAATGTATAATAAACACTAAAATAAATGCAGAGAACCGTTGCAGTCAGTTTCAAAGTATATTGAAAGTGCAGGTGTTTTAAAGGCGGGAAAATGGTTTTTATTTTTTTAACTGCAGCCCAGTAATCGGAAAAATCTGCAAAAAATACACAACAATTTGTGTGTGAAGAGGAACCTTTGACATTTTTTTCGAGCCTGTTCCAGGCTTCTAAGAGACAGTAAAAAATTTCTTGATATTTTTTTTCGAAAATATTTTTTGTGTTCGAATTTGGGCCTGAGAAAATATTGAAAAATATTTTTCTGATAGTCCAAGTTGTGTTCTTATTTATCATATTTTTTTCAGTCTGATAAAATAGTGTTCAGTTGTCGAAAAAATTTAAATTAAAAAAACACGTTTTTGGCTGTATAGGGGTGTGGGTGGTAGGACGGAGGCTAAGAAACCTTTCAAAAATATTATTTTTATGTTAGAATTATAGTGTAACCACTCATATGTAATTTGGTTGCGGGGAACTTTTTACCATCTTATCGGGGGGGACCCCTTCCTTACACAGATTTTCGACATATTAGTTAGAGATGTGTTGTCAAGGTCGATGCCACGAGCGGGAGTCCGTGGCACGAGTGTCACGACTAAATCGCCCCTCCACGCATTTCATCACCCCGCCACTAGACAAAGCCATTCGTATTGTAAAACGGCGGGGTTACTAATAGTTTCCTTTCCCGACGCTAGATGCGCAGAGAAGCTCGTGGCATGCTACGGTGCCACGACTCTTACCACTGCCACCAGTAGAAGACCTTGACACCACTGAGAGTAATGTCTGGCGTTGGCCTTCTTGCCTTGTTTTATGTATCTTTAAAGTGCCGCGAAACTAATCTCTTCATTAATAAATTTCAAATCACACACGTGCGTCCAAAGACTGTAGTATTATTTACGTGTGTCCGTATACGCCACTGCCTGCAATAGAAAGATCCATGTTTGTGCTCTTCCTGCCGAAACACTAGCGGACTTAATTTTACAGATTGCGTACCCTAGGATATAACTAACATGGTAGTTTCACTTATAACTATAAATTAAAATCTGAATTAGCATGTAAAATATAAACATAAACTACATTTAAAATTACTCACTTCAGTGTACGTACACCTATACGCATTTACCATTGAAATCCAGGTTTTTGTTTGAAACACTGCTTTTATTCAAGGGAGGTCCCGCAACTCAACCGAGTGCAAGCCCCACGAAACGCACCGAGCACACCCGATCTCCTCCGAGCTTCCTGACGCCCACGCGCCTCACACACACCGATGCTTGGCAAGTGCGGCCATTTCATTTCTGCTAGTGTACTAAAATGACACCACGCTTTCGATAAATTAGAAGATTTAAGTTATAAGTAAAGTAAGATTTATTTTCTTTTACGAATTAAGTTTATTCTAAGTTACAGGGTACGCTGTGCGTACCTTGGGTACATGAAGGACACGCCACTGACATTATGACATTTTTAGAAAAATACGTAGAAAACAGTAAATTAAGGAATCCAAAATTACCGCCCAAGGAGATATTTGGCAAAGTATCCTTTGCGATACACATCAACATTGCATTTTATGTACTGGTCGGTTGTACAAATCTTACACTCAGCACGTTTTCTCTGTTTACAGGCGGGTCTATGATGTGTCCTGCGTTGTCATGACGAATTTCCTCCTTTATCCGCTTAGAGGTTTTAGGTCGCACACCTCAAGGTTCCTGTATTCCCGGTGCTGAAAGAATGGCAATTACTATCCTCCAGGTAATGTCAAGAAGATGCATATCTTTATCAATGCGTCTGTATGAAAAGCATTGATGCACAACCCCGCCATTGAGGCAGAAGGGAAGAGAGGGTTGGACCATCTCTTGTTTTGATTCGGGTTCTGTACGGACGTCGAAATCTATAGAACACTTCGACACCACCCATTGATTTATTGTTTTCTGTTACCAAACCAGGCATTGGAATAGTAATTCTCTCTTTGGTTGCTCGGTTTCATCTTCTGTAAAAAGTGAGACTTCTCGCTGTGTGGGTCTCCAAATTTGTTGCAATAGTCACTTGACTGTTGTCTTGCCAGATTCTTGGTCCAGATGTGTGTGGTCCGAAAGTCGTTCTGTCATTTCTCGTTCATTTAGTGGTGCTTTCTCCACTCTATCTGATTGGAGCCAATGTTGCTACCAATGTACCAGCGGCTTCTCTTTTAAAATTTTGAGTAAGGTAATGCTATTAAAAATTGTGTATACTATTTCCAAACCGAAATCCGCAACACAATCTCTACAACCCTAGTTTCAAGTGTATGATCAGGTTCTCTTATTTCTTTAGCCGCTAGATAATACCCGTACCTAATAAGGAAACCTTCTGGAGAGTTCAAGCACCAGAACCTGAAACTATACCTAATTGGCCAATGGGTACATGAGCATCTATCAAGAAGAATCACCATCGGAATTTGTTAAAATCCTCCGAATCGCCACAGGCAGGCGAAGTACCCCCTCCCTAGTTCAAATATCCTCCAAATCCCGGCCTGTGTCGTTTTCAATCCCCACACCTGGATCGGCAGCAGGTTGCGAAAGAAACTCAAGCTCATTTGACTTATCTATACATTTAGCCAGCATATCACTTTCTTCCAAATAATTTAATATTTTAATTATGCTTCAGCATATGTTGCTATGTTTTCTCTGCAAATGTGACGAAAATTCTCTTTATGGGCCATAGTATGAAATTTCATACTTCGGAAATAAACTTATATTCAAAGCCACTGAAGCTAATAACGGGTTTTAAAATATTATAACAGTTTGAATTAATTATTGTAGTAAAGTTTTCAACAATAAATGCTTAACTTAAAATACAACAATGACTATTTTTGCGGACAATCTTCTGCGAATTTTACCGGTGCGTCAACGTGCTTTAAGTAAAAATCACCACAACCTTCAACTTCCAGAATGCAAACTACAAACTAATTATAGAATGCAAAGACGTTATAGTTTGCTGGTACATACTATAAACCTCTACTAACGAATAAAACTTTACAACAGTGAGTACATTCAGAAACTTTGATTTTGCTACTATACGTCTCTGGTAGGATTTATCTGTATCTTCCATTTGAGGACCAACTTTCTAATAATTCAAGATGTAATTGGACTTCATTAGCTATGAAGTTTAGTGATGGTTAGAAATATAGATTGCGGTGTCATATGCGAATGGGGCTATTTGGGTTAATCTGGAGGTAGGAATGTCCGCTGTATAGAGGTTGAATAGCAGTAGGGAGAGGGGTAACCTTGTGGGAATCTTGCTCTTATGGAGCGTGGGTTTGAGATGTGATTTTCTATTACGACTGCGAATATTCTGTTTGTGAGGGAGCATTTAATGATTACTGTAGAGGTATACTGGGGTTACAATTGTAGATAGCTTATAGCCCTTAGTGCCAGACTCGATCGAAGGCTTTGGTGATGTCGATGAATACTGCTATTGAGTGATGCTTTTTTTTGGAATGATGTATGTAGATATTCGGTGATACGTAAGAGCTGGTGCGCAGTAGATACTTAATTAATGAAACCAAACGGATAGTACGGTATGATATTTATTTTGGTGAGGTAGTTATTTAATCTTGATAAGATAAGTTGTTCGAAAATGTTTGCAAACGATGGGAGTAGGCTAATGGGTCGAGCGGCCTCGGGGCTAGCGGTCACGGTTGGCGAATGAAGAAATGGTGCTGAGCGACTAGGGTGGAAATCCAGATCCATTGGGTTTAAAACCGAACAGAAAATAATGAAAATCAGTGCAAACAAATGGTTAAACGTCGAGTGAACAGATAAACAATAAACATTTGTCAAACAGTGGCGGTGTGAGACGAAATAACGAACAAGCTTGTGGACATGTGCGTGGCAGTATTAGCGCCAGCAAAGTGGACACATTGAGCCAATTGGTGCGTTTAGTTATTGGAATTGAAGGTTCTGGAACTTACGCGAATAGACAAAATTTTGAAGTATTATCACAACCAGAATTAGAGGCACATGAATATTCGTTCAATGGTAAATGAGTAGAGAACCACGTGTGCGGTTCAATGGCATAGCGGAGCAGCGTAAATAAGAACAATTCGTGGATAGTAGTATTGCGAGTGATTACCGTCATTGAAAATGTACCGAAATGAATTGATGTTGAGCGACCGTTGAAGTGGCGGCGAGGAGAGATCGCTGCGTCTGGCCAGACGAAGCTGCAAGGGTGGATATGCAACGGGCTTTTGCAGGAGCTGGAGTGGGTCACGGGGCTGGTGCGGCGACACTGACACACCCAGCCATGCTGCCCCGTCCGTAGCAGAGGCATGGATTAATTCAATACCTGTGAAAACTGTGAGACTTCTCCAAGCGAGACTTGTTTATTTCACTTTAATAGGGAGAAGTAAGCAGGAGGAGTGTAGAAATGTGAGAAGCGTATGTTGTATTTTTGTAACCATAATTAATATAAATAAATATTGCGGTTGGAAGGGTATACTTGTGAGGTACATTATTGTGTAATTAGTAAGTGTTGTGCCTATAAGTTTAATAACAGTTCAGTATGTGAAAGGGACTTCCCATTGATGGCATGAAAATATAAGTTGAGAACAGAAAACATTGTGTTTATTAGAAATATTTTTTAAATCAACGAAAATGTAAATTGAAACCAGGAAAAAATTGTGTTTAGTGAAAATGCAGTTCAATTCATTTCCAGCGTAAGTTAAGAAAAGCATGTTTATCCATATATTCAGTTCATTAACGTTGAGGCCATTGTTAATTAAATATTTTGATCATTAATAAATATCCATTGGTATCCTTTGTTTTATGAGATATTTCTTTAGAATAAATATTATAAGTTGTTCATGTTTTTCACATGTGACTTTCAATGTTTGTACTCTTCACCCACGAGCCCATTTAGGAAAAAGGAATCTGTCCTTCAATCCTAAAATATCTATTTTTTGAGTACCCCCAACGGGAACGTCACAATATATAGAAACGATACAGCATTATCTCATATATATATATATATATATATATATATATATATATATATATATATATGTAAATGTAAAGAAAATATATATTTTTTAATTCGAATATGTCGCTCTTCCAACGCTTAGCGTTTCGCTTTTAGACAGACGAAGTACGATGATAGATAGACAAAAGAATACGGAGATAAAGTTTATTGGATTGGATTTAAAATAAGTAAATATAGAAGCGGTAGTAATAAGCATAAATTCTCGTTTCTCTGTTTACAGGTAAGAGTAAAGTATTATAAATAGTTTAGTGTAATAATGTAATTGATAAAAGGTGAATAAAACATTTGCTCTGTTTACAGTGAAACATTTTGGCTTAATACTACACTAATATCTTATAAAACGAGAATTTCTGATTATAATGCCGCGGCGGCTGCAGTTCACATTCCAATATATGAAGGATCCGAAGGGTAATAAAAGAAATATTCCTGCCATTACCTCTATTATGACACAGGAAAATAAACATTATGAGTTGCCACAGGATATGAGGTTAGTAACTGAACATGCAGAACTGACTAAGACTGATGTTTTTAGACGATCTGTCCACATGCTAGGTATGCCATTTGAAAATGGTTCCTTTATTTATATTAATATTTTAATATAATTCATTCGCAAGCGCAATATAAATGATGTTATTAACAATATCCATATATTTATTCTTATGTGAAGCATCTATGTTATTTTCCCTGATACTGTTGCCCTTGCGTTACTCATGTATCTATTTAATAATATAATAATTTCCTTTTATATCACTATAATCGTATTGCCGGCTAGCATTAATAATATTATTGTCCAACATATTCCGGAATATGGGTCGACCTATGACAAACTAGTTCTTACTTTGCAGACGAGCAATCCATACGGATCAACGATTTCTGGAAATTTTATCTACTGAAAGAATTGAATGACTGATTCCAAAATACTATCAAGTGATCAGATTTATTTGATATAAATAACTAAATATAACATTCATTCAATTATTCGAATAATAACATCAATTTTTGAACTTATTTTAATTGAACATTTAGCTTTGACCCGGAGCACGATTACATAACTTTCTCTTCTTACGAAGAGCTTCGAAAGGCGAGAAAGTAATGATAATTTTGGAAACGTTTGGGATATGTAAGTTGATCCCATGTTTACTGGTTTAATTGTATTTCAATTTAATTTTAACATATTCGTAATATTATTTAAATCGGTTCATACAGATGCACACAATATTTTCAGTGTTACAACTTCACTTTTGTAGATATTTCTTAAGAGAGAGAACAAATTTAATGTTGCTGTTTTGACCGCCGCATGAACTTGAGTACATGACTTTGTTTGGCATGATTGCTATTTCTTAATTGAAATAAAGCAAACTCAAGAAATACCACTTACACAAACACTGTAAATTTGGAAAACGCGAAACAGTTCGGTTAAGCATCGGCTGTCATGGAACCAAGGAGTTAATCACACTGGCCACCGCAACAAAGGGATAAAATGTTCATTTGCCAGAGCAGTTAGCTCATTCTGCCGACAAACCATTTAAATGTGGAGTTCGTTGTCTTGGCCACTGACAAATATTTACTTGTGGAACACAACCATGTTATTACTCGCAATTTAAAAAAAAATTGAAGTTAGTCAGATTGGCTTCTGAAAGTCTCCTTTAATTTTCGCTATAAAGAACATAATGTAAAATGCAATCATCCTTACGTTACATTGACATGAAATAATTAGTTGTTATCCCAAAAAATAAGAGATCAGAAATTATTTTTTCGCTTAGAGCTACACTTGCCAATAATAATGTCCGTAGAAAATTTTTGTACAAAACTATTGTAATTAAAATATGTTCATGCTCTATCACCATATTGTATTTTTTTATCGGACTGTTATACCCAAGTTCGCGGGTTCAAACCTGATTGAAGCCATGGATTTTTAGGAGCGAAAAAGTCGTTCGCACGCCTTCCTTCGGAGGGGAAGTAAAGCCCGCTGTCCCATGTTAGTAGATTTACTGCATGTAAAAGATTCTCAAGCCTAAATGACGTCTCTGAGCAAAATTCAAAACCCACTCTTTCGTCGCCCATGGAATACCTTCTTTCTCCGCTAGTTGGTGAAAGGAGCGTAGCGAATTTTGCGTGGTCAGACGGAAGAGCAGGACTCATGGCCTGAGTCTCGCCACGTAAAATAAGGCAATTCAATATTATTATTGTTCTAAAATAAGTTTTTGCTGGGAAATTGCACGCCTTTATTTATTTATTTATTTAATTAACTGTATATACTACAATTTATGTAATACTGTTGGCGGGTTTCATTTTTAATTCAAAATATTCACCATAATATAACTCGCCATCGCCTCCATTTTGTAAAGTTCACTTTGAATAGCCTCGCCTCTCTGAAATAAAGCTAAAGCGGATTGGTCAGCTCGATCCCGCAGGGCGGGACAGGAGTATTCAAATTGTGGTAAAGTTTGGCTCAGGACGTCGCGCATTTTTGTGCCATCAACGGTACATAGTAAGACGAGAAAGGAAAATTGAAGAGTTATTGTGACTGTTTAAGTATTCGTATAAGTTAGTTCCTTGCAACGGTCGGATTGGGTGGCAGTTACCAAATGAAGCTCATAAACCTATGTTTTATAGCCCATGTCAAAGCCCGGACAAAGTTTTTGTGAGATGAATTTGTTGGCAATGGCATGTGTTGGGAGAATAAAACATCCGCATGAGAATTTATACGTCGCTTACTCCAAGAACATGCAACGGCGTTAAAAAATGTAACTGGTTTGCAATGTATAAGATAGTAGTGTAAAACAAAACTTTCGCAACATTGTTTACTTAACTTTACCTCGTTAAAGAACTACTATTTTTTCATTCGACTTAACTTCATCAGTAATACACAAATAAAACAGTTGTTATTAAAGTACTCTAGTGTAGCAGGCAATTATCCGACAGTTTCATCGAAAACACCACAGAATAGTTATTGCCGTTGCAGACGCTGTGGTGCCTGCGCTGGTCCGGCAGCTGCTTTGAATTGCGTTCCCGGAAATGACTTTGAAACCCAATTTTCTCAAAGACATTTTATGGGAGGGGGACTGGACCTGCCATTTTTCATGAAATTCAACGCGGAATCTGGGGCTTTGTCACGGACACCTTTATGTTTCAGTTTTAGTTTAACATATGTGACCTACAAGCCTGATCAAGGAAACATTTCCTTTTCGGCATTAAGATAGAACATAATTTTGGTACAATAATGTTCATTATGAATAAATCACAGCTTACAAAACGTAATTTTGATAAGGTAGTGTTATATGAATAGGAATACTACTTGCACCCTGACACACTATGAAAACACGTGTAACTAGCGCTTGCGAAAAAAAATGAATACAGCTTATGCATCATGACTAACGAAATTGCAAGTTAGATCAAATTTACAGGAAAGAATCATTGTGGTAAAAATGGTCAGGAAATACATACCAAAGAGTGGATTAGTGTGAAAGAGACACATACAGCGTAATTGCCTCTCTCAGACTGAAACAGTGAGACACAGTATAATTGTTTTTCTTAGTTAAAATGCCTACTCTTCAAAGCAAGAGATTTTCACTTCCCGCTGGAATTCATAGAAACAAAAGGACATTTACTAGTATATGTCAGGACGTCTGTCCTCATTATTCATGATTAATGCGTATGTTCTGCGCTAGAAAGTATATGAGCCAGTGACTTTCCCAATTTTAAAATCATATTTCCGTCAACTATTCAAGTTTCATTCGTAGACTTATTCCCAAAAAGTGGGAGACATTTCTATATTAATCTTTCTCCAAAACGTTCTGTAATGCAAAAAAGTCAAACTTATTCTGAAAACGACTGTTGACAGAGGATAATGTGTGTATTATATAAGAAACGTGTATTTGTCAGGAAATGAATCGATCTACACACACTTGAGGTAATGTCAAGAGTTTATTTCCATTCTGGAAAACAATTTGTTGTATTTTGTACTTGGCGCGACAGCCCGTGAATGGGCTCAGGCTTACCGGCGACGTCCCTGCCTCCGGCCATGGGTTAAGGGGGTACGTGGACATATTCACGCCGTATTCCGCTCTTCTCAACCTGAGAAGTGAATTTTCTCATCGTCACGCAGCAATATGCACTGGGACATTGCAAGGAAATTGCACACTATAATCTTGCCTCGACCGGGAATCAAACCGGGGGACGCGTAGTGGAAAGCAAGCACGCTGACCAAGAGCTAGCCGCGAAACTTGAAAGAATTTGCATTACCTATAGTACATCACCAATTAAGGGAATTTATTCTGGACTCCTTGCTGCATCCCACATCTGACGCTTATCTGCTGATGTCAGAAATATTCACATAAACCAGTGGTGCTAAAACAGTTCGTTCTTTCTGGCCGTACTTTCACATTCGCAAAAAGTACTCAAATTTTCTAAAAATTCTACACGACCTTATTTCAATATCTATCCTTAATCTTTATCACATTTTATTAAGAGAAATAATCTTTATCTTTAATATTCAGTGTTCTTCCAAATTAGTTACTTGATAGTAAAGTTAAATTATATATAGTTAGTTTTCGTTGTTCATTTCCATTTTCCAATGCATACATTGACACAACATCAAGTTATATGTGCAATATTTACAAATCTCCAATATGACTCCCTTTTGTCAGTCTTCAAATATCCCACCTGTACGACAGTTAATCCCACATAAGCGTGATCATGTCCAAATCTACTCGAGCTACTGCTACCTCAATCCGTTGACAAAGCTCATCGAGACATTGGATGTGGAGGGTTGTGCATGTTATCTTTAATGTCAGCCTACAGACAAAAATCCAACGGCGTTAAGTAGGGAGATCGTAGTGACCAAGCTATGTTCCCACCACGTCCATTCCAAGCAGAAATGTTGTGACCTCATGGTGGTAATGAGGAGGTGCTCCATCTTGTTGGAAAATAAAATCCTCTCCCATGGCTTCTTACAGATGTGTCATCACATAGTTTTGCAACATATCTAGATATGTGATGCCAGTCACAGTCTTCTCACAAAAAACAAAGGTCCATACACTTTCACGGAGCTTAGCGCACAAAACACATTCTGTTTTGGTAAGTGAAGGGAATTTTCGAGTAATGTTCTCGGTTTATCTGTGCCCCATATCTCACATTATGACGATAAAATGTACTACTAAGGTGAAAGGTTGCCTCGTCACTGAACAGAGGCTTATTAAGAAAACTATCATCTTCCATCCTGTTCATCATGTTCGCAAAGAACCCATAACTTTTCTGCTGGTCAGTAGCACTCAACGCCTGAGCTAGTTGCAGCTTGTACCCCTTTAATGCACTCTAAAAATTCTCTATACCATAGGTTGTGGAATGGTCAGCTCCAAACTTGCTCTTGTTGTAGATATCTTTGGATCTCGTGCATCTGTTCTTCTCACGGCTTCTACAACGTGGCCTGCTGCAATAAGGCGTCCCTATCCTTTATCTCGCAGTCCCACACGACCAGTTTCCACAAATAGATTATACCATGATTTGATGACTTTTCACCTGCGGTGGAGCTTTTTATACTTGGCACGAAAACGATTTGGAACGGTAATTTGCGATTTAGTTTCATGAAACCACAGACAACACTGCGCTCGCTCCACACCACTGTACACTACCATGGCGACGGACTATGCTCCATGGTCTGTTTCACCTTTCCACCATCAGACGAGCGAGGATAGTGCATGGAGTGAAGTCTGCCGACCAGGCATTAAACTTGACGATATGACATGGAGTTTGAAAAAAATCAGAATACATTTCCGTCAATAGTTTCGAAATTATTGATTGATACTTTCAGGTAACTAATTTAGAATAACCCTTTAGTAATTGTAGGAAAAGTCAGAAAACATTTTGAACTTTCGCAATTTTCGAAATATCAGGGTTTTCCACGAGTATGCGACGTTAAGCGTGCTTTACACTATTCAACAACAAAAATTAGTAAAACCCGTTGGAGCCCTTTTTTTGAAAATTTTGAAAATGTCTCAGGAGTTTCATGTACCCCCCAAATTAAAATATCGGTTTCAAATTCAAGGGGTCGCGACATCAGTCAAATGGTAAAAATCAGCTGTACGGTTCAGCCGTTAGCGTGGTTCACAGACGGACGGACAGACAGATAAACGGACAGACGTTTTGCCGTCATTCGATTTTTCGGCATCAAAATCCCACAAAACATGGCTTCTGGCTACACCACGTGCTAGAGGATTTTTTCTGAAGTTAGCAACTGGGTTTATCCACTTCATTTGTTACCAGGGTTCTGTAATTTGAATTCTTCCACCGAAAATTGGCTGTTTCTTTGCGCAGTATTACACTACTTTCTCTCTACTGCGTAAGCGATAGCGAGAAAGTAAAAAGAAATAATAAGTAGTTCGAGTTCAGATGTTTGGTTTTATTTTACAGTTCGGTAAATCGGTTTTCTATTGACAAAATAATAGTTAACAAAGTAAACACGGCTTCAATGCTGTTTTGCGTTTTAAACAGGCAATCGCGTGCGCCATTAAACGGAACAATTGCCTGATACAACACTTTCATCACTTTTGGGTCTCTCAATTCAGCCAAACCGCAAATGGAATATACATATAAATGAATTGAACACTAAATTAAGATCATTGTGTTTCATGAATAATTCTTTCAAATTCAGTTAGCCCTAATGCAACTCGTGGCGTATTTTGCGAGTTTTCCATCGATGGCACAGAATATGGGTGATGGCCAATACGGACAAATCTGGCTTTTCCACAGCTTGTACAATCATGGCTGGACACTTGACCAATACTGGAGTCTAGGCCAAGCCGCTTTTATCATTAGCTTTGGCTTTGTTTCAGACACTTCCCCCCTCCTCCCTCAAGGAATATAAGTTTTACAGAAAATAGTCTGAAAGGTTTCGGCGCTAGCGATGATCACAAGCGGACTGACAAACGTTTCGCCGTCCATTGATTTATCGGTATCAAGAACTCACAAAACATGGATTCTGATTCACACTACGTATGAGAGGAAGTAATTTACTACAGTCGAACCTCGACATCTCGAAGCGCCTCCGGAGTGAAATCATCCGCCTTATCAAAAATTCGAGATATCTAAATAATACTTTTTTTTAAAACATATGAGCTATTTTAAATAGACACGGTTAAATATTATCGTTATATATTTATATTATCGTTGTTCATTAGTTATAATATAACAAGCATTCTCAGATTCAAAATATTGTGAAAGCAACAAAAAGGTAATAAATGAATTTAAATTAACTGTATTCAAATCAACACTACCTGATACTGCTGATATTTTGAATTAAAGAAATTAGACATTCGGTGCTTGTCATTCACCGCGTACGGACGTGTCTAGAAGTGTGACTGTTTTTTACAAAGTTGTGAACTAGTTTTGAACTAAATCACGAATGAGTTGTGAATAAACACTTTAGTATCGTGCACAAACTCACAGAAACATTGGATCTCCTACAAAAGTGCCTGAAGGTTTAAAGGAAATGGATGCTTCTCACAACAGGGGATTCCTAACCTCCAATTCTACGAGTAGTCAACAAACACAGGTAAATAAATCTTACTCCAACGTTGCTCAAAGCGATATGGTTAAGCTACAATAAGCACTCAAAAGTTGGTTTGAAAAAATTATATCTAGGCAAAAATTTGCATTATGGAAGCATAGAAACACGTAAATTGTTTATTATTTACAAATGACATTAA
This sequence comes from Acheta domesticus, assembly GCA_031308135.1. Taxonomy (NCBI): domain Eukaryota; kingdom Metazoa; phylum Arthropoda; class Insecta; order Orthoptera; family Gryllidae; genus Acheta; species Acheta domesticus. The sequence goes on along the minus strand of JAHLJT010008446.1, from coordinate 160,007,398 downwards.
TGTATATGCTCAGATATAAAAATTAAGCGAGAAATAAAAAGGAGCCCAATTGTGTAAATTGGGTGCTTTTTTATTTCTAGCTTAATTTTTCTTTCTGAACAAATATATTAATTTCTTTTGTAAAAAATAAAACTTTACATGTTTTTGGAATGTTTCTATGCTTTTATAATGCGAATTGTTGCCTAGAAATCAATTTTTCAAACCAACTTTTATATGGTAATTGGAAACTTCAAGAGTATAAGTTCGAATTCGTTGACCCAGTAAAAGAAGACCGTCGCAGCAGTGGATTGCGTGGCTAGCGGAAGCGGGGAGCTGTGCGTACCTGACCTTCAAGAATCGCCCCACCTTGATGAACGGTATTTGGGAAAGAGGAATTACTGTAAATCACCCGAACTTTTATACATAGTGAAACTTGAAGCAAACGACCTAGTTCGAAATGCAAGCTCTCGTTTAAAGAGTAATTTATTAATTTGGCCGGTATATTTTCATTGTGTTTGAGAAATTTAAATATAAATTTATAATCTTTCATGCTGTCGTAAATCGAACTCAGATTAAATGGAAAGGTTTTTGTAAAATATTAATTTTTGTACACGAAATTTACGAGGATAAATAATATTGATGTAAAGTGTATATAAAGTGCATTTTTTGTGAATATTGGCATTTCTATGTGATGTGTGGTTATCCATTACAAAGGGGATGTATGAGCTTGAGATTAATAAGATATCAATACACGGTATTAACATTTCCTAACGAAGTGTAGACAATTTCTGAAGTAAACGAGTTGAAGTAATATTCTTTGTAATTTCAAATTAGAATATAATTTTATTATTTTTTTATTTAAATTTTAATCACTCGACTTTCTTTATTAGTCAAATTGGCACAAAAAGACGTACCCACCCCCTAGTGAATATGTATTAGATAATAACCTGACTATTCATAGACACGTTTCACGCAGCCCACACCAAGTTGCTTGGGAGGAGGAGGCGGTTTTAATATATATATATATATATATATTTATATTTATATTTATATTTATATTTATATTTATATTTATATTTATATTTATATTTATATTTATATTTATATTTATATTTATATTTATATTTATATTTATATTTATATTTATATTTATATTTATATTTATATTTATATTTATATTTATATTTATATTTATATTTATATGAGCTGAACTCCGACACCTTAAGAACAATCTTCATGAAAGTTGGCACTCCTACATGTCTTTTCACCGAGCAGGTTACCGTGCTCTTAAATCTGTTGTAACTACACTACTTGGCGCTCTAGAACAATCATTTACGTCAAATGCAACTCGCAACACATTCAGCAGGATTGTGACTCTACATCGTTTAAAACTACTAAACGAGGTATTCTATGGCCTTAAAAATTAACTCAAAGATATTAACTCCAAGAAATTACCTCAAAGAAAATAAATCAAAGGAACATTTCTCACAATATTCAGGATGGTACCATCCTGAATATTCTGTTACATGTTTGCATATCCTGCGCTTCCCGATGTTACCTCAACTGTTCAGAAATGTGCAGAATCTGCCATTAAATGTGAATGAGAGGCACATAGACATACAGACAGGGACAGGGTGAGGGAGGGAGAGACAGAAAGGGTGATGGGAGGGAAATGAGGGAGATTAAGGGCAGAACAACGTCTGTCGGGTTTTCCTACTGTTACCTATAACCGGTTCCTACTTTAGAAGTAATAACATTTTGAATGTCTAATGGTTAAACCTTTTGTCTAATTCACACTTATAATGTTTCTTATTACACTTCTAACTTTTTGGGCCTGTTTTTGTAACTGTTTTCTCATTGAAGTTGAGGGAGTTGGAATCATGACTCATTTTCTAAAATGCTCTTTTTACTTTCTCGCCTTACGAATACTTCGTAAGAAGAGAAAGTTATGTAATCGCGCGGCGGAAAACGGGGAATTTTCGCCAGAAAAACTCTTATAGCAGGGGTCTGGTGACAAAAAAGTGGATAAAACCTGTTGCAAAATTTAGAAAAAAAATCCTCTTATCTCGTGGTGTAGTCAAAATCCATGATTTGTTGCTTCTTCATACTGCAAAATCGATTGACGGCAAACCGTCCATCTGTCCGTCTGTGGTCAACGCTAGCGCCTAAACCCTTCGGCCGATTTTCTTTAAAATTGATATTCCCCGATCGTTTTTACTCGTCTCAAGGCCTCTTGAATTTGAAACCGATATTTAGTATTTGAGGGTAATTTACACGAAGCCCATTTTGAGATTTTCTAAGTTAAAAGAAAATGGCTCCAAATTTTTTGAATAAATTTGTTGTTGAATAGTGCAAAGAACGTTTAAGGGAATGACGTAGATATCATTTTCGTTCACATCCCCAATTTTTCGAAGGTTGCAAAAAACTATTTTAAAATTGCAAAATTGAAGATAGAAATTTTTGACTCAGAAAAAGTCGGTTGTACAAAATTAGCACTTTAAATAAGGTCATATACCATTTTTTTGAAAAAAAACGAGTGGTTTTTGCGTAAATTGCGCTTCAAATTTACAAAACGTATTTCTCAAAAACAGCTCCAAATGTTTTCTTTAAAATTTCTTCTCTTATGTAATGAGGGACGCTAAAAATATGGTCTTAGTCCTAGTTCTTGGAATTACTTTTGAAAATTGCAAAAAAATACTTTTAAAACTACAAAATTGTAGATAGTGATTTTTACCTTAAAGTCACTTGTACAAAACTAGCTTTTTTAAAAAGGTTATGCAGAATTTTTTGAAAAAACGAGTAGTTTTTGCGTAATTTTTGCTTCAAATTTCCAAAACAAAGTTTCAAAAAACCTCTCCAATTTTTTTCTTTAAATTTTCTCAACGTGTGTAATAAAGGACGGTAAATAAATAAATAAATAAATAAAAACTAGTGGTGCTATTGAATGGCACAGACTTTCTCGCAGTAGTTGTTTTCGTAATGACGTTAGTCGGATAAAAGATTTGGAGTAAGCCCGCTGACTTTATTTGTCACCCAAAAACATATTTCGCATATTGACCAATACCGGTTTCCTAATGATAGAGCTTATACAATTACGTTTTCACTGATATATAAGTCATCACTCCCCAACTCGCTCCAATAGCCGCGCTCGCTAAGGCGGTCTGGGACTGCGAACGTCACATTGAAAGATCTCAGGTTCGAATTCCAAACAGGGATTTTAATTTAATGAATGTGTAGTTGCAGAAATAAACTATTGTGTGTTGAAACTTTATTGAAAATCATTTATAGTACTTCTACTCACTAATAGAATCCATGCAGATAAATATACAGGACTTGTCACTGTTTTCACAAATTGCATCTCTTAAACATTGTTTCAACTCTGTTATTCGATTTCTGAAATGTGTGTCATATATCAATCGTGTCCTTGTGTGCGTCTGTATGAACCGATTTATGTAAACTTTTTTTTCAACATTAAATTGAAATACAATTTAACCAGAAGACATGCGATCAGCTTACATAGCCCTAAAGGTTCCGAAATTATTATTACTTCCTTGCCTTACGAATACTTCGTAAGAAGAGAAAGATTGTCATCGTGCACCGGAAAACGGGGAATTTACGTTTTGACTAATATATAAATACTCACTCCGCATCGGACTCCAATGGTGAAGGCGGTTAAAGAATGTTGGGGCTTAGCGCTGAAGTTCGAAAGAAGCCGGTTTCGAATCCTAGATAGGGATTTTAATTTGATGAATGTGTTGTTGCAGAAAAAAACATTGAAAGGTGTAGAAACTTTATTGAAAATCATCCGAAGTACTTCTACTCACGAATAGAATCAATGCAGATAAATATACAGGACCTGTCTGTGTTTTCCCAAATAACATCTTTTAAAATATTTTTCAACTGTTATTCGATTTTTGAAACGTATGTCAATCGTTGTCTGGTGCATATCTCTATGAACCAATTTAAGTAAAATTATGAGTATTTCAACGTTAAATTGAAATACAATATAACCAGAACGCATGCGATTAACGTAGATATCTCTGACTGTTCCGAAATTATTACTTTCTCGCCTTAAGAATACTTCCTAAAAGAGAAAAATATGAAATCGTGCGCCGGGAAACGGGGAATTTTTGCCAGAAAAATTCTTGTAGCTGGGGGTGGTAACGAAAAAGTGGATAAAACTTATTGCTAAATTTAGAAAAACTAACGATGCAAAAGAATAGCACAGACTTTCTCGCAGAACGTAGTTTTCCCATCTCTAAAGTGAACTAGTTTTTCTGTTATGAATGATGATCTTCCCAGATACCTTCTTTGAGCGCCCAAAGGACATTTTTTTACATTCTCTGTTTTTCGACTTCGTAATGCGAGAAATGAAACCACCATACTTTTAATTCTATTACATAAGTGTTATTTATTATTTATTTACGTCAAAAACAGTTAAAAACTGCGTATGACAAGCTATGGGAAGTGATTTTTGTGCACGTTTTCATAATTCTGTGGTCTCTATCCTAAACCATATTTTAGTCGAATTTTGAATATAGAAAAGAGGTTTTTTCGAGTTTTGTTGACAAATATTCGCTCCTATATAATAAAATATATTTTCAAAGGTAAATTAGCTATAAATTCCTGCCCTGAACCCTCATGTTCTTCATGAAAGAATAATACTTTTTGCCGCGATAATATGAAAAACGATAATTTGAATAACTATATTTCCCACTGAAACTCAGAAGACGTGCACAAATAATGAAGTTACATTTATGTCCAGAAGCAAAACAAGGGACCATCTCAGCATTTGCTCAAGGATCAGGGAAACTGGACGAAAAACCTGATCGAGATGGGGGCCATCAACCCAGAAACTGTGGTACAATACTTGTTACAGGTTCTTTAGAATTATACAGTTCAAATGATAAATAATTACATTAACTATCATTGTTAAAATTAATTCTACTTTCCTTTTTGATGCTCGGTTTAGTCTCGAATTGTATAGAAACAGTTATGCAGCAGAAAAGATTTTACTTGGGACTTAAACTTTTCTATCGAATTTAATCGTTTAATGTCTTCTGGCAAAGTGTTGTATAGTAATGTACATGAATTGTATGTGAATTTTTTGTAGTGAGCTGTTGATACTGCCACCTGGTGAATATGATTACTACGTCGTGTGTTTTACTTATAGACATCGGCGTTTGCTGAAAATATATTCCCGCCCTTAAGTAAGTCATTTTTGACAAAAACTACTGATTCGTAAATCAGGAGACAAGGTAATGGTAAAATTCCTAGATTAATAAAGAGAGACTCAAAAGAATCACGTGGGTTGGATTTGTTTATTATTCGCACAATTCTTTTTTGTAATCTGAAAGTCTGGGAGCTATAAGATGTGTTTCCCCAGAATATTATGCCATATCTCAGGCGGGAATGAACATTGGCAAAATATACACAACGAGCTGTATGAAGGCTGACGGAATTTGAAATAATTCTGAACGCGTAGCATAATGAACTTAATTTTGTGTTCAATTCATTTAAGTGGGCATTCCATTTGAGGTTTGACTGAATTGATAGACCTAAAAACTTTGTTACATTAACATCAGTCAATGGCACTCCGTCCATTTTCAATGGAGTACAGAATTTTTTATTTGATATGGAAAACTGCATTGAAACAGTTTTAGTTTCATTTACTTTTAATTTGTTATTTCGGAACCAATTTGAAACGTCTGATATTGTACTATTTACGGTTTCTTTGTTGCAAAGAATATTTGTATCATCCGCAAAGAGAACTGTTCTTCCGTTTCGAATCGCTAAGGGCATGTCATTTACGTATAATAGGAAGAGAATAGGGCCTAAAATCGATCCTTGCGGGACTCCACGTGCAATTGGCAAAGAACCGGAAAGGTGTGTACATAAAGTTCCATCATTCCAGTAAGGTATTTCTACTCTCTGAGATCGTTGTTTAAGGGACGAACATAGCCAATCTAGAGCAATACCACGGATTCCATACGAAGGTAATTTTGAAAGTAAAATGTTATGATCAATGACGTCAAAAGCTTTTGAAAGATCTAAAAATATTCCAATAGTTGCTTCGTTTTGATCCAATGATGAGGCAACATCTTTAAGAAAAGAAAAAATGGCTGTTTCCGTAGATTTTGATTTCCGGAATCCATGTTGGCAATTTGAAAACGCGTCGTGTTTATTGAGAAAGGTTTCCATTCGCACATAAAAAAGTCTCTCTAATATTTTTGAAAAAACTGACAAAAGAGAAATTGGCTGATAATTTTGAACTTCATTTTTGTTGTCTTTTTTGAAGAGCGGCTTAATCGTAGCTGTTTTAAAAATATCTGGAAAAATTCCCGTGCATAAGGATGTATTAAATATGTGAGTTAACGGGTGTATAATGGCTGGCGCGCACGTCTTTAACCCTGCTGTGGTCCTCGGGTCCATTTCGACCCAAATAAAATTTTAATTTCTTGTACGGCTTAAGAAAATGGTGCAATCGTTCTGATACTCCATGACAGTTATTTTGTGGCTGTTTTCTACCCGCGTATAAAATGTCATTCATTTATTTTCAATACGAAAGGAATTATAAATTTTTTTACACATAAGTTCTTCGGGTCCATTTCGACCCTTGACGTTTCTCATGTTGAACTCTCAATAAAAATTTCATATAATAACTCGGTAAATTCGTAGAAATCAACTATGGAAGGATTGTTTTATCATTGGAGACTTTATCTTCTCATAAGATGTACAATGACAATATTTTGTCGAATAATACTATCAAACTACGAAAACTACTAGTAGTACTAATAGTACTACTACGTAGTACTATTACGTACTATTACGTACTATTACGTATTACTTACTATTACTACTACGTAGTACTATCCAAGTACTACGAATAGCTGGGAGCAATCTCAGCTCCCTAAACTACGAATAGACGGTTTTTCTAAAACTTGAACGTAGTATTCTGATGTGTTTCTTCCTCTTCCGATGTTGTGCAATCTTCAATTGTATGTAAAAATCAATGGATAATTAGACGTTTTCCGAGTCAATTATCCACTTCGGCAGCACATGCCAAAGACTTGGTAAATACGGAGGGAAATTTTGAATGAAACACATTACATGTGGAATGCACAACCTCTGGCAAACAAGAAGGGCAACCTAGAGAACAAAATTTGGGAATAAAATTTGTGTTACAATTATGTTCACTTCTGAAGGATAACAATATAACTCCTGACAATTTCTTTACATCATACCAGTTGGGTCAGGATCTTCTCAAACGGGACATCATTCTCGGTAGAACTATGCGCAAAAACAAATCTTCTATACCGCCAAAACTTCTCCAGACAAAGGGCACAACAAACTAATATTCTACTTTCGATTTTACGAGTTACCCGACATTAGTATCGTATGTGCCACGAATGAACAAGTGTGTTGTCCTTCAAAACACCCTTTACAATGATGCAAGAGGCTGCGAATCTGGAGAAAAGAATCCAGAAATAAAGAAAACCTAAAATTCTACAAACGGAGCTGTTGATACGATTTGTTCTTATTCATAGAAAAAATACTTTTTTGTGGCCTATTGTGGTTTTCTCTGACAAAATAAACATTTTACACCAATTGAAACGTTTTTTTCACAAAAGCAAATTCGGATTGCTAATAAAAATGTTATAAACAAATGACACATTTTATAGAAAACGTGGTGAATCTTTTGTAACGCCGTTATTGAATGCAGAACACACCTGCCACAAACTTCGTCACTAGAAATCCAATGCAAAATTCACCGTCCTCAAAATTAAGTGTTTTTTTTCTATGCGAAAAAGGGGAAAATGGAGTGTGTTGCAAAACTGATAACAAAATTACTTTTCATAATTAAATTTGTTCAAACGTTCCCGTCCAACAAGGTGACGGGAATGGTGACAATTATATAAAAAATTACTTTTCGTTACTCTAAATAAAAACTTTTACAAGTAAAAATCATGGCAATCACATTTGTACTACATGTCTGTAATGCAATTTTTCTATATGAGCATTTCATTATTTTGCTATCACGCATGTTCAGGGACCATTATTTTAAATTATTGCACAACCTTATAAATAATATAAATGTATAAAATTAGCATTTCGGTGTCTAACTTTAACTTCCTACTAAGAATACTAAATATGATCATTGGAAAAGTAAATAATTTGCAAGAGAAATTATATGGGTCCATTTGGACCCAAGGATATTGAGAAGGAGTAAATTTGAGGACCGCAGCTAGGTTAACAAACAATCCGGAAATTCATCTATACCGGCCGAATATTTATTTTTTAATTTACCGATTATTTTGAGAATTTCATAGGAAGAGGTTTCGGAAACGAACATAGTGTCTAAGATTTTTAGGGAAACGTCAGATGTTGAATTTTGTGGCTGAAAACCCTTAGTGAGATCGACAGCAATTCTCGAAAAGTATTGGTTAAAGAGACTAGCCACAGTTGCCGGATCGTTCACATCTCTATCGTTATCTTTTAAAACAACATTCTCTACAAGGTTTCTAGTTGGTTTGGTCGCATTTTTTACTACACCCCACATTGATTTTGTTTTGTTATTTGAGTTAAAAATATCCTGATCGTGTTTAATGATTTTAGCATGCCTTATGACTTTTCTTAACAATGATTTGTATTTATTAAAGTACAGGAGGAAATCTTGAGATACGTTATGATGCTTAGAAATGAAAGAAAGAACTCGTTTGTTTTTACATGATGTTCTAATTCCTTGTGTTATCCAAGAATTGTTTTTGCGTGAAATATTTAATTTTCTTTTCTGAAGAGGAAAGCAAGTGTTAAAATGAAATGAAAGCGTTGAAAAAAAAGAATAATATTTATCGTTTGTATCAATAGTATTATAAACCGCGTCCCATGACTCCTGCAGCAAGTAATCAATGAATAATTTTATTTTACTTTATTTTACTTTACGTTAATGTCATATATAGCTATTGTGGTCGCAAGCGTTATTCGGCGAGCATTGGCACAGCTCTTCCGGACTGGAAGTGTCTGTACATATTTTTTCGAATTTTTAACTTTTAACATTTTTTCACGTCTTTTCTTTTATTTGTAAAGTGTGTGTACCATCATACCATATTTCTTTATCGTGTATTTACCATTTTCGATCCTGCTTGATTCTTTTTATGACTCTGTTCTACCCATACAGTGCTAGTGTTGCGTAGTAGTATAAGTGCTGTTTCGTTAACTTCGAGGATCGGATTTCGGGTCTCGGAACGGAGAATGATTGCTGGTAGAAAACACGTTTGCTGGTTTGTGAAGTAGTGGAATATCATTTAGGACCATATTGAAACAGTGCGTGAAAGTATGTGCGTTGGAAGCACCACTAGTTGAATTAATGTTGAAAAATAGTATTGAATTTATACATCTTTAACCTGTTTTAATTACCATTTAATTCTATAGAATTTTGTTCTAGAACTTTACAGATAATTTACACTTAGAATTTATCTGTATTTTAATACGACAGTTCGTGTTTAAAAATGCACTTGATATTAGAAATCTCGATCCTATGTTACCAGACGTAACGAAATGATATGCTTTTCTTGCCCCACAACATTAGCAAATTTGTTTCTGATTCTCTACTGGGGGGAATGACGATACAGTTCTCAGCGAAATGTTTTGACTCGCGAAGATCACTAGTCGGTCGGATCGTGTTCTAAAGCGCTGCCGTCCCTCGTTCTTCTCGGTCAGCGGACTACAATCTAGTGTCGCGCCGCTGGACACCGCGGTGAAGAACCTCGTGGTCCTGTCATCTGCTTTGTTTCCAATAATAAATTAGTCTCTTTTGCTCCGATGTGCGCCGTCCAAAATTTTAATTCAATTGCCAATGAAAAAAAAGTTGTGGGGAAAAACGTAACTCTGTTAATTAAGACTTTACCCAACATAGTCAATGCTTGACTCGTGACATAGTAATTCGTTCTGTGAATTACATTTCGCACTTCTTTTATTTTAATGCATATTCTTGACGCATAATCATGATATAAATCCATTATTCACTTCCCTTTAAGTAATTTCATATAATATAATTCACAATAGTTCAAATAATATAATTTACAATAGTTACCTTTATTGCGCTTTTATGAAAGGCGCTCTCTGCCGTCTTTCTTTTGCAGTTAGTCCTCTCGTAGCACAACTGTTCTTGCCGTAGGTCACTTACAACTAGTGGCGCAACAAAATAGCACAGACTTTCCCGCATTAGTTTCCTATTTCCTTTGGTGTATTCTAGCTAATCGGACTTGCCTCATTCTCTTGCCAGCTGCCATCTATCGCCACCCCAAGTTCATTTTTCTGAAATTTTCTAAATTTTTCGGTGTCCTAATAGTAGAATGGAAATATTATTTGAAGAACATGAAAGAAATGTAAAACCTCATCCTAAATGTCATTGTTCTTTGAAAAATTTGGAACCGTTTTTAAGAAAATAGCGTGCTATTGTAAATGCGAAAATTGAATCACTCTTTTGTGATTACGAAAACTTCATTAGAAGTCATTTTAAGCACTTTAACTCACGAATACAATAGTGTTTACAACTTACTGTAAATGTGCACATTAACGGTGTGAGAGATCTTAAACAATTTACATTTGTGTAATTATTGAAAATACAAAAAATACTCCAAAATGAACTTTACGTTATATTACAGAGTGTAATTTGCACTATCTGTTTGAAAAGTTTGAAGAAAAAAATTGGAGCAATTTTTGAGACAATGGCGTTTGAGCGTTTCTGAAAATGCGGAATTTTGAGCTAGTTTCACAGAAAACGGTTGAGATTTCGAAAAAACCTTTCTTGACATTATTTAAAGCACATGTACTCATAAATATAATAATGTGAAGATATCGCTGCGAATGTCAATACTATCGACGTAAGAGACAAGTCAAACAGATTTCATTATTGTAATTTTTGAAAAAACAAAATAATAGAGGAATATGACGTTTATGTCATCTCATAGAGTAAGGTAAACGGTACAGTGATTGGCCACTTTAGAGTTCTGGCCGTATTAACTCATTTGAAATGTAAAATTTTGAAACTTTGCTACTTACTTTCTACTGGCCAATGGTCCTTTCACTTATCCCAACAGTAATTTCTATCGGAATATGAACATTGCATTAATAATTAATTTTTTTCACAAAACATGTCATTTTGTAATGATTGGTCAAAAATTATATTTGATTGGTCACGATGAAAACAGTGATAAATGATTGGGCCATCATGAAAACAGTGATTGGTTACTGTATTATTTCTAACAGAAACAACAAGCATAACGATATATTCAATTAATTATTATATTACCAATGGAAGCACACAATTTGTAAGATATAGATAACTTTAATATTTAAGCGCTGTGAGGACAAAGTCTCTATTTTCAAATCTGAGCATATTCGACTCAATTCTTGTCAGATGTGTCTTCTGGGCGGCCGTAACAGGGAGTGTGATGGCATTCTTTAAAACAAATGGACTAAATATTCTTGAAATGTATTTGTAGAATACCTTGCTTGTAATCTATCCGTTGACACTTTTTCAAATCTCTCAGCTGTCTGGGACTGTGTCAGTCATTTTTCTTGTATCAGTTTGTATGGATAGTTAAATCAATGGACATGTCAAGTCCACTTGATGCAAAGGAGAACATGAATGTCATATTGTCTTTTCAAGATCTTTGTTTTACTGAGTAAATTTTATTACTTTTTTTCACCTAAAACCTTCCCTGTAATTGGACGTTTCAAAATTTGACTGTTCTCATTGGAGAACAGTCAAATTTGAGAACCTTGTAGGATCATTTATTTTCTCATCCAAGTTTATTCTCTCGATGTACCCTATAACTTCTTCAAATCACATTCTGATGTCTTGCAAACGTAAAAAATACTGGTTTGTTTCGTTTAATTTTTTGATATGTGTATTTTATTCTTCTATAACTTTCTCAAAAAATAAATATTTCATTAAAAAATTGTAATTATTTTTAAAAAACAAAACTTTCTTTATGAACTCTCTCAGATTAAAATTTAAAAAAAATAGGCATATTTCTTGTTCAATTTTCTACAAAACATAACAAGAAGAAAGTGGGCTCTCAACACGTACAGATAAAAACAATCTATTGTAAGTATGGTATTTGGGCGCGTGGTTCCTGCCCCAGCACTAAAGAATTGTGTTCGATCAGTCTTGGATACTAATTCCGATGAACAATAAAAAGAATGGCCCTCTGCCTGATTTGTGTTTCAATAAATATTAGTAAATCATGTGTTCACTCTTTCCCCAGAAGGGATGGGTGACAGCAAAACGAATGCTTTTCCTCGTGTCAGAAATGTCTTCGAATTTTACTGCAGAGTCCCTTTGCGTCCTAGGGACGGGGTACCATCCTGACCTTGCTCGTGAAATACAATCGACCACTTGTCAAGGGACATGGTAAAATTTTCTCAACATTAGTCGCAATACGCAATACTTGAATGCAATACATGAAGACAAGAGTGCTAGTATTTGTTCTGTGAATCGTGTGTACATTGTGAAAAATGAGTGGCGATCAGCGTAAGAGAGATGTTTCAGTCCATTTAAACTTTCTGATCACGATTTTTAAAAAAGAAAATCTCCAAGACGCGTAAACCACGATTTGCTGGTGAATTTACAGGAGTCATTAGATTGGCGAATTTGTGATTCATTTCTGGTGGTGGCGATGATCTTTTCCCCGCTGGATGGCGAGATCTGGCGCCGACCTACCGTCGACTAGCGGGGTTTCCCCCCAACCAAGTATATCCCACCAGCGGGGCACCGCCGCAGCCGGGACAAGTTGTAAGCTCCCGACCGGTCTCCCGGTATGTGTGGTAGTGTAGTGCATGTTAGTGTAAGTGTGTGTGTAAGAGTGAGAAGATGGGACAAGGATGAGGAAGGAAAGATCGCGCGCGGTCCGTGGCCCGTTTGTTAGGGTACTGCTCCGGCATTCGCCTGATGTTGATCGGAGAAACCACGGAAAACCGATCAGAGCAGCCGGCCGCTAGAATTCTCCTCCAGACAGCGACTGAATTCGACCTAGCTGACAAGCTGTCGGGACTCGAACCTAGGACCTCCCGGTCAGAGGGACTGCAGTGACATCAGGTTGATGCACTGAGCCATCTCTCCCGGTGCTTTTTTTGAGACAATTTTGAAAATGTCAGGGGAGCTTCATGTAACGTACCCAATTTTTTAACAAAGTTTTTCAAAATTGCAGCGCATTGAGTGGACGCAGATTGACCAGGGAATATCCAGTTTCGAAAAAATCACAAGTATGGTTTAGGGGCTGGTGTTGTTCATAGACTGGCGGAAAGACAGACAGACAGGCGGATGGACGGACGGACGTTTTGAAGAAAAAAAAACACTTTTTGGGTATCAGGGGACCCCAAAATGTGTACTTCCGTTGAAATCTTGAAATCGATTTTCTGCAGTATTACATAACTTTCCCTATTATACGTATATTACCCCGTATATACGTACGTATGCGGGAAAATAAAAACTATCTGACAACAATCATTAGTAGAGTTGCCAACAACACAAGTCACACACTATCGAAAATACAGTCATTGGACACCCCCACATGTCAGTAACTATGCAAAGCTAGGCTTCTCATTTTCAGCTGATATCATTGTCAGTGAATATGGTTTGTGTTTTCTGACATATCAAGGTGATTTACTTACCGCCGTAATCGACAAACGGCACTGTTGGATATTAGGTTTCTAAAGAAAATCTTAAGAAATATTTATATACAATGAACACGCACCGCAGTGTTAACAAACAGCTGCCATATAGGCAACAGTTGCGCTCTTGCGGTCAAAGTAAATATTACATTATTACCAAAGGCATCCCTTCATGCCATTTTCAATCAAACTATTAGAACACGGTGGTAGAACTGTCACCGTCCCTACCTTCTTTCCCTTCGAAGTAGAATGAATGACTTCGAGTGACCTGCCTAATTACACTCTATATGCGATTACATTTCACCTAATCTACTCTCTATGCGAGTTATTTATAACTACACACATATTAGGGTCTGGGTTCGTCAAAGATCTTCTCTAGTTATAATAAATCTAAATATTCCTTGAAAGAGATAGAAGTTTCTATTTCACAACCTTCAATTATAAAAAAATACACTTAACACAAAACAATATAATCCTGAAAAAACAATATATACAAAAGAAATAAACTTATTCACACAAAAATTTCCCTGCAATAATACTGGTAACTAAAGTATTCAAAATTATAAGACTATGTGATTATATACAAAATTATTTATAAATTCTGGAATCTAATTATTCCTTTTAGAAACCTTCGTTATACCACAAATAGCTATTACTAATTACTTCAATAATTATTCTAATGTCTCTTCACAAGTGTAACCGCTCATCGTCGGTTACATTCAAAACCAACGAGAGAATAGAGCCATACCACTCCGAAAGCCCGACACCATACCACCGACAAGTAGTTTCTCTTGTGGCGAAGAGATGGCGACAGCCAGAAAAATTATTTCGGAACGCACTCAGACGTCAGCCAATCAGAAACTTTTGTGAATAGACGGACGCGGCATGAACTTGTGTCGAAAGAATTCGTTTTTTTTTCTCGTTCGAGTCGCCGAGGTGAGCAGTCGACCATTGGTGCACTACGCAGACGACGAGGGACACGTGGAAGAGTACGACATATGAGAAAGCTTTAATAAAAGTTTTTATTATTTTCCGGAATTTCATTCGTGAAATCCACTTATAGAATCTTGAGAATTCTAAAAATTCTGATTGACACCACAACTAGCTTGACTTTTTGCTATCACAAAGTCATAATTGGAAGCTCCGAACTCGCATTCTGATGCGACCATCGCCTTTGAGTAAGCAGTGGTAAAACGTCGCTGAACAAGGAGAGACGGCGCTCGGAAACATTCCAATTTCGACGCGACGGACAGCACACGGAGTGTTGCAGGAATCCAACGACCGTGAGGCGTGAACACCGTTCGGCAGCCGATTACGCAGCGCGGAACGTTCTCCGGGAGTTCGCCGGTCGTGAGTCAAACAAAACTAAAAGAACATTCACTAAATTTCTATCTGGAAGACCGCGGAACAGTTGTCTTGCTAGCTAGTCAAGTCATTTCTTTTTTGTAAAGTCGTAATTAGAATCAGGTCAGGATATTCCTTGTGGTTAATGTAAAATTGTTCTTGTATATAATTATTTGACTGGATTCACATGTAATTGATTCAAGGGTGTTAAAACCATTTAACAAAAATTATTTGTGTGAAATTCTGAACGGGAGGGAAAGCCGTCCAATTATTTCTTTCACAATATTATTTGAAGGATGGGCCAAAGGCGTTGTTAAACGCAATTTTATACTGAAAGGCTACGTAGAAGCCAAATTTCAACTGTGAACATTAAGTGTAATATTGTTAATGGTTACAAGGTGTTAGAGAATTTGGAACATTGTGTGTACGTATTTTTTTTCCAGGACAATTACTTGAACTGTATTTTATGTATTTCATCAGTGATTTTTTTGTGTGAAGTGTATATATGTATTTGTAGGTTGTTACTCGTAAATAGGGATCGAAGTTAAGATCGTATTAGAAAAACTGCAGTTTAGGTAGGGAAATTAGCTACCATAATTTAATATAAAAAACTGAAAACATAGGAGAATTTGTAAATTCAGTTGTACAAGAATTTCACTCGTCAGAATATATGTTAACTGTTAGTTAGTAATTAGTTTGACAAAGACGAACCCACCACCGACAGGGAATTTTATCCTTTAATTGAGATATTCCCAGGTTTGCGTGACGGTGCAGCCACACGTCACGAAATAAGTGAATTAAAGATTTACTTTCGTAATTCGGCGTACTACCAGTCAGCGGGTAGGTACGTGACGGTTACACAAGAATATCAATCCAATCTTTTAATTGCTTTTAGTATTCACTAGCCTTTATATTAATAGACTACGAGCTCATGTCTTTACATGAAAGTTCACTAAAATATTCTAATTTTCAATTTACGACAGTCTATTTTAGACAATTGAATGAATTGAACAAAGCACCATGCATTTGAGTTGCATGTAACTTCCTATTATCAGATAGAAATTACTCTTACAAATCTATAACTTTTGCAAATTGGTTCTTCCTCAATGTAACGGAACCGTTTGAAAGCGCCCGCAGACTCACGAATTCCTTCAAGGTCTTTTCTCTTGAAGTTCACCAGCTCGCCCCAGCGGTGTCTGCAATAAGCCGCGCCCTCCAGGTGGCTCGCCGCAAGGTCAGCTATCTTCACGTTGGTGTCCGCTGCATCGGGAGTTACTTCATCCAAGTACAAAATAAAAGCTGTTGGGTCGGCTTTGCCCCATTGGAAATCGCATAATATTCACCTACGGTTCCTTCCGATTATACGTTAGCAATCCGTATGATTTCTCATTGAATTAGAATTACACAATCAATAATTTCACCACATGCTCGTATGATCAATATAATATTAATACATATTAGCATTTGTTCTAGACTATTTCCAATAGTAATAATTTCATGATAACGAATTTGTTACCTTTATTAAGCTTTTAGAATTCTGATATACGCCAAATCCACGCAGCTCAAGACGTCGCTCTTCTAGTTTCTACGTCGGCGCCTTGATCTAAAATGTCGGGTTTCTTTCAGTTCTAGGCGAAAATCCGCAATATTTGAAGAAATTTCCTTATTGGCTGTGCTCATTCACTGTTGAAATGCGATACTCGTATTATACTCTGGCGTGATCTCCGTGGGTTTGTCATAACTTCGTCAATTTCTTATTCAGACACATCGCGTTGCGTCTGTTGGCCCCAGTTTCTAATGTGACAGCTAGGTATCGGTTACAGAACAAGTAGTAATTCAAATTATAATTGGAGTAGCCAATCACTGAACCATTTACCCTACATTAGGCACTAACCTTACCAAAAGTTTAGAGAAGACATTTGGAGCCGTTTTTGAGAAAATCTGGTTTTTGTAATTTTTTTAAAATTTCAAAGATTTTGCGCAATATTCACAGAAAACACCTAATATTACCAAAAAATGTACATGACCTTAATGAAAGAACTCACTTTGAAGAACGAATTTTATTTGGAGGAAAAATCTCTATCTTCAATTTTGCAGTTGTAGGAAGGCGCCGAACAAAATTCAAAATTTTACAATTTTCGAAAATTCAGAGTTAACCGTGAAAATAAGACCTATGTCACTTTATAAGTTTATTTTACGATATTCTTAGAATAGATGCAAAGAAAAAATTTGGAGCAGTTTCTGAGAAAATTTTGAAAATTTCCGGGGGGCTTAATGTAATGTACGCCCAAATTATAAAGAATCTTTTCAAATCTCAAAGCTTCCACTCGTGCCAGATCGACAGGGGTTTCTTTAATTTGAAAAAAATCTTCCGTATGGTTTAGGCGCTAGTGATGTTCACAGACTAACAGACGGACGGACGTTTTGCTTTCAATTGTTTTTTCTGTATCAAGGACCCACAAGGGTCCACAGGGATCCACAGGGATCCACAGGGATCCCAAGCATTCCAAGGATCCACAGGGATTCTGGCTATACCACGTGTTAAGGATTTTTTCTTCAATTAGCAACTTGTTTTATCCACTTTATCGTTATTAGGGCCCGGCAATGATTTTTTGCCGAAAATCCGCTGTTTTTTTGTGTAGCATTACGTAACTTTCCCTATACTACGTATATTACTTCGTGTATACGGATGTATACAGGAAAGTAAAAATGGATGGAAGTCATTTTCCTTCTCGATAATTAACGCTGGTTGATATTTGATTGGCTGAGGCGTTAAAATTTAAAACTTTGAAGCAGTGTTTTTCTCCGCACTTTCTCATGGCCGCTGCTTGTACTTTCAAGCCTTCGCACCGCATTCCACAATAACAAGAGATCACTTCGGTTATAATTTCTGTTGCAAACGCAAGACAGCGGTTACAATGTATAGGAACAAGATTTATCCACTTTTTCATTACCTGAACTTTTTTGTTGCCTAGCAGTAAAAGGTTTTCTGTCAAAAATTCACCGTTTTCTAACGCCCGGTTACATAACTTTCTCTTCTTACGAAATAAGAACGAGGAAATGAAAACGCTAAGTGATGCTGTCAATCTAGTTTTCAAAATGCACTAAAAATGTAACGTTGGTGGTTCTAGAGATCTGACAGAGACCACCCGGTCAATAAAATGTTAAATATACGGCAATTATAGAAGCAAGATTTAGTTCAGACATGTACCTTTCCATTCGAAATTGATATATGAATGAATGAATAGTATATTAGCTTTTCGTTCCAGAAAGGCCCAGAAATTGCAGGAGAACTCCTGTTATACAGCATACTTCACTATCGGAGTTTAAGAGTGCACGTACTGAAATATTATTACCACCTCCATCTATTACTAAATCACAGTAGTGAGAAGGTGAACCGGAAATTGTTTCGTTCCGCTGGGAGCTAAGAAGTTCAGGTTATATTCAGCATTGCATGAATCAGGATCTTCTCGAGAGCACTCTCCTACATTCTGAAAATGTTCAGATTGCCCGTCAATGTGAGATACTAAATTTGATTTGGTTGTTAAGAATAGGAGCAAAGGTACATAGGCTTGGTTTCTTTTCGATTAGTTCGATTTTGACGACTAGTTCTGCTACAAGTCCCACGGCATAATTTTATCTCCGACGAGTTTAAATAAAAAAGTATGAGTTTGGACCATATTTGGCCCTTGTGGGTTTGTCCTTACAACGTGCATTAATAATAAAGCATCAAAATTGAAAAATGTCAATCCCTAAAATTGGTAACAACAGTATGTTAACCCATAAGATCGTATATTACCATCTTTTCTTTGTACAACTATGCTTTGAGGGAAAAAAGGGGCTGAAACATTTTTCTTCCGAGAGGATTTAATCCAATAATGCCTAGTCCTATTTTCAATGTTGGCTCTGCTATACTTGGACTAAAGGTAGCTGCCCCAGTATTTTCGGGAACTGCACAAGAATTTAAAATACGGGAGTAGGGCACTTAATGAGCCTAAACTGACTCCGCATGTTTCCGAATACTTTTTGTGTATATACAAATTACTATTGTAATAATGGAAAAATTGATTTAATAGTTGTTAAGTTTATAATTATTATTAATTATATGCTTTTTCATTGCATTTCTGTAGTCGAGCTATTCAGATTAAATATTTAATGCGAATAAAAATGTTAACAAATTTAAGAATATTTTATAAATACTTTTTGCGTTTTATTACTTTTACGATTAATTAATATTGTTGACGAACATTGTCCCCATGTGCATGCTTACAAGAGCAACAAATAGTAATTGTTTTCATCTTCAGTTTTTTAGGACAAGTAGAGCATTATTTTTGTTCTTTTAGACTTACAGAGACAATTTTTTCTTCTATTCTCTACCTAGTATTTTCTTACTTGAAATTCTGATGTATTGTCGAAGATGTGTAGTGAATAATTCCCTTTCTAATTCTTTTGTAACCAGTTCCACAGTGAGACCTTTTATAAAATCCAGCCTTGTTAGTGATGTCTTTAGTCCTAAATGAGAAAAATATCAAGAAAAAACTTGAAAAATAAAAAAAATATATAATTCGTTGTATATGTATATAATTCACACAACATAAAAAATATCACACGCCTGCCTGCGATAGTGTCAACAAGGAATATTTTTCTTGTCACGTGTTCACAAACGTGGAGTCAAACTAACTTCGTGACTCGCAAAGCTGCTTTTAACAGGAAATAAATGTAATTAATCAAGATGTATAAAATCGACAATCCGCATACGTTACAATGAAGAGTTAGTTTGAAGGTACTGAAGTCCTGGTGGAAGTAGCAGAACCGTCCAATTCATAAAATAAAAATTTAGAAGAGAGCGGAGTCAGTTTGACTCCCGTCTGTCCTTACAGATTAGAAAGTAATTTACAACATATAATAACAAGATTTATCCACATTTTTATGTCAGGGTTCCGCAATACGTTTTTTAAAGAAAATTTCCTAGTTTGCTTTACAGCTTTTGAATAATTCCTCTTTATTAAATAAGCGTATACTAGGCGGGATAGTCAAATGAGTCACACGCATTTCTAGAACTTAAAGTTATCAATAAAACAATGTTTGCTCATTTTAAAAATCTGATAGTTAATAGTTTAAGCTTAATCGCATCACGTTGATTCATACCTAGCCCACATCGAGAGACATAGGACAAGAAAAGTATGATATTTGTATTTCGAAAACTAAGACGTTAAGAGACATTTCGAGAGTCTGTGACCATCATCGACGTGTATCTCACACATTTAAAAATCTAATTTAAAGAAGAAATTATAGCCTGGAATTTATAAGTTAATGTGCATTAGTTACTGTACCATCATGAATAAAACCATCGTGATATAGTGATAAGAGCAAGACATCACCCTCTGCAGCTATATATGCCTGCCTCACAAAGGTCTTCTCTCTCTATCAAGTTGCTCATCAGCTGGACTACTACGTTGATTCGACAGGAATATGCCGGCTGCGTGAGTGACGACTAAGGGACCGAGAAACAGAATATAACGTGGTAGATAATCCGTAATGGAATTCTAAAACACCTCCAGACAAATGATGATTCAAGCCGCGAATTGTAGGTCTTTTTAGGGTTCATAAAGCACGGACGTTGTGAGCGAATTTCAGGGCCAAGCGTTTGTGTCCCAAGCCCAAACAACCTGTCATCACACAAGAATATGAGATCATTCCACATTAAATCAACACAGTTTTAATTAAAATTGTACTTCAACATTTATATTTTATATTTCTTATATTATATATTTACATATATATACATATAAACATATATACATACATATGTATACATACATATATTATTACATACATATTTCATATTTAGATGAAATTTGACACACAGGTAATATCAATAAAGAATAAGAAAACTAAACATTTTGAGTAAACTATTTCCACCCGTTTGTGAAATACAGCCATGTAAATTTTACAAAATTGGATTCCCTAAAGTGTTTAAATTCCCTAAAATGTTTGAACCTCTTCAAATTACGATGAGCTGAAAGAGGTATAATTTTTCAGCTTTTTTATGGCATTTTATATGACATACAACTCAACAGGGGTTAGGTTTCAAACGTTTTTCCAATTAGAATTTAAAATTTTGAATTTAAGATTTTTCAAAATGATCATATTAAACAATCTTGAAAAAATTCTAAAATAATTCTTATATGATTTTCAACCGACCATGTATGTATAAATTTGGGATCATTATGGGTTTATAGAATAATCTTTACCTCTAATGCACAATATTACTTATATTGCACTTACGCTAAATTCCACTGGAGGATCTTATGAGTCGGCTGAATATAAAATCTACTCCAGGTTGCAAACCAGCTACCTAAGGAGCAGATCCGGTGACTGTCGGTGTTTCTACAATACTTTGCGCAAAATGTGGGCTGTTCCAAATAAAGCAATTTCTTGCACTTCCCAGTCTTTTGAATTACCTGGGAGTTTAGACAAGTTCTTACACAAATTTTGCGGAACAAATTCCAGAACTCCGATAACTATCGGGACGACCTGTGCTTTTACGCCCCACATTCGGCTGATCTCGATTTCCAAACTTTTGTATTTAAGATGTTTCTCTGCCTCCTTGGTAACGACGTTTTGATCGCAAGGTACAGCAACATCGACAAGTAAACACGATTTGTTCTCAAAATCCCGGATGACTATATCCGGTTTGTGTTCTTGAAAAATGCGGCATTTATGCGTGTTCTTGAAAAATGCGGCATTTATCATCTTGCGAAATTTGAGAACCGCTTTATCATAATGTCGTGTTCTCAAGGCCTGATCTTGGGCAGCTATTACAAGTGCTTCCGATTCTGGCTTCATTCTTCCCCTTTTAAGCCACATAAATGATTGATCTTCATTGATCGGCACCTTGTCCATTCGTTTCAGATATTGTCCGTGGAGTGGTTTGTCTCTCCACGAATTCTTTAATTTTTGTGTCTCAAATTTCATGTTAAGTAGCATCAGAAGTTCAGTGTCTCTGTCATTCTAGGTGCCTTGCATAGTCTTGTTCGCAATGCTTCTTGCTACACTTACAATGCCTCTGTTTTCCATTCTTCGGTCAGATTTTATGACCTGCCTCATTAGTGGGTCGTCTTGATGGCTGACTACATATTCGTACTTTCCCATCCCGGTTATACATTGTGCCAAGAGGCTTCTATTTGTCTCAGGCCTCTTCCTCCTTCTTTACGGTGACACATAACGTCTATGTACATCAGCTCGGGGGTGGGCAACATGATGCATTGTAAGCAGTTTTCTGGTTTTTCGATCCATGATGCGAATTTCCTGCTCAGTCCAGTCTACTAGTCCGAAACTGTATTCGACTACAGGCACCGCCAATCTACTTATTGCTGATATTTTATTCCTTGAGTTTTGAGCAGACTGCAGGACAAGTCTCACTCTTCTGTAATACTCCTTGCGAATTCTCTCTTTCATTGTGTCGTTCGAGATTGTCTCACATTCTTCGATGCCCAGATGTTTGTAAGTTTTACCTGGCTCAAATCTTGAATCTCAGTGTGTCTATCAACTTCAATGTTCTCTGAAGTGGTCATTTTGCCTTTTTTTAAGTGGCTTTTGCACACTTGTCAAGACCAAACGTCATGCAGATGTCATTGCTAAAGTCATTCACGACAGACAGCATTTGGGAGAGAATCGCTTCATTCTTATCAAACACTTTAAGATCATCCATGTAAAATAAATGTGATACAGGTCCTTTCGTCACCATGGAGCTTGTAACCAAAGTCAGTGTGCGACAGCTCTCTCGATAGAGGAATCAAACTAATGCAAAACAGCAGAGGGGATAGTGAATCTCCTTTAAAAATTTTCCCCTGTTAATCTGAATACTTCTTGTTTCTACTACTCCCTTTCCGCTGTGGATTAGTAACCTAGTGCTCCACGACTTCATACTAGCCTTGCAAAACTCAACAAGTCTAGGATGAAATCGATTGATCTCCAGGGTTTTCAAAATCCAATCGTGTGGTACACTGTCAAAGGCCTTTTGGTAGTCAATCCAAGCCATGCTCAAATTACGTTTGCGTTTCTTTACATCATTCAAGATGACTTTATTCAGTAGTAAGATTTCCTTACACCCATAAGAGCCTTTACGACATCCTTTTTGTTCAGCTGGCATTAGATGATTCTTATCTAGATGTCTGTACATTTTGTCAGCTATGGCTGAAGTTATAACTTTGTACAGGACTGGCAGACACGTAATTGGCCTGTTGTTCTTCGCCAAAGAGCTGTCTCCCACTTTGGGTAGCAAATACGTGATGCCGCGTGTGAGCTATTCCGGGATTTCCTTTGGGTTTTCAAAAATTTTATTAACAGCCTTTGCTAGATGAGAATGTATTGCTGTTAATTTCTTAATCCATTAAATCTGGATCTTATCAATCCCGGGGGACTTCCAGTTTCCCATGTTCTTAATTGTTTGGATAAGGTCCTCTTCCGAGAATTGGTGAACATCTTCCACTGTTTCTACAAGTTCATCGGCAGCATCAACTTCAGATTGAAGCCAAGATGCGTCTTTGTTGTAGGATCTGCTCTCCTCCCAGATTCCTGCCCAAAATGCTTCGACGTCATCTTTTGAAGGAGTAACAGCTTTGCCATTCGGTTTTTGAGTCAGATTGTGATAGAATCTCTTCGCGTCTGTTTCAAACCACCGGTTCTGTACACGGAAATCTATTCTACGTTTGTAACGTCTAATTCTTTGAGCCTATGCTTGAGTTTTCTCTTTTAGCTTCTCAACTACCATTAGTCTGCTGGTGTCATTTTCAATTTGGTAATTTTGTTCAACATTGAATATTTTTCGTTGAACTTTAGAGGTGTGCGTTGATTTAGAAGATGCCTCAGCTAATAGTGATACTTCGTGCCGGGTGTCGGCTATCCGTTTCATAATTCTGTTCATCCATGGGGTACAGAGCTGTTTACTCTGTTTTGCTGTCGGCGGTCGGTGTTCTTGGGTGGCCCGAAAATTATCTGAGATACTAGATATAAAATTGCATATATGATGTGATTGATTTCAGTAATATCTAGATCTCTGCCTGGGGTCTCCACCAGCTCATTTAAGACAGAATTCACTGTTTCTATCACTCTTTTAGCTTTGGCAGTTTCGTATATTCTCCTCAACGGTTCACGAGATTCAAGCGGAAGTTGACTAACTCTTTCTGTCTTGCGCCGAAGGAGATTTCGCATTATGTCCTTATCGAGTAATTCATTGCCAGATGAATTTTCACCACTGACGTGTGTTTCACCGGAAAGAGATGAACCTTCAACGGGATCATCATTTTCAAGTTCTACATGTTTGTCATGTGGATTGTTCGAGCGAAGTACATACTCCGCATTTCCCTCAATATCAGCAAGTTGTTCTGCTGTGAATTTTCCACAACTGAGTATGTATCGTCGTTGACTGGCAAGCTTCTTTGAGTCTAGGGTAGGTCTGATATCTGGGTTCCGCTCTCTCCATACCTTAAAAACGTCTATATCTGAGCCCCCCTTTTTTCGCTTTTGCATAGTAAAAGCACCACATCACCTCCTTTAATTCATCCCGGGTCCATCTCTGACGATGGCTAACCTTTTTGTTTGCACCAATTCCAATACCATAAATATTAAGAATGTATGAATAAACATCATATTTTTGATGTAAATAAAATATAATACATTTTGAAATAAATGATTTTTTTTATTTTCCCAAAAGGTGAGGCCCCTGGACATCAAACGTTTTAGTTTTCTTTGATTCAAATCTCTTTATTGTGATAAGTATTTTCTGAATCTATTGCACATTCTAGTACAGGGGACTATTTTGATTATAAAGTCTTGCTACTTTAATTATCGGGAATTTTGGTCTTGTCAGTTCTTGGAATATTTTTCTTTCCGTATATGGGGTTGGAATGTCCTTCATTACAATGATTAAATTTTAAGGGATCTTTAAAAGATTGGAAATCAATTTTTTCAGATTCACATTTTCTAAAACTCCTGTAGTCACTTATGAAAGTGAATGTGATTTAAGTGTCATTCTCTTCAGTTGTAAAGTGATCCTTTACGTTTTTTAGTACCATCTGTCAAAAGTAAGAAGCCTGCATTGTGCACTATAATGAGTGGTATTTTGATAATTGGATTGTTCATAAATTCTTCTTCAGTTTTGTACCACATAATGGCATACTAAAAGGTTCGAAGTCCGCAACACTTTAATTTACATGACAATGTATTCATAAACTCTAAACAAAAATACCGTAAGTATTTATTTAAGAATGTATGAAAAACCATCATATATTTTGGTGTGAAAAAAATAATACATTTTGAACTAAATGAGATTTTTTCATTTCCCCAAACGTTGAGGCCCCTGGACATCGGACGTTTTTATTTTCTTTGATTCATTTTTGGTTTAGAGTTTATGAATACATTATGTAAATTAAAGTGTTCCGGACATCGAAACTTTTAGTACGCCATTGAAGTTTCAATATTGAAGTGAGGTACGTATATTTAAAAGAATTGCTTTTGCTTTTTGAGAAAATCAATAAAAGTACTCAAATGGAAAAGAAAAGAATGATTATTCTTAAAACTGTTACCAACTTTTCTATCATATGAAAATTAATTATAATTTACAAAGAAAAGTTCTCTTCCACTCGAAATCACAGCTCTTCCATGTTCACAGCGTTTTTCATACAATCACAGCCCTACAAGTAGTCACAGTCTGATCTACTTTACATATTCCGCTGTCTTAATTCTAGCCGTCTTGATTTTATTATTTTTCCACTCACTTTCATTTGTTTTCTTACGACTTGAAACCTGTTCTTCTTCCATACTATTACTGTTGAAATACCACACAAAATGGATAAACTTCAACTTCATTTCGAACTGAAATTTCGAAAATACACATTATAAACTCAACCTGTCTCTCAACGAAAGGAAACAATGAAAATGACACAACAATTAAGTGGACACAATGAAATGAAGGCAGATAGAGCGAAAGAAAAATGAACGTCAAAGGTCAAAAACAGAACGTTATCTGCAAAAACTCCAACAACCAAGCAAATAAAAAAGTTATAAGTCCCGGACATCAAACGTTCTTGCTTGCCACTAACTGTAGAAGGTCTCTTTATAGACATCACAGAGGCCCAGACAGCGAATATTTCTGCATGAAATGATATATTTAAATATTAAGAATCGTTTCCCACCATTAACTCAAAACCCTAAAAAATGTGACAACAAACATTTTTGTTTGTTCCAATTCATTTTCAAACCTCGCTGTTTTTACAGCATTGTAAGAAATCACTAAAGAATAAAGTAACACGTAATCCAATGTAAACGTTGTCTGAGATTTCAGCATTCCCAGACAAATTGTAGCCTGCAGGTGTGTCAAATATACCGGTCATTACCACTATTCCGAGGGTACAAAACCTAAATCTGCGTCTCTATATAATGCGTAAATTGTGGTGAAGAACACACCGCTAACTACAAACATTCCATTATGTATAAAAAGGCAGCAGATCCAACAAAAGAGATACAAAATGTTTATGTAAACTATGATTTTATTACGCCCCATCAAATCACGACTTACGCTAACAGTGTACCCGGTAAACAAATACTATCAAATCCTGCCCTTCATCATAACAAAAAACCTTAATAGCAAACCGAGGTAATATTCATCATTATTTAACAGGTTCTATCTAACATCAAACATCGTGCCACAAGTCATGTTAGTGCACACTCCCATAATCAAAAGTACTGAAAAGTCCGTTCTGTCAACTTGAACTATGGCTAATTACTAATATTATTATTTTAAACTAAAATGTCAATAGCTCCAAGAAAATGAAATATTGTTTAAAGAAACATGAAGTTGACATTGCTTGTGTAGCAGAACCTTTCGGAAAGGACTGAATTACCAACAAAGTATCAGGTGGCATAGCAATAATAGCAGTTAAAAACATTGATTGTAACCAAGTATTTACGTCATTATCATCGAAATAACAATTAGAAAAATCGAAGTAAAGAGTAGTGATAACAGTAGTAATAACAATATTAATAATATTAATATAAAATAATAATAGTAATAATAATAACAATAATAACAACATCACACGACCTTGTAGTTGGTGATGGAGCTTCAGTACTCCATGAGCCTGAGAGCTATGTCGGTAGCCTAGCTACTGGTGGGGCCTCCCATGCTGAATAGGTTTAAGGTGAGTCAGAGGAAGAAGTACGCCAGATGCGAGCGGCAAGTAAGTATAGAAGTAAGGCTCAAGAACCTTTGGACTTCCTGTTATCGGCCCATGGAGGGTACAGGAGAGAAATTGGGTTGGCACACCAGGCCATTGATTAGAGTGGAGCCCCAAACCTTGCATTAGCCAGCGAAAGAGGCTGCCTTCAGCAATCAGTGATAATCCCTTAGGGTATAGTAATGCCGACTGCCCATCGGAGGGGCCTCTTGCTGGGCCCTGCGGGGCATGTCGAGAGACCACTGTGGGCCGCAGTAACGGATGACAGGAAATAAAAACATAGGTTACGTGTGATCCGTGAACTCGACCTTGCTTCTTGCGAATCTTCAATTCAAACCAATGAGAAAAATGGATAGAACAAGAAATGTAATGAATCTTAACCTCTGCCAACAAGGTTGGTGTCGTATCCGACCCCACTGTTATCTTTTCCATGTGTTGGCAAAAATGGCTTCCATAATTTTGTTCTCACCCCATTATACCCTCGCAGCCATTCCCGAAGAAGGTGTCGACGCGTTAAGGTGAGTTTCTTCGTGATGAATTTGGTACGTTATATAGTTTTCTTGGATGGTCAGCGATGGAGGGGGTCGAATCCGACCCCACCTTGGTCCGAATCGAGTGGTGGATCTGAAGAATTCTGCTCAGAAGGTGAAAATACAATTTTATCAAATGATGATTCCACTGAAGATTCTTTTGATGTTGATATTGAAGAAACTTGTGATTTAACATGTAAAAATAATAGCAACATAAATGATGAGGAAAGGCAATTCGTTCTACGAAAACATTTGGAGACAATTTGGACTGACAGACCAATACATTCCAAATATTCGAAGACATGTAAGTCAAACATTGTGACGCATCTACCTGGATTCAAAAAGAATGCCAAGAATGTCACAGAAGAAGGAAAATTATTCCAACTCTTTATTGATGAGGAGCTGATAAATCTAATTGTTGTTCACACTAACCAGGAAATTGAACGAAGGGCTTTCAGGTACGAATCAAAATAATGGTGCGTACGACCCACAGATTCTCTGGAATTGAATGCACTTATTAGCATCCTTCTCATGAGTGGCGTTCTGAGAAATTCTAATCTCAATACATCTGACATGTTCTCTGTGCACTAAGGTCCACCATTTTTCAGATGAATAAAAACAGGTTTGAGTTTCTGGTAGATTCGCTACATTTTGACAAGGAGGCGCATGGAGTGGAAAACAAATGACAAGTTTGCGGTATTCGGGAATTTTGAAATTTATTTACGAAAAATTGCAAGTCCTACTATACCCCCTCCCAGTATCTAACAGAAAACTCTTCTGAGTTTTAGAGCGAGATTTTAAACAAAATGTATTTGCAAAAATAATCTGATAAATACTGCCTCAAAATTGTCTCTATCTGCGATGCCAGAACATTTTATTTTTTTGATGGCATTCCTTATTTAGGACGACAAACAAATCTATCTGTAAGAGATGGTTTATCGATACCAACTCAATATGTTTTGGAAGTTACTAAGTCAATTTACAGAACTAATCAGAATATCACTGTTGATAACTGGCTTTTTCTTATGAACTCACTACTAAATTGGTCAAAAAATGGCTCGACAATGGTGGGCACGTTAAGAAAAAATAAACCAGAAATACCTCCTTTCATAATAAACACCAGAAATGCTGCAGTTCTGTCTTCTAGAGTTATTTATGATTCAGGTAAAACTATACTGTCATTTACGCCGACAATGATAGAAATGTTATCTTACTATCTTCAATTCATCATTCTGGGGTAGTAAATGAAGAATCTATGAAACCGGAAATCATAGAATTTTACAATATGACTCAATCAGGTGTAGACATATTTGATCAATTATGTCATGACAAAACGACTAAAAGAAAAACACGAAGTTGGCCTCTGCGATATTTCTACGGGGTTTTTGGACGCTTGTACTGTAAATGCTTTTGTTTTGTTTAAATGGAACAAAAGTAAATTACACAGCAGCAGAACATGCAACATTTTTCTAAAAAATGTTTCTTGGTTCTTAGCTGAACCTTACATGAAACAGAGGGTGTGTAATACTTACCTTCCTCGATCACTGCGATTTGAATAAAAGAGATCCTCGGATTACAAGAGGAAGAAGAAAATCAGAAAAAAGCTCCAGACTCCAAGTAGCTATGATCTATGTGACCGAAAAAAGGACAGAAAAGGCAATGAATACTGCGGCAAGTGTGAAAGAATTGTGGGTGCTGAACACAAACGAGTTGTTTTTATTTCATGTTTTATTCCTTAGGAAAAATAGTTCACGAAACTGTTATAACTGATTAAACAGATATCTTTTGTTTTTGGAATGAGAGCGAGAGAGGTCTTAATATTTGTATTTTTTATTTAAGTTCTATAAATTCGGTCCTTTTTCATTAAAAATATACTTCAATGTAATAAACCAAACATTGAGCCAAAAATACTTATATATTTGTCAGGGTGGGATCCGACCCCACCTTGTTATCTACTGCATGAATGTGCACCTTGTTGACAGAGGGTTAACGTGCCTTGTTCAACCAATGTCCCATACCTGCTCAGACACCGAGCTATTGTCACCTTCTCGACCTCTGACTATCCAACGGATGTTAGTCTCAGGGATCCAGAGTCGGCAGTAGCTCGAAGTCATCGTCAGAGATGGACACGGAATGAATTAAAAGACGAGATGTGGTGCTTTTACTACGCAAAAAACGGAAAATGGAGGCTGAGAAATAGAATATTTCAAGATATGGAGAGAGCGCAATCCACATATAAGACCTACCGTAGATTCAAAGAAGCTTGCCAATCAAGAACGATTATACTCAGCAGTGGAAAATTTAAAGCAGAACAACCTGCAGACATTCAGAGAAACGCGGAGTATGTTCTTCGATCGAACTATCCACATGAACATTTAGAAACATCTAATGCCCCTGAAAACGTTGACTCTCTGGAAGGTTCATCTCTTCCAAATGAAACATACGTCAGTGGTGAAAATTCATCTGGCTGTCAATCACATGATAAAGATATGGTGTGAAACCTCCTCCGACGCGAGATACGAGTTTGTCTACTTCCATTCGAATCTCGTGCACGGTTGAGGACAATATACGAAAATGTTAAAGCTAAGAGAGTGGTAGAGACAGTAAATTCTGTCTTGATTGAGGCTCTACAGAGCATAGCTAGAGATCTGGATATTACTGAAATAAATCACATCGAGTATGCTACTGGATATCTGGTATCTCAGATAATTTTGGGGCCGGCCAAGAACACCGACGGCCGGCAGCCAGAGTAAAAAGCTCCTTACCCCATTGACGAAAGGAACTATGAAACGGATAATTGACACACGGCGTGAAATATCACTCTTAGCTGAGGCATTCTCTAAATCAACGCACACCCCTAACGTTCCACGAAAAACATTCAATGTTGAACAAAAATATAAAATTGGAAATGACACAAGCAGGCTAATGGTAGTTGAGAAGCTAAAAGAGAAAATTCAAGCACGGGCTCAACGAATTAGACGTTACAAACATTGAATAGATTTCCGTGTGCACAATCGGTTGTTTGGAACAGTCGCGCTATTATTATATCGCAATATGACGAAAAAGCGAATGGCAATGCAGCCCTTTCTTCAAAACATGATGCCGAAACATTTTGGGCATGAATCAGGAAGAAAATGGATCCTGCAAAAAAGACACATCTTCGCTTCAATCTGAAGATGATGACTCTTGAAAACAGTGGAGCATGTTCACGAATTCTAGGAAGTGGACCTTTTCCAGGCAATTAAGAACATGAAATATTGCAAATCCCCCGGGATTGATAAGATTCAGATTTATTGGATTAAGAAATTGACAGCAATACATTCTCATCTAGCAAAGTCTGCTAATAAAATTTTAGAAAACCCAAAGGAACTCACTGAATAGCTCTCATGTGGCTTCACGTATCTGCTACCCAGAGCCAGAGATATCTCTTTGGCGAAGAATTACAGGTCAATCACGTGTCTACCAGTACCGTAGCAAGTCTTAATAATCCCTACGATAGCTAACAAAATGTACAAACACCTAGAAAAGAACTATCTATTGCCAGTTGAACAGAAGGGATGTCATAAATGTTCCTATGGCTGTAACGAAATCTTGCTACTAAATAAAGTCATCTTGAATGATGTAAGGAAACGAAAACGTAATTTAAGCATGGCTTGGATTGACTACCAGAAGGCATTTGAGAGTGTACCACACGATTGGATTTTGAAGACCCTCGAGATACATTGATTTCATCCTAGACGTACTGAGTTTTGCAAGGCTAATATGAAATCATGGAGTATTAGGTTGCTAATTCACAGCGAAAGAAAGTAGTAGAAACGAGAAGTATTCAGATTAACAGGGTAATTTTCCAAGGAGATTCGCTTTTCCCTCTTTTGTTTTGTATTAGTTTGATCCACTATCTAGACAGTTGTTGAACACTGACTTTGTCTATAGGCTCCATGGAAAGAGCAGTATACATTTGTTTTACCATGGATGAACTTCGTGTTTGCTAAGAATGAAGCAATTCTCCCCCAAACGCTGTCTGTCGTGAGTGACTTTAGCAATGATATCTACATGAAATTTGTCTTGACAAGTGTGCAAAAATCCATTTAAAAAGAGGCAAAGAGACAACGTCAGAGAGCATTGAAGTTGATATGCACTCTGTGATTCCAGATCTTATTCGAGGTAAAACTTACAAATATCTGTGCATGAGATATTGGACATACAAATATCTGGGCAAATGAGAGACTATCTCGAACGACACAATGAAAGAGAGAATTCTCAAAGAGTATTATAGAAGAGTGAGACGTGTCCAGCAATTCGTTCTGAACTCCAGGAAATCTGCAGTAGTCTACATCTGCAATAAGTAGTTTGGCTCTGTCTTTAGCCGAAAAATGTTTCGGGTTAGTGGGCTTCCGGAATTGATATTTCAACATTAACTTGAGAACATATTTTGCAAATCAAGAGATAGAAATGATGAAATGACTGGAGTTTACAAACGCTGTCTTTTGAATACTCATCAATAGTCCTACTGACAATTGTAATTAGATTTTCGGTCATTCGTCGATAAAATGCCGTTCTCTGACTAGAGAATTATGTGATTCCTAATAATAATAATAATAATAATAATAATAATAATAATAAAAATGCCTTTATTAACGGCGAGGCTCAGGCCATAGGGCCTGCTCTTCCGCCTAACCACTCAATCTACATTAATACAGAGAAATAATATTTTAAGAGGGGGAGGGCCAGCTGTACATTTACATCTGGGAGAGCAAAACTAGGGACCACCCCGGCATACGCCTTAAGCGATTGAGTAAACCCAGAAAACCTCAATCAGGATGGCGGCTAAAGGCCGAACATTTTAAGAACAAAGAGAGAAGTGAAAGAGAGTGTAAACACAGATGGAAACGAAGAAAGGTCGAAAGAGAAAGAAGAAAGGAGAGAGACTAAAAGGGGGGACAACTGTACATTTATGACTGGGAGTGCAATACAAGGGACCATCCCGGCGTACGCCTTAAGCGATTGAGTAAACCCAGAAAAATCTCAATCAGGATTGCGGCTTAGGGCCGAACATTAATAGAGCAGAATATATATACAGTAGAGAAAGAGAAGAGAAAGATGTTCGGAGGGGGGGGCGAGTCGTAACGAAAAAATGGGGAAGTTTGTGAGCAAAGGGAAGGGAGAAGAAGCGAAGAAAAGGAGGAAGAAAGTAGACGGAAGACGAGAAGTTATTCCAGAGACGTTACATCAAGGTACATTCGGTTACATGAGCACTTTACATAAGTATAAATCATTTTTAACACCAGAGGAGTACAATACATTATAGGCTAATAGTAACAATAATTTAAAATACAATATTGACAGTATTCAGGAACAATATAAAACTATAGTAGGATCTTAACATCAAATTGTATTTATACCAATATGTTGCAGTAAAGATTATGATGATAATACAAAAATAGCTACGAGTATAAGTAGGTTTATCTGGAATGTCGCTAGTCACTTTATGTATATTTTATTTAAACAATTCCATTAAGATACACTGAAAATTATATGATTGTATTAAATAATTTACAGGGGTTGATACAGAATGGAAAGTGAAGGGAGTCATGAAGTATGGGATGGAATTTTGAATTTAGAGAGTGCGGAAAGTACAGGATTTAGAGGGTGCGGTGACCGGGTGCTGGAGGTGAGAAAAGTCTGGAGATTGAAGGAGATGTTAACAGCCATTCTGCATGTCATTATTCCTTACCCATGTGGTTAATTAATTTTTGAATTTACGGAAGGTATTTGAATGTTTTAGGCTTGCTGGTAGTTTATTCCAGGTTCGGATAGCTGTAATGGTGAATGATCTACTGAACGAAGTAGTGTTGTGAGTTGGTACACAAAGCAGTGCTGAATCACGAGCTCGATTTAATTTCAGAGGATTGAAGTTACTTATAAGGCGTGTTACATGTGTACCGTTTAAAATTTTATAAAGAAGAAGTAGAGAATGAAATAACCGCCTTTTGTCTAGAGTAAGCATTTGAAGTTTGTCGAAAAAATCTGATACATGATCGTATTTCCTTAAATCAAAAATAAACCGTACGCATGCGTTCTGGGTTACTTGAAGTTTACGTTGTAATTTAAATGTCATGTTGGTCAGAAGAAAGTCACAATAGTCGAAATGTGGCATAATAAGAGATTTGATGAGAGTCTCACGTGTGCTAATTGGTAAAAGTGTTCGTAGGCGTTTCAGGGAATGCATTGAGGCAAAAACTTTACGGCAGGTTGAATCTACATGCGAGTTCCAGCTGAGGGTGTTGTCGATAAGTACACCTAGGTTTTTGACTTCTGAACACCAAGGTAGAACGGTGTCATTAATATAAATTTTAGGCAGAGCAGCAGATGAGATTTTATTCATAGTGCTTTTCGAACTGATAATCATGCACTGTGACTTATTTGGGTTTAACTGTAAGCCTAGGGGACGCTGCCCAGTTGCTCAGTGTTATCAAATCTTCATTAATTTTTGTGCGAGTGAGAAGAGGTGAGATGGATGACCGCTTAGATATATCTGAAGATCATCCGCATACATTTGATGACTACAATATTTAAGCGCATTACCTACGTCATTTACATAGATTAAGAAGGCTAATGGCCCTAACACAGTACCTTGAGCAACTCCGCGGTTTAGTACCAAGTCACTTGAGCTGCGGCTACCGGATACCACTCTTTGGGTTCGTGAAGTTAAGTAATTGAGAAACCATGTACGTGTCTGCTGTGCAAATCCCATGATTTTTAGTTTTGCGACCAAGATTTCATGATCTACGGAATCGAACGCTTTGCTGAAATCCAAAAGTATCAAAATAGTTACATTACTGTCATCTATTGCTTTTCTGGCGTCTTCAATAACGTTTAGTAGCGCGGTTCCAGTATTCCTGCCGGAACGGAAACCTGATTGCTGATCATTTAAAAGTGATTTTTTTTGGAGATACTGTTCACTTTGCTTCCGGACGACTTTTTCGAGTACTTTAGAGATAGTTGGGAGTATGCTTATTGGGCGGTATTCAATAGTGTTTTTGTTTGATGCTGTTTTGGGAATAGGATGCACGAGCGCAGTCTTCCAAGATGAAGGGTATTGTCCGCTCATTAGTGAGAAATTTATTATTTCGGTAATGATTGGGTAAATCAGATTTAGGCTATTTTTTAGCAGTTTGGCATTGATACCATCGGAACCTGAAGCATTCCTAATGTGAAAGACATTATTTAGGAATGTTATTGGTGGGTTGAAAATATGTTTAATCGCGGAATTCACATAATCCATTTGTGCCCCTGGTAATAGTGGTAAAAAGTTCCCCTAAACCAAAAGATAGGAATACATACACAGTAATTCGACACAAAATTATATTTTGAAAAGTTTCTTAGTCCCCGTCCCACCACCCACACGCCTCTTCAGCCTAAAACGTGTTTTTGAATTACAAATTTTTCGTCAATTTAATACTGTTTTATCTGACTGAAAAATATAAATAAGAAAATAATTTCTATAATCAGAAAAACATTTTTTGATATTTTCTAAGATCGAATTCAAATACAAAAACATGTTTTTAAAAGGAAAAAGTATTTTTTACTGTGTCTTAGAACCCTGGAACAGGCTCCAGAAAATCTCAAAAGTTCCTCCAAAAACGCAAATTGTTGTGATTTTTTTCAGATTTTTCCAACTGCTGGACTGCAGTTAAAAATAATAAAAAGTTGCCCCACCACATTCAACCTCCTTGACTATAAATATACTTTGAAAGTGACTGAAACACTTCTGTGTATTTATTTTGGAGTTTATTATAAATTTGTATACATTTTGGTAGCACCCAGTAATATTCTGACCTTGACTAATGTAGTTACAAATTATAATTTTTTCTTAGTTCTTTGTATAAGTATGTCACACGCTAAGGAAAGACGATGGTTTTGGCAGTTTAAAAGAAACCATCGACACAGAACCTTGTAAGTGTGATGCTGGTGGATAGAGAATTACACGCCATCCTACATCGTACAGATTTTTGAAGTTTGCCGATTATGACGTACAAAACAAAGATTATTGCAACAGGCGGGAATATCTTCAAAGCGATGTTTCCCTAAGCCTTTTAAACCCAGGTTTGCCTGTCTTACGAGGACACGGCTTTTTTTTGAAGACAAGTAAATTCTACTGATGACGTGTTTTGGGGTCGGGTAGATGACAAAAGGGGAAATGATGAGGGGACAGTTTGGGTGCATATGAATGATAGATGAAAGACATGAGGAAATGAAGGAAGACAGATTGGAGCCGGATTATGTTCTTAGGCAGTATTTTACAAAATACGACCTTTATGATAATTCTTCTTTACAATTTTGCATATTTAGTTCTATTGTGTGTCCCCTCTCCACAGCATGAGTGGACAGGAAAGAAGCCGAAATCAATGTAAAATTAAATTGAAGGAAAATACCAAATAATCTTTCACAATAAAATGAAAGATACTATTTTATTTTCTGTGCATTTTTATCTCAACCTTCATCAATTATTTTAGCAACTTATTTTATCCACTTTTACCTTCCCGTTTATATACGTAAATACAAAGTAATATCCGTAGTATAGGGAAAGTTATGAAATGCTGCCCGACAAAATGGCAAATTTTTCGCAGAACAAAATTCATTGCCGGACCCTAGTAACGAAAAAGTGCATAAAATCAGGTGCTAAATTAAAAAAAAATATCCCCTAACACGTGGTGTATCCAGAATCCCCTGATTTGTAAGTCCTTGATACCAAAAAAACAATTGAAAGCAATACGTCCGTCTGTTCATCTGTCAGTCTCTCTGTACGTCTGTCTGTTCGTCCGTCCATCTAGCGCCTGAACCAAGCGTAGGATTTTTCCAAATTGACGAAACCCCTATCCATCTGGCTCTAGTCGAAGCTTAGAGAATTGAAAAACTTTCTAAAAATTTGGGGGCACTTTACATGAAGCCCTCCACACATTTTCAAAATCTTCTCTAAAACGGACCAAGCTTTTTTCTTTAAATTTCTTGTAAGTATAGAGTAAAATACACGTATTAAGTATGCGTAAGTTCAATTTCTACGGTTAACTCTGCGTTTTCGAAAACTGAAAAAGTTTGAATTTTTTTCGGTATCTTCCTCCAACTACAAAATTGAAGATTGAGATTTTTCCTTCAAATAAAATTTGTTCTTCAAAATCAGTTCTTTCTTTAAGAAACATTTTTGACACATTACGAACACATTTTAGGAACGTTTAGTAGTTTTCACGCAATATTGCGAGCAATGTGTGTAATTTGAAAAAATTACAAAAAACAAGATTTTCTCAAAAACGGCTCAAAAATTGTTTCTTTCAACTGTTGGAAGTGATAGTACCTAATGTACTCTACGTGATGACATATACGTCATGTTGCACTTTTATTTTTTCACAACTCACAAAATGAAATCTCTTTGACTTCTCTCCTACGTTGTTAACATTTACATTAACGGCAATTTGTTAACATTATGTTTATGAGTACATGTGCTGTATATAATGTCAATAAAGTTTGACGAAAACTCAACCGTTTTCTGTGAAAACTAGCCCAAAATCTTCAGAAACGCTCAAACACAATTTCTCAAATATGTCCCCAAATTTTTTCTCCAAACTTTTCGAACGGATAGTGCTATTTGAAGTGACCGATACAGTGTTCACTGCCGAGGTGCCGTAATCCGAAAGAAGTTCCAAAATAGCTGCCAGGTCGTTACACAGTTCAGAATATCAGTCCAAATACCAAATAGAAGTTCCAATCACAAGCAGGGTCGATCACAATGAATATCTGTATGGCTCAGTCTTTTCCGGTGCGGACGCAATCTCGTAAGTGCCGGCCCGCCCGGCCGCAGCCAGCCCGGTCCCCGCCCGGGGAGGGCGAGGGGGGAGAGGGGTGTGCGCTACCCCTCCATCCCCGCCGCAGCCACCGCCCCGGCGCTGCCGTGGCGCGCCTTCCCGCGGTGACGTGGCGCCGCCGAGGGTATGAGTGGCGGTGGGCGTACTTATGTTTTAACCGCCACTACACCCTCCGCGCCCAATTGCGACGCGTACGGTGCAAACCGCACCCTGCGTCGCAGCCACTCCTCTGCGGTAGCTGCTGCTCGGGACTCTCCTGCGTGTCCCTTGGTGGCCTCCGCTCGTCTCCGGACGAACCCGCTGCTCGGGATGGCGCGCCTCCGCCACCGGGCTGCCTCCGCACCACAGCTTCCCGCTGCCCTCGTTCGCTATCCGCCACCGCAGGTCCCGTCAGCTCTCTCCGACTGCCTCCCTGCAATGACGTTGTATCAGCGAACTGACGCATTACAGCTTCCCTGTATTCGTCCTCTGACCTCGG
This sequence comes from Acheta domesticus, assembly GCA_031308135.1. Classification (NCBI taxonomy): domain Eukaryota; kingdom Metazoa; phylum Arthropoda; class Insecta; order Orthoptera; family Gryllidae; genus Acheta; species Acheta domesticus. Next base: position 159,969,288 of record JAHLJT010008446.1, on the reverse strand, counting down.
AGTGTGGTCGTCTACTTCCGCTTTCTCGAAGCGCGGCCTTACTTGCCCCTGATGCCTCATTACTTTCTTATGGAGCGTCCTCACCTCATACATTCTGGAACCATGTATTTTGTGCACCACGCCTGCCACCCACGCTGGTGACGCCTTGAAAGTGGTACAGAATACCTTCTCCCCCACTCTGTACTTGGGAGGGGAGCCCTGTGATGTATACTCCTCCCCCGGCTGTAACAGGGAGAGGTGGGTCCGCGGCTGGCGCCCATGAAGTAGTTCTGCCGGGCTCTTGCCATCTCGGCCCGGCAGTGCCCTATATGAAGCCAGCACCCGCAGCAAGGCCCGGTCCCTCGTGGAACCGGCCGCTCTCGCCTTACCCATGGCTGTCTTGAACGTCCTCACGAACCTCTCTGCTTCTCCGTTCGACTGAGGATGAAACGGCGGCGCACACATGTGATGAATGCCATTGGTTTTGCAGAACTTCGCGAATTCTCCGGCCGTGAACTGTGCTCCGTTGTCGGTTACCAGAGTCTCCGGCAGGCCTTCCGCCACGAAGATGCGCTCCAGCGTGTCAATGGTTGCTGCTGCTGTGGTGGACCGCATCTCCACTGCAAAAGGAAAATTGGAAAATGCATCCACCACCAGCAACCACATGGAGCCCCAAAACGGGCCCGCGAAATCCGCATGCACCCTCTCCCACGGGTGCTTCGGGGAGGGCCAGGAGACGAGGTCTTTCCTGGGGGCCGCCTGGTTCACCTGGCACGACTCACACCTGCGTACGAGGTCTTGGATGTCCTCCGACATGCCGTCCCAGAAGCAGTATTTCCTCGCTAACTGCTTCGTTCTAACCAGGCCCCAGTGACCCTCGTGCAGAAGCTGAAGGACCTGTTTCCTCAAGGACTTGGGCACCACCACTCGTGTCGCCTCCTCCGATGCCAACAGTAGCACTCCCGCCTTCAGAGAGAGTCTGTCCTTCCTGGCCCACCATCGCGCATTACTACGCAGCAACCTGGCCGGCCAACCGTGCCGCATGCAGTCCAGCACCCACCTTAGTTCCGGGTCCTTCGCCGTCTCCTCCGCCCCCCGCGTCGCATCCACCGGAAAGTCCTGCACCGCTTGCAGCTCCTCCAGATCTAGCTGCAAGCACTCTTCTTCCCCGGCGTCGAACTCCACGTCTGGTCCAGCCGGAAGCCGTGACAGCGCGTCTGCGTTCCATGCTGCCCTGTAGACCTGTAATGTAATGTGTAGTTGTAGTCTGACAGGAACAGTGCCCAGCGCTGCAGCTTCTTCACAGTACCCTCCGGCAGCTTCTTCCCCGGATGAAATAAGTGGACCAGGGGCTTGTGGTCGGTGATGAGGTGAAATTTGGATCCGTAAAGAAAGTCATTAAATTTGCGTACCCCAAAGACCAAAGCTAAAGCTTCCTTCTCCACTTGAGCATAATTACGCTGATATTTATTCAGAGTCTTTGATGCGAACGCGATGGGCCTTTCCACACCCCATTCATCTTTCTGGGAGAGCACCGCCCCCACTCCGTAGTCCGACGCGTCTGCCGCCACCGTTGTCACTCTCCCTGGCCTGAAATGTGACAACCTGGTCGCCTTCACCATCGCCCTCTTGAGTTTATCCAAAGCTTCCTGGCACGGCTGTGTCCATTGAAATTTAACCCCTTTCTTCTTTAAAGCATTTAATGGCGCCGCGATCGAAGAGAACCCCTTTATAAACTTATTATAATAGTTCACCTTGCCTATCAGTGCCTGTAACTGCTTGATATCCTGAGGTGGGGGGAGGTCGAGTATGGCTTTCACATGTTCTTGGGTGGGAGCGATACCATCCTTATTCAAAACATGTCCCAAAAATGTGACCTCATCTTTAAAGAACTCACACTTCTCTCTGTTTACTCTCAGCCCGTTGTCCCGCAAAACCGCCAACAGCTTCCTCAGATTCTGCCTGTGCTGCTCCCTCGTGGCTCCCGTGACGATGATGTCGTCTAAATAGTTCACGCATCCCGGCAGCTGCGCAGTTACCTGTTCCAGGCACCTCTGGAAGATCGCGGCTGCCGAGTTCACCCGAAGGGCAGCCGGTTGAATCTGAACAGTCCCAAGGGCGTGTTGATAACCAAAATCTTCTTCGCCTGCTCGTCCAGGGGGATCTGAAGATAAGCATCACGCAAGTCAATTTTCGAGAAACTTACCCCTCCCGACAATTTCTGGAATAAGTCCTCCGGTCTAGGGATGGGGAATTGTTCTACATTAAGCTGTTCATTAACTGTGCACTTGAAGTCCCCGCACAACCGCACCGCACCATTCTGTTTTTTTACCAACACCAGCGGCGTGGCCCATTGGCTGGTGGACACCCTCGAAATGACTCCTTCGGCCTCCCATCTCCTCAATTCTGTTTCTAACTTGTCCTTGAGCGCCCACGGAACTGGTCTCGCCTTGTAAAACCGAGGTTTGCAGCCGTCTTTCAAATCTAAGTGGGCTTGAAAAGTTGAACATTCTCCCAGGCCGTCCTCAAACACTTCCGGGAACTCTCTCTCCAATTCTTCCAAAATGTGAATTTCCTGCTCCGCAATGACATTGAGTTCGTCTACAACTCCAAATCCTAACTTGCCAAACGAATCCAAACCCAATATGTTTGTTACGTCATAACGGTCGACCACTATCACTTCCAACCTGGCTTTCTTCTGCTTGTAAGTTGCCCCCACTTCAATCTTGCCCAATGTAGTAATTGGTGTTTTCCCATACGCACTCAGACGTTTACCTACTTTCTCACACTTAGGCGCTCCCAGCTTCTGATATGTGTCCAAGTTTATAAGGGTGGCTGCCGCACCCGAGTCCACCAGAAACTGCACCTGAACTCCGGCTAATTTAATTTGCACTATCAACCGGTTGTGTCCCCGCGCGTCCAGCACCGCGTGCATTGCGTCTACATCCATTTCCTCCTCGGTCTCCCTACGCTGTGCCCGGACTTTCCTCGCGCTCCTACACACTTCCTTGATGTGGCCAACCTTGCCGCACCGAAAACACTCGGCCCTGCGAAACTTGCAATCTTCCCTCGCGTGCCGCGTGGCGCAATCCCTGCACGACTTCCAAGTCCGTCCGTTTCTTTCTTTCTCTGCCACGGCCCTGCTCTTGACCCTGCCTTCACTGCCGCGGCCTCGTCTTCCCGCGCGCGACGTATCGCTGCGCTTATCGCTATCGCTGCTACTGCCAGAATCCCTGCTGCTATGCCGCCTGTCACGCCCTTTCGCCTCGCCCGACGCCTTCTGGTCGCTCGAACTCCGCACCTGTGTTACCATTGCTGTGCTCGTCAGCTGCCGCGCCGTCTCCGCGGTCAGCTCGTGAAGTGCCGCTATCTTACGCACCTGCTCCAATGACGGGTCAGCTTCCCTAATCGCTTCTCTACGTATTTCGTCCACCGGCGTGTGCAGAATGACCATGTCTCTTATCAAAGTCTCCGCGTAGGATGCACCGCACTCCCTCTCTCCACATCGGAATTGACAGCCCTTGGCGCGCCCCACCAAATCCGTAATCCATTCTGCGTGAGTCTGACCCTCCTTCTTTCTTAACTGAAAGAACGCGTACCTGGCTGCCACTACGTGAGGCGTTTGCGAAAAATGTTTGCTCAGCTCGTCCTTCATCTCAGCCCACTGAACTTCGCTCATTTCCTTGTCCGGGAACAATTTCTTTAACAGGTTCACCGTGGGGGTGCCGACGGTACTCAAAAAGAATGACTTCCTTGTGCTAACGTCTGCCACGCCATAGCATAACGTATGCTGCTCGAACCTTTCTATGTAATCTCCCCATTGTTCTACCTCCGGGCGGAACGCCGGAAAGGGGGGAGGTGATCGCGTACCGACTGCTCGACTCACCGACTCCAACGTTCTTGCCATTGCCTCGTACCGTTTCTCCATGTCCTCCTGCCGCTTATCCATCGACGCCTGCATCAACTGCAACTGCTGCGCCGCTGCGGCCTCCTGGAGCTGCAACTGCTGCTGCAATAGCCCGATCAACTGTGTTAGGCTCCCGACCTCGCTGCTCTCTTGCTCCGTTTTCCTCGTCGCCATTTTGAAGTGACCGATACAGTGTTCACTGCCGAGGTGCCGTAATCCGAAAGAAGTTCCAAAATAGCTACCAGGTCGTTACACAGTTCAGAATATCAGTCCAAATACCAAATAGAAGTTCCAATCACAAGCAGGGTCGATCACAATGAATATCTGTATGGCTCAGTCTTTCCGGTGCGGACGCAATCTCGTAAGTGCCGGCCCGCCCGGCCGCAGCCAGCCCGGTCCCCGCCCGGGGAGGGCGAGGGGGGAGAGGGGTGTGCGCTACCCCTCCATCCCCGCCGCAGCCACCGCCCCGGCGCTGCCGTGGCGCGCCTTCCCGCGGTGACGTGGCGCCGCCGAGGGTATGAGTGGCGGTGGGCGTACTTATGTTTTAACCGCCACTACACTATTTGCACTCTTTAATATGACGTAAAGTTTATTTTGGGGTATTTTTTGTTTTTTCAAAAATTACACAAACGTAATTTTTTGAAAGATCTCACACCGTTAATATACACCTTTCCCATAATTTGTAAACACTATTTCTTTGTGACTTAATGTGCTTTAAATGACTTCAAGTAATGTTTTTCGAAAGCACAAATGATTCCTGTGAAAAAGAGCTTCAAGTTTTGCATTTGCAGTAACGCTTTAACGCCATTTTCTTAAAAACCGCTCAAAATTTTTCAAAAAAAATTGCCATTAAGGACGAGCTTTCACTGTTCTTGAATATTCTTAAATAGTATTTCCGTTCTATTATTAAGAAACTGAAAAATTAAGAAAATGTTAAAAAAGTAATTTGGGCGGCTATAGATGGCAACTGGCAAGAATATATACGTCAAGTCCGAACAGCTAGCCAACATCAAAGGAAATAGAAAACTAATACGGGAAGGTCTGTGCCATTCTGTAGCACCACTAGTTCGTTACCAGGCCCCGGCCATGAATGTTTTCTGCCTAAAATCCGCCATTTTATCGCGCAGCATTACATAACTTTACCTATACTAGGTGTATTACTCCGTATAGACGTATATATACGGGAAACTAAAAATGAGATTTACTTATCGCCTACGCCATAGTTTTTATTAACTGTTTCCGCGAGTAGAACTTCGCTTCACCTTATGGCAGAAGATACGATTTTCAATAAAACCTTTGGGATTTCGACCATTGAAAAGATTAAAAATTTTTGATATCCTCCCACAACTACACTATTAACTACACTATTAATGACACATTAAGATTTCTTTCTTAATGCATTATATTCTTCAATATTATATCTTTAATATTAGTTTCTTCAAACGTTAGTAGTTTTCCCATAATTTTGAGTTATATGGTGACAATGAAATGTTCTTCGAACCCGAATCTCTTCTATTCACAAGCTAGAGATGTATTTCTTAATGCAAGCTGATTCAAAATTGAATTTTGAAATACCGTGGCAGGATCATCGACTTTAGCTAATTAGCTAGGACGAGTTCGTTCGCTGTGTGGAGGATGATTCCAGCGGTCGGCTGGTCTTATGGGTAGTTTTGCGTGGTTTTTCGGATCAAACACACGCGAATATCGAAGCAGTACGGTCCGCGCGCGATCTTCCATTCCTTGCTCTGTCGTCACCCTTTACTTACACCCATCACATTTACATGTAATACACTGACAGACGTGCCAGGAGCGTGGAGTTGGAGGTCGGGAGCTTAGAGCTGGTCCCGGCTCTGACGCCGCGCCGTTGCTGGGAGATATTTCGTTGGGGAAAGATGAACCTCCCTCAGGAGGGAACACATGTACTACACTTACGGGACTAAGTACATAAGCCGTTAACGTGCCCGGAAGCACTAATCAATCAATCGATATCAATGAATCACCATATTACTTCCTCTATACAACGTTCTCGTCTGTCCTCTACCGTACGTCTCTGTCAAATAGTAAAGATCAGTGGCTTCTGGTTGTCCTATTGCGGGCAAAAATGGCTCGTTTTATTGGCCTTCCAACGATATTTATTAACCCATATATGCCCAGAATTATTTTTCATTTCGGATTTGCCTGTAATCCATTGTATATGATTAATAGCATCCATTGACCTACATAAAATCTTTTTTTACCGATTCTTATTTTCTGTGAACAAATATTTAGCGTTGCAAAAACGCATCACCGGTCACATGCAGTGTCAAAATATCTAACAAGACTTTTGATGACAACAAATCAACCGTGCAAATCAAACAACGTGTCTGTACTAAGTTGACTTTATTGTGAAACAATACCACAATCAACAATAGTATAAGCTTGTTTATTTGAGAAAATGAAATTCTTTGAAGCATTTACCATGCAAAGCAATATTACATTTTTGACAACGTTTGGTTGTCTGAGATTCGCAGTGAGCACATCTGGTTCTCTTTAATTGTGTAGTTATAACATGATTTTTTTCATCAAAACGAACGTTTGATGGTACCCTGCTGTTGACAGAGGTCACTGTTAGTCCAGGTCTAGTCTTTGGTGTGCCGTACTGCCTCAAGTAACTCACTGCAATACTCCGAAATGACAATAAATCCATCTCGTTCTTGCGAGTGCCTCTGTAATAAGCCATGAATTTTGCACGGAAACATCCAATCCCCTCAAGAAGAAAGGCCACCACCATTTTTTGGAACGTATATTTGTTCGATATGTGCCAACGTTCTGGTCCATTCTATCTGTTCCTCCCATGTTTACATTATACTGACTGATAACTTCAGGTTGAGAAATTGTTACTTTCTTCTTCTGAGAGTTCGAATATCTTTGCACATTAGTCAGTGGTAGCACAGAGCCACAGTTTGACACAACTGTTACTACAGAGTTGTCATTCCCACGACATACCAGTAATTTACCATTTTCGTAGAAACCTCTCACAGTTCTTTTCATTTCTTTCAAATTTGACAATGGGCACTTCTGAATTCTGTTATTGCGCTCTGTTCCTGTAAATCCTATTACTGTTTCAGTAAATACGTCAACAACATTCAAAAGTTGTGAAATAATTGTCACTGAACAAGTGATGAGACAAGAGATTTTCATCTTTGTCTCATGGCAATGATTCAATGAATTTTATTAAAATTCCCCGACCCAAACCAAACTCCTCTCTGTACTTGTTTTGTGGCCCTTTAGCACCTTGATAGACATCAAAGTTTACTAAATATCCCAACCGAAGATTATGGCACCAAACTTTGTAACTAAATCGTATGGTTTCCCGCATATAAATTGTTTGAGACTATGTCTCCCAAAGTAAGGAATCATGCTTTCATCCACATTGGATTCCTTTTCCCAATATGTGTACTTTAGACAACTTTCTCGAAGGCTCTCTAGGATGGGTCTTATTTTAGACAACCTGTCTTTCCTGTCAAGGACCGTATTGTCATTCAGACGAATGTTCCTCATTATTTCATCAAATCTGTTGCGACGCATTGCTTGGGTTATAGCTTCATTTCTGGTGTCATTGCTCTTCCCAGTACATTCTGCGTTGTGGAACTTCATTATATCCACAGACTAGAAGAATTCCAATAAATGTTTTGAAATTACTTGGTGAAAAACAAAATTTATCTTTGCAGGTTTTGCACTGCGTAAATTACACTTTGCTTGACAATATGAAGTACAAATCCAGGATGGAAAAAGAATACAAAAATATCTACAGGTAATACATTTTCGAGACTCGAGTCTAGTTCAAAATTTTGAATGTTTTCGTTTAGCTTCCTTTTCAATTCACGGTCGCTGAGTAAATTCTTCTTTTCCCGTATTATTTGACGTCTATCCCTGGGAGATTCTGTTGTTTCACGACCACTTCGCGTTTCTTCATCAATAAGAGTATCACCGTTCTCTTTTCTGACAATTAACTCCCATTCAGCACTTAGCTGATGACAGTTTAAATTGTTTATACAACCAGCCAAATCTTCATCACCACTGTCTTCGTCGGTGTCACTTCTCGTATCAGGTGGGGCCATGAAAATATCAATAGAATCCGCGTCCACATTCTCTTCTTCCAATAACGACATAATTTCATGTATATTTAGGCCTCTAGAACATTAAATGTAATGGAATATTTTAGTTACTATCATTGTGTGAGAGAATATTGGTATTCGGATGACTAACGTAAAAATCACAGTTTTACTATCCTATGTGCCCGGTGGTGCGAAAACGCAACACATATTTTCAATTGAGACTTAAACAAATATATTTGATGCAAAGGCAATCTATTTTTAACAGAAATATTCTTAGACTATTCCTAGTGTAATATGTTATAAAACATTCAACACTAAATTATAATAATTCATTCAAGTTACCTTTCTTTGAAATGGTGCGCCGACATTTTTCCGTTACAAAAAGTAGCGTACTTTTCTCTCAAGTACTCTTACAACAATGGATGAACGGATGAAAGTACTTCCTTAGGCAGGTCTACTAACTTTTGTTAAACATAAAAAACTGGGATTTGTTTAAATTTGTATAAAAATATAGATATACACACATTTAATTGCAACGGTGCAAAATGTTGCGAAAACGCATCACCGGGCGTATATGGGTTCAGAATTAATTCGATAAATTGCTACTTAAGTCACATCATAGAAGAAAATTATCTACCAACTCCATTGGAATTCGCAATATCAGGAAGCGGAGAGGAAAGGGCAAATTGAGGCGTTAGATAAAATTCAAAAACGGGCCGGTAAGTTTTCAAATCATGGGCGCATTGTTGATGAACGAGAAAAATGGGAGTCCTTATCTAAGAGAAGAGAACGGGCGCGTTTATGCGTAATGTACAAGACTTACAGAGGAGACACAGCATGGGCAGATATCGGTAAGAGATTGCATAAACCAGATTACAAAAGCAGAGGTGACCATCCGTGGAAAATACGATGTAGAAAGCAAAGAACTGATGTAGGTAAGTTCTCCTTTGTGAATCGCACTATAGTAGATTGGAACAAACTACCTGCAAAAGCACTGGAGGCTCTTCCTTCTAATGTAGGCAAATTTAAAAACATACTAAATTCTATTTAGATCACTATCAATACTGAGACAATTACCTTTATTATTATTATTATTATTATTATTATTATTATTACTGATATAAATATCAACATTATTAACACTGCTTTTAGCTTTGGTATAATTCTTAATTTATTATTATTATTGTATATAGTTTTTGTTATTTTATTATTATTACATATTAGCGTTATACAGTGAAGTGAAGTGAAGTGTTAGTGAAACTAGTAGTCAATTTAGAGATAACTAGAAATTAATTAGAACTAGGATATCCTCTAATTCTAATGGTAACTATAATTGTTAATGGTTTTTATTGTTCTAATTCTAATTGTCATGTTTGCCACCGAGCATTAGCTCAAAGCGAACTAATAAATCTATCTATTATCCCGATGTCTCTTATTATTCGGCTAACGCAGTGTATAACATTAGACATTCACAGACATAATTACTACACAAATACTGTCAATTAATATTTGTAATATTGGAAAATTAAGAATAGATGAGACTCTGTTTTTAACAGCACTTTCCACCGTCTGCGATAGCCCAGTGACATCATTTGTTGTCCATGCAGCTTTGTTGACATAAAGACCTAAGGGTCTAATCGCAACTGTGTTGGTAGAATTTAGCTACTGGTTGGAGGAGAATTCCAGTTATCGCCTCGTTTTATGCAGTATATTTCCCTGTTTCTCCGAATAATACCAGAAAAAAACAGACATTACCTCAACCAAAGGATATTGGACCGTATGTAATCTTTCCTTTTTCTTTCTTGCCACACATACCCACACGAAATTACAAGCACAACTCTATCACTCAGTCGAAGTCTTGGATCTTGTCGCGACTGGGGGTGTTGCTACGGTGGGGGAGATACGTGTGTAGGGAATCTCTGCATGTCAAAGTGTAGGTGGGCGCCGGATCTACGGCTGCAGCAGAGGCAAAACACCGCCACGTCTCAAGATATACCATGGACAGTAGTGTATACGTAGTAAGTATACGTAGCATATGTAATGCTTCGCGAAAAAATGGCGAGTGTTTGGCAGAAAAAAATTCAATCCCGGGTAGTGATAACGAAAAAGTGGATAAAACCAGTTGCTAAATTAAGAGTCATCTGTCTGTCCGTCCGTCCGTCCGTCCGTCTGACCGTCTGTCCGTCTGTGAACACTGCTAGCGCCTAAACCATACATACGATTTCTTCCAAAATGGATATTCCGCCCTGAATCTGATTTTAGTCTGAATTTAGTCTTTGAGATTTTAAAAAAGATTCTGTAAAATTTGGGGGTACTTTACATGAAGCCACCCGCACATTTACAAAACTTTATCAAAAACGGCTCCAATTTTTTTCTTTAAATTTCCTATAAGAATAGAGCAAAGTACACTTATTAAGGTGGCATATGTCCCATTTTCACGGATAACTCTGAATTTTCGAATATTGCACAAGTTTGAATTTTATTCGGCGTCTTCCACCAAATACAAAATTGAAGATAGACATTTTTCCTTCAAATAAAACTTGTTTTTCATAGCGAGTTCTTTCCTTAAGGTCATGTACACTTTTTTGAAAAATTTTGTAGCTTTCGCGCAATATTACGTGCAATATGTGCAATTTTAAAAAAATTAAAAAACATGATTTTCTTAAAAAAGCTCCAAATTTTTTCTGTAAACTTTTGATAGGGATAGTGCTAAATGTACCCTATAAGATGACATAAACTCCATATCGCTCTATTTTATTTTTTTTGAAAAATTGCAAAAATGTAATTTTTTGATTTGTTTCTCACGTCGTTAATATTTACATTAGTGGCGATTTGTTTATATCATTATGTTTACACGTTTAAGTGCTTTAAATAATGTCAAGTAAAGTTTCTCGAAAACAAAACCGTTTTCTGTAAAAAGTAGCTTAAAATTCCGCTTTTTCACAAACGCTCAAACGCTTTTCTCTCATATATGGCTGCAATTTTTTTCTTGAAACGTTTGTAACGGATTGCTAATTACACTCTTTAATATGACGTAGTTTATTTTGAGTTTTTTTTGTTTTTTCAAAAATTATATACATGTAATCTTTTTGAATGATCTCTCACATCTTTAATATGCACATTACCAGCAATTTGTAAAGCAATTTGTATTATATTTGTGAGTGTAAGTGCTTCAAATAACTTCAAATAAAGTATTACATAATAGTTATTAAGTACTCTTTGTGAAGTACTAATTTCATCTAGAAAACTCCATCTTCCGCTTTGTAGTTACACGCCGAAAAAATTCAATCTTTGATAATTTTCGAAAATTGTGAGATAACCATGGAAATAGATCTATGCCATTTTCATCAGTGTATTTCACTGTATTCTTAGAAGAATTATAAAGAAAAACTGTGGAGCCATTTTTGAGAAAACGTGAAAATGTCCGGAAGTTTTTTAATGAAGCACTCTGAAATTTAAACAATTTTTTTTAAATTGTAGGTCCTCGATTTTGGTCAGATCGATCAAGGAATGATCATTTTGGCAAAAATCATCCGTAATCTACGAATGGTTTAGGTACTAGTGTTGTTCATTGACAGACCGACAGACACGCGTACAGAAGGTCGGACATTTTTAAAAAACAACTCTTTTTTTTTATAAAAGAAGACCCATGAACGTGCATTTCCGTTGAACTTTCAAAATCTAATTTCCATAGCTTTATATAACTTTCTATTGAGAAGCATACAAGTAATATATCTTGTACTACGTATATCATTCCGTATATACGTATAACGTATACAAGAAAGTAAAAATAAATTAATGCACTGCTCACTGACAACAGAGTAGGTTACAGGCAAGGCAAGGTGCTTTACACAAAACATCTTCAACCTTCGTGCGACGATAATTGCAAGTTCAAACTCACAATTGTGAAATTGTTTCTGATAATTAGTTCTTTCTCTTTTTTACTAGTTTAGAATGCCTCCTAATATCAACATCTCCAAAAATGCGTTTCAAATTTGCCAGTCTCTTTGAACACCAAATACTGCCAAATGTCTGCCCCTCAGGATGCAGTATCAGTGTTATATTGCATTGATACTGTAATATACTGTAACATAATATACACAAATATATCAGTATATACGCCAATATACACATTGGAAACTTAATGTTACATGATATACGATTAATGAAAGTGATTGTAGTACTCTGTTCAAATAAATAGGGTCTGTGAAGACTTCTTGTAGATAAAATTTCGAAATGTTTTACTTTTCGTGGCGCAATATTCAGCTATATTTAGTTTATTAAACCCAAAAATATCTAAACAATCACTTTCAATTCAATCAAACTCTATAATTTCATTGCCAATAATACTCAGCAGACATTTTTTCAATAAATTATAAGGTGCTTGAATAAGTTATCGCTATTTTTTGAAAACAAAAGCTTTATTTTTGTAGTATGTGGTATACAATATACCACTCAAAGTATAGCCCATTACTAGCTACTACTTTTCCCCAATTTTCTGACAGCAGAAGAATTCCGCATCGCAAAAACGGTGTCTTTTGAGACTATCCAAGTATCAACCCGTTTTTTGGTATCTTCATACGAATGGAAGCGCTGCTGCGCTAGACCATGTGCCATTGAACGGAATAGGTGATAATCTGAAGAAGCGATGTCTGGTGAATACAGCGGGTGGGGCAGGGCTTCCCATTTAAATGTTTTCAAGTGGGTTTTCATTGGTTTTGCACCATGTAGCCGAGAGTTGTCGTGTAACGAAGTCACCTTGTGGTATTTCTGCTCGTAAAGTGGTCATTTTTTTCTTTAGAGGTCAGCTCAAGCGCATCAGTTGCAGTCGATAGCGATATTCCGAGATAGTTTCGTTTGGTTTGAGAAGTTCCTAATAAATTGCACTCAGCTGATCCCCCTCAAATGCAGAGGAGAAGCTTCAAATCGTGGATATTTGGCTTTGCGCAAGATGTCGATGCGTGGCCGTCTTACCCCGTTAAAAATTATAATAAATCGTGGAATTGATCTCAATCTCTCCCGAAAAATCATGAAAGCTGAATATTACTCACTTTAATATTACCCCCTTGGTATTAGTATATTATGTGAGTTACAATTATAACACTCACAGATAGTACGAGGAAGTTTGTACTATATCTAAGCATCACTGATTTTTTAACAGATGATTTTTTTTTAAAAAACACAGTAACATGAATAGAGTAACATTAATAAATTACTCTTATCATTAGCATTAAAAAGTTACATCGAGCATGGCAAAAAGAGTGACAGAATTCTTATTTCAAACTCAAGAGGATCAATAACTCCAGAAAAACCTGGTCGTCATGTGTGGCTCAAGGCGCGAGGAGGTAATTTTCATTCGCCTTCGGATCGGGCACTGCCACTTCTTACAAGGACATCTTATCGCGTTGTGACTCACTCCGCATTTGCGAGAAATGAACAGACCTTACCGTATAGAATGCTCTCGTGAACTGCAATAAGTTGAGCGGTATTCGGAGAAGACATCGCGAGAGATGAGGGTGATTTTTAAAATGCCATATATGAACTGATTTTCTATTGTTCATGAAACATTCTCTTTATCAGTTATTTCAATTCATAATTAGACTTTACTATATTTTTACTCAATTTATAATAAGTAAAAATTATTTTACTGATTGACACGAGCTCCAATGACATGTTGAAGCGCCTTTAAACCCTAATCATAATCATCATATGATTTTGAATCAATCTATATATTTGTCACATCTTTTCTGGCAATTTTGCCAATAATGTTGCACTACGCAATTGTTAAGGTGATTAAGAACAATTCACGTTTGGTTTATTTTAAGAAACTATGAAGTTGAATTTTGTGTAAATAATAAAGAAAATAGAGCAATTGTGTAGAATCCAAGCAAAGACGAGAGCTTCAAAATAAACAAGTTTCTTTATTAACAAACTAGTTACAGTATTGATGTATCCGAGTACAAAGCCTTGTCGCCGTATATCCAGGAGGGAAGACCAAGAATCGTAGCCGGGTCGCCGATAGCCAGTAGAGGTGCCGAAATGCCAGGGGGCGCTGAAAATCCAGAAGAGTAGTCCGTAGTCGAAAGCCAAAGTTGTTGCCGCCAGAATCTTCTCCACTTGATCGCTGTACACCTCGCTGCAGACCCGTACTCCAAGCTCGCTCTCCTGCCTCTGCCGCTCCGGGGCTGGGCCCGCGCCGCTTTATAGCCCGCCCGCCGCGGTCGCTCGCTGACTAGCCCTGCCATAGGGGCAGCGGCGAGTCTTGACGCGCCTATCCAACCGCGACGGGCGCGCGCGCCCGGCCCTGGCCGGCCCGTTGCCGCTGTCCGCCGCTTCGCTTGGTGGCGCCTCCGCTGCTGTGACGCGGCATGGCGGCGGGACATTTGACTGCCCGCGGGCGGTCACAGCAAATTGTTCGGATTTGGAGTCTTGCGAGTTCGGATTTGGAGTCTAACACTGATGTTGTAGGTGTCTATATAAAATCAAATGAATTATGATGTTTGATGCACAGTATTGTATTGGGATTCCACTTCTATGCAGAAAATATTCCTCATGCGTATACCTTACAAAGGCAAAAATTATTTCACAAAACAATAGAAAACAAGGACGGTGTGATTCGTGTGAATAAAACGGTGCCTCACTTGAATATCGATAACTGTGGTAAAGTGAGTTTCCTGGAGTTTCTTTGGATCGCGACGGAGCTCCTCCAATCGAACATAATACTCCAGACACTGTTTATGGAGGTCACACTAAAACATAATATAGTTGTGAAAATAGTACCTTCGAGAACACCTGTGCTCCATTTAAACATTTTAACTGGAAAATTGTAACGACATTGAAATTTCTTAGCTACAAACTCAGTATCTTTAAAGTTTATTCAAAGACGATTTTGTTACTTTCTTAACAGCTCGTTTTAAGAAAATTATATCGAATCGTAACATTTTAAGTGTTCATTTTTTTTTCTAATTTAATTTATTCTTCTTTTAACAGGTGGTTATTCAAAAATAGTTAATAAAATATTTAACTTGAGTGAAGATTTCCACAAATAAAAAATTAACATTTGCTATGTATATTCGCATTTGATATTTATGTATAAAGAATTCGATAAAAAATGCCATTGCTCTTTCCCATGACCGGCTGGCGCGTTGTTCGTCAGCGTCCGTTTCGCCTGCGTGAACTTACCGGCTCCCCTCCCGTTCCTTTTACTGCCGCCCTCCTCGATAGCGAAGCAGCGACGCCGACGTCAATCACCTCAAAAATTGCTCCGCCCCTTTGAGATAACGAAGAGGAAAATGTTCAAGGGGAGGAAGGGGGAAGTGTCTGAATCTTGGCGCAAAAGCCAATGATATGAGGCGCTTTGCCTAGCCTCCGGGATTGGTCAAGTACCCAGGCGTGGTTGTCCAAACTGTGGAAAGGCCACATTTGGCCGCACTGGACACATTGCATATATTGTGACATGGGGTGTACAAGAGACTTTGTCTGAAGTAAAAATCGCTATCTACAATTTTGTACTTTTAAAAATATTTCCCAGAAGTAGGACTAACTCCATATTTTTTTATCGTCGCTCATTACATAAGTGAAGAAAATTTAAAGAAAAAATTTGGAGCGGTCTTTGAGAAACATTTTTTTGTAAACCTGAATCGCAATTTTCGCAAAAACTACTCGTTTTTTCAAAAAAATGGTACATGACCTTATTTAAAGTGCTAATTTTGTACAACCGACTTTGAGATAAAAATCTTTATCTTCATTTTCTCAGTTTTAAATAGTTTTTAGCAATTTTCGAAAAATTGGGCATATCAACGAAAATGATACTTACATCATTCCCTTAAACGTCCTTTGCACTATTCAACAACAAAATATAATCAAAAAATTTGGAGCCATTTTCTTTTCACTTTGAAAATCTCCGACGGGCTTTATGTAAAGTACCCCCAAATATTAAAATATCGGTTTCAAATTCCAGGCGTCTTTCTGGAACTACAAAATTGAAGATAGAGATTTTTTCTTTCAAGTAAAATTTGTTGTCCAAAGTGAGTTCTTTCATTAAGATCATATACATTTTTTGAAAAGTTTAGGAGTTTTCGCGCAGCATTGCGTACAATATGTGCAATTTTAAATAATTACAAAAACAAGATTTTCTCAAAAACAGTTCCATATTTTTTCTTGAAACGTTTGGAAGGTATAGTGCCTAAAGTAATTTATGAGATGACAAAAACGCCATATTACTCTATACTTTTTTTTCAAAAATTGGAAAAATGTTTTTTTTTGACTTTTCTCACGTCGTTAATATTTTCACTAGCGGCTATTTTTTCACATTATTATGTGCTTTGAAAATATCCAGTAAAGTTTCTTGAAAACTCAACCATTTTCTGTGAAATGTAGCTCATAATTCCGCATTCTCAGAAACGCTCAACGCCATTTTCTCATAAATGGCTAAAAAGAATTTCTTCAAACTTTAGATCGGATAGTGCTAAATGCACTCTTTGATATGGCGTAAGGTTTATTTTGAGTTATTTTTTTGTTTTTTTCAAAAATTACATATATGTAATTTTTTTAAAATCTCTCACATCTTTAATATGCACATTACCAGCAATTTGTAAAAATTATTATATTTGTTAGTGTAAGTGCTTCAAATGACTTCAAATAAAGTGTTTTGAAAACTCAAAAATGTTCTGTGAAAATGAGCTTGAAATTTCGCATTTTTAGTAGCGCTAAAATGTAATTTTCTTTAAAACGGCACATAATTTTTAAAAGAAAATTGCCATTTAGGACTAGGTTTTGTGTTCTTTAATATTCTAAAATTAATTTCCGTTCTACCAATAGGGAACCGAAAAATTAAGAAAATGAAAAAAAATGTAGTTTGTGCCATTCTGTAGCACTATAATTGTACACTTTCTATAACTGTGCACTACTACAATTGTACACTTTCTGCAACTATAATTGTGAAGACACGATTGTTTTTCTTAATGAAATATGCTCATCGAAAACAGATCTTTAAATAGGGTCATGTTTAATTTTTTGAAAATATGAGTAGTTTTTCTATAATTTCGGCCATATGACAAACGGCCGCTCGGAATTGACTGCGCTTCGTTTTCGTCGTTTTTTTACAACTTCATACAAACAATAGTCGTGACAAAAATAATAGTCCTCTGTAAATTTACTGCGCTTCGGACAAATGGGTGCATCGTAAATTAGAATGTGCAATTTTTTATATTATTTTTCTTTGTCTCTTACATTCGAACTTTTGTTATACACTTACACATTAGTGTTTTAGAAATTGTTTATTTGAAATATTTGAAATAAGTAAAAAGAATTAATAGCTCTCAGAATAGCGACATTGCAGGGTCTTCAACAATGGAATTCACTTTGCGCTCGCGAATATCTGTGACTTACGTGTCATTGTTGTGACCTGATGGAGCTATATGAAAAAGAGTTATAATTGTCTAATTTATGTTGATATTTGCATGAAAATATTTAGTTTCCACACCAAATGCTGTACCATTTGTAGTGAGTAGAGAATTTATTGCATGGTTTTAAAATACTCTTCTCTAATCATGGCTCTAAGGAATGCATTTCTATATTGTCCAGGATATCAGGCTTCTTTTTCCAATACAGGTTTAGAAAACTTTTGTATTCCATTTTTGTGCAGTTGTAGAATTCATACATTCTGACATAACTGCAATGGAAGCAGTGAGTCGTAAGCTAAGGTGTTAGGAGAGCATGAAGTGCCATATTTCAGTACTATGTAGCTGTTTCCTCTAATACGGGAGAGTAAGTGCTGTTGTAGCACCACTAGTTTGAAAATTGAAAAAGCGCAATTTTTTCAAATAAAATTTAAGTAATGAAACAAATTTTCTCGGCAGAATTCCAGGGTGTACCTATACCTGATAGCCTATTCAATTTCTTCGTTGATAAGTTATATGTCAGCCATTGTGAGTATGAAAGCCTATCAGCACGGTTCAGCCCATCTCGGGATTTTCAAAGAAAGATTTTGTGGTAAAGAGTAGTCCAAAACAAAAGTTTAAAAGCTGGCTTCATTTGACGGAATAGAAGAAGCCTCGATTCCATCAGTATCGTATCCAACAGCTTGAGTTTTACATCGGAACTGGTTTTGATAAGATTTTTAACGTTTTTTTCTTTGCTTTTAAGGCATTTTAAAATGTTTTATGATCATTTTATAGATAATTTTTGGCGATATTTTATATTACCAAAATCCCTCCTACTTATTACATATGAGCAGAAATTTTAAAGAAATAATTTTGAGCGTTTTTTTTAGAAAAATGCTTATATTTCCCTTAAAATTACACGGAATCTACTAATATTTTTGAAAAGTTGAACATGAACTTATTCAAAGATCCATCTTTAAGGGACAGATTGTGTCAAGGATAGAAATCTCTCTCTTAAATATCATAGTTGTAGGAAGATGGCCTTGAAAAGATTGCGCTTTCTCAACACAGAGAGAACAGTGAGAACAAACTTCCAGTAAAACCTGTCTCAAATTCAACTGAAGTGCCTAAAGAAGTTGTTCTCCAAAAGACACCTTTGACTGAGTAGTCCATCAGCTACCACGCTAGCAGAGGCGCTGCAAACAATTTATTTTCTGGTGGGTTGCATAGTGCCCCTTGGCTCATGTGAGTATTTTTACCTTCCCATGTATGTACGTATATACGGAGTAACAGTTATGTATACGGGAAAGTTATGTAATGCTACGGAAAAAATGGCGAATTTTCAGAAGAAAAAAATTCTTTGCCGAGCCTTAATAACGAAAAAGTGGATAAATCCAGTTGCTAAATTAAGAAAAAATCCCCAAACACGTGGTGTAGACAGAATCCCTGTTTTGTACATCATTAATACCGAAAAACCCATTGAAAGCAAAACGTCCCTCTGTCCGTCCGCCCGTCTCTCCACCTGTCTGTCCGTCTGTGAACACTACTAGAGCCTAAACCATACGGAGGATTTTTTTCAAATTGAAAACACCCCTGTCGATCTGGTTCCAGTCAAAGCTTTGAGATTTTGAAAAAGATTCTGTAAAATTTGGGTTACTTTACGGCAAGCCCCCCGGACATTTTGAAAATTTCTCAAAAACGGCTCCAAATTTTTTTCTTCAAATTTCTTGAAAAAATAAAGTAAAATACACGTTTTAAGGTGGCATAAGTCCGAATTCCGCGGTTAACTCTGAATTTTCGAAAATTGCAAAAGTTGTAATTTCAAAAGGCGACAACTACAAAATTAAAGATAGAAATTTTTTCTTCAAATAAAATTTGTTCTCCATAGTGAGTTCTTTCTTTAAGGTCATGCACATTTTTTTAAAAATGTTAGTAGTTTCCGTGCGACATTACGTGCAATATGGCCAATTATTAAAAAAGTACAAAAACAAGATTTTCTGAAAACCCGCTCCAAATTTTTTCTTTAACCTTTTGGTAAGGCCTAATGTACTCTACGAGACGGCATAAACGCCATATTGCTCTATTCTTTTGTTTTTTTCAAAAATTACAAAAAAAATTGGATGGTCTCCCACGTCGTTAATATTTACTTTAGCGGCGAATTGTTCACATTATTATATTTACGAGTACATATGCTTTAAATATTATCAAGTAAAGTTTCTCGAGAACTCAACCATTTATGTGATAACTATTTCAAAATTCCGCATTTTTAGAAACGCTCAAACGCCATTGTCTTCTAAATGGCTCCAAATTTTTGTCCGAACTTTTGGAACGGATAGTGCTAATTGCACTCTTTAATATGACGTAAAGTTCATTTTTGGGTATTTTTTGTTTTTTCAAAAATTTCACAATTATAATTATGCGCATTACCAGCAATTTGTAAAAATTATTATATTTGTTAGTGTAAGTGCTTTCAATGACTTTAAATGAAGTTTGATGAAAACTCAAAAATTGTCTGTGAAAAAGTGCTTCGAATTTTGGATTTTTAGAGGCTCTTAAACGCCATTTTCTTAAGAGCAGCTACAAATTTTTCAAAGAAAATTGCCATTTAGGACGAGGTTTTTGTGTTTTTTTAACATTCTGAAATTAATATTTCTGTTCTTCTATTAGGAAACAGAAAAAATAAGAAAATGTAAAAAAATATGTATTTTGGGCGGCGATAGATGGCAGCTGGTAAGAGTATGAGGCAATTCCAAATAGCTAGCCCAGACCCAAGGAAATAGAAAGCTAATAAGGAAAAGTCTGTGCCATTCTGCTGCACCACTAGGTAAAGAAAATTTTTCTTCCTTGATAGATATCATCAAGAAAATTCAATTTCTAGGAAGAAAATCCTAAACTCAATATTATTGCAGATTTTCATAATTTTAAAAAGGTTGTCTTTGGAGAAATTGCGCTTTAAGAAAGTTTTTTATTGTTGTATGCCAAGAATAACAAGATATAAATTCGATCTTTAATGAATAATTTAACTGCGTGTCTTATATATACTCACAAATTTTTAGAATTTTTAGAAACGTTTATATGAGAGCAAAAATATTGAAGAATATAAGGATGTTCACAAGAAGTCTTAGGTTTTAAGAGTTGCCGAACAATTAGAAAATTTTAATATTGTACTTCAATGATGCATCATGCATCGTCAACAATACCCCAAAATATTTTAAAGTTTGAAAAAGACGTGTCATAAAATCTACTTTTTTGCATGGAATGGCCCATATGCGAACTGGAAACGTTTTATGGTTCAGGGTACCACTGGACACAGCGGTGGCTCAGGGACTTACAGAGGTCCACACACGGCGCTGGGGGTGCGTCAACCCCAAAAATAGCTTGGCCAAGTTTTAGTATTGATTCTGGTTGGGAGAACCGTATTTCCATGTGCGACATCCATTCCTTTTTTTCAGCGCAGCATTACGTAACCTTTAATTCCGAAGCGAAAATATAAATAGTGATTCTAAAACAAGCACGTACTGTCTCGACCGTATTTTGACCCAAAATTACGCGAAAAGTACCATAATTTTCGAATAATTTTAGGTGACCTTATTTTAAAATCTATCTTCAAGGAACAGATTTCATTAAGCGAAAAATCTATGCCTTTAATATTTCAGTAGTGGAAAGACTCCAAAGGAATTTTGAACATCTGCAATTTTCGAAAACTCAGAATTTTCGACGAACATGAGACCGACACCATTCTCTTAAACATCCTTCACACTATCCAACAACAAAATTTAATCAAAATGATGGAGTAATTTTTTTGAAAATTAGGAAAAGTCGTAAGTGCTCTATGTAAAGTGCCACCCAAAATTAAAATATCGGTTTCAAATTCAAGCGGCGGTGATATAAGCCAGATCGACTGGAGAATATCAATTTTGGAGAAAATCTGCTGAACGGTTTACCCACCAGCGTTTACAGACGGAGAGAGAGAGAGGAACGACGGACAGACGTTCTGCCGTCATTCAAATTTTGGAAACAAGGACCCACAAAACATGGATTCTGACTATACCAGATGTTGGAAGATCTATCAACTTTTTCGTTACCAGGGCCTTGTAATAAGAGTTTTTTTTGTCAAAAATACGCCGTTTTTCGCGCAGCATTACATAACTTTCTTTCTACTCCGTAGAGAGAAAGGAAGGAAGCAAAGCAATGTGCAGGAATGAAGCGATTTCTCCTTATAAGAAATCCCGAAAAAGTGGAAGAACGTGAGTTCTTTCACATTGAACTTGTTTTTTGAATTTTCAATTGTAGTCTGATGATGTTGACAACGTATCCCCGAAACTTGTATTAAATTATGTGCAAGCTTATAAAAAAGAAAGTAATTAACATTCATTGTCTGTCTATAAATCATTTGGACTCCTCTTCTTCAAGATTGTTTGCAGAACTTGAGTCACAGGATTTCAATAAAAGTTCCCCCAAAATCAAAATATCTTAATTATCCCCGGAATGGCACCACAAGAAAATACTCCTGATATGGTTATTCAGTTTTGCTTAATCGTCTAAAGCAAAGCGTCGCCGAGGCATAGTGTACGTCAGGGCCGCTCAACCATTTGCTCCGAGGAGGACCGGCCGGTTGCTCTCTTCTCTTTCGCCGCAGAAAGAGCAAATGACGTCATCAAATATCGATCGGCGGCATGTGGCACAGTGGGTCGCGTCGTATTTCTACGGGGTATTTTCCGTTGTTCGGAATGAAAAAATCTCACAGCTCTGGGAAAGGATATTACGACAGAAAAAACAGTAAGATACTTTTGTAACATTAATTGGAACAGTTACTAGATATAAATGTATTAGTGTAATTTGGAAATTAAAAAAACGATAATTTGCAATGCTGCATGGAAAGAAAGGTTTCTTTTTGCAGATTGCGCCAGCAATGCCAATTGTTTAGTTGCAAAAAAAGTGCTCAATAACATAAATTTAATAGCGGTGACATTATACAGTATATCATGCTGCTGAATATGAAAAGTATTATGAAGGTTGCACAAAAATGTGATTAAATAAACTAGTAATAAAAATACTAAAAGTAAAGGAAATTAAAATTAAAAAATGAAGTTGATTGCAAAATCAAATATTCTTATTACACCTTTTAAGTGTTTTTTTTCTCGCAATATACTTTCTATATTTGGAAGAGATGACATGGTGCTATTGAGCCGTAACATGCATTTCAGATTGTGATCTCTAATTGTACTTCTCATTCGAGATTTACAAATTTTCAAAGAAGCAAAAAATTGCTCACAGTTGTATGTTGATCCAAACGTAGTTAACAATGGAGCAGCATTACGATGTGGTTTTGGAAAACGTTTTTTTGGGAAGTTCTTTTCCTAAACGCTCACGTTGTAGTATCGGTATGCAATAAAATTAAACTCTTTTGTATTGTGTTATTTAACTGTCAAAACTACACAAGAACATCAAAATATATCCAAAACATACTTCTAGTGAGGCATTATTTTTCAGAACGTTGAAAACTTCCTTTCGTTCTTCTTCAGCGTACTTATCATTTTCATCAGCATGATTAAATGTATAATGTCTTTGCAAATTAAACTTCTTCGCGTGATTGAACCCTTTATGTAAACTAAACATTTGGCATAGCAGCCGTAGTCGGCGAAAAGATACTTTTCTTCCCATACTGCATTGAAAATTGTCGGTGTAGATGCTCTGGTCTGTGAAGTGCTCGCGTCGACTTCCATGTTTCCGCGACTGGAGTTACCGGGACACTGTGACAGTGGTTATCGCAAGGCGCGCAACGCTCGCGCTCCGGTGTCCCGCTCTCGGCAGAAACTACGGCTTCGCGCTGCCGATTTGCTCTGCTTGAGCGGCCCTGGTCTAAAGTGACAGAGTGCATGACACTTTGATCCATCCATCCATATTGATAACCCAATTTTTAGATATCAAATTTCGTTTATCTTTTCTCCACGTGCACAAATCTTCAATTTCTTTGGAAAAACACTAATTAAATTTCTTTGGAAAAGCACTTAATCTTGACGAGTGCAATGTTAGAGTTCACAATAACATTAAAAAGGGATTTATCACTGAAATTCGAGATCGTATTTTGAGATTACAGTCCTTCCCCCCCTAACTATAGTACTTTTACTGCTTTATACTTCAGTATAGAGATAAAACTTACAAAGTTAGTTGTAACTGACAGAATTTAATCAACACTCACATTCACATGTATTGTTAATATCCAGCAAATTAAAGTTTTACATATTAGAAAAGTGGTATTCCTTCTTTTCGTTACTCCACACATATTGGTTAACAATGTTACACCCTTTTTGCTCTCACCTCAACGGAAGGCTGCTTTGTACGTTGCTTGGCGCCTTTTCTCATGCTGTTTTCTTCACTTGAATGTTGGAGTTTTTTCGCGTTATTCCACTTACACTTCACTTCCCATATTCATTTTACCCTTGAAAGCTTTATTAATGTGTTTTAAAAGGTCAAACGACAATTTTCATCTGCACAGTCGTCTATCTTGATTGACCTTTTATCCTCTTTCCTCGGAATGCGATGTTAAACTGTTAATAACTGGCATATTATTGCACTACCGAAAAAGAAGTATGCCACAATGTAGAGCATTCACTTATTCAACTAACATCGCATTTTGCGAATTTTGTTGGTTACATCCTTATTCTGAACAGTTCCTCTATTATTTATTCGTATTATTAGAAAATTCATTATTTACTGACTTACTCAAGTGAATATATATCATCCCTACTGCAATTTTGTTGATTGCACAGAAAGTGGGTTGAGGAGGACATGGACAGTGAAGTGTATAGCAAATTGACTTGCGTGATCGTTTCATATACACACCCACATACACACAGAACTTTGTCGAATGCGCATCGCAATCGTTGCAATATTGGTATTTCCGATTTTAATAACAAGAACTCCAAGGCTTTTGACACCAAGAAGGAAATTTATGATCTCAATAACGATTGTAAACAATACAAATCACGTTGCCTTTCATGAAAGGGCTGAAATTAAAATTTTGTTATTTATTACATTTGACAGAATGCAATTACAATCTTTAGGACGTCCAGGCGTCTGAAATGTCGATTCCTTCAAAAATGTGTAATACCGACTTCAAAACTGTGGGGAGAGTATTGTCTGAACTGCCGCGAGAGCTAGTGGTAGGGATGAGTTCTGTATACCAGTAGAAACACTGTGGAACTAACAACCGAAACATATTGTACTTTTCTAAAGTAAATAATCATTCCGCACTGCCCTTTCTCCTTCCTTCACTGTATAGTCGGTGCTAACACAATAGTATTACAGATCCTAACATTCCTTTACCTCTCCTATTCTAACTGCTACCCTGATTAATGATCGTACCTGTCTTAAATAGAGAGAGAGTGTTGTATCATTTAAATTTTATAATATCAATAAAATATATAATTATATATTTTATTGATTTATATTTGTCTTTTAAAGCATTTAAGTATATAGTACATACACAAATTGCAGTATCTTCTTGTTCTCTAGATTTTTAAGCTTCAAAAAACAGAAAAACGAATTTATAAATTAATCTTATGATTTGGCAATGAACATTTGTATTGATTAATATGAAATAACAAACCAGAAAATTTAGATTAAAAAAAGCATCTTGTCATGGGCTACCTCCTTATATCGTCGCGGACTTCCTTTTCCCAGGCGAAGTGCGGCAACTCGACGTGGCATGAACTCGTCATTGAAAGTTTCATACAGAAATGTTGAGCCCTGCTGTCTCTACAGTAGTCCATAATTGCGAATATGTTGCCAGTGAGGATTTTGCGCACAAACTGACCTCTCAATGATTAATTGTTAGCGAATCAGGACGTGTCAACTACTGAGGTCATGAGTCCGTAAGCGTAATGCATGTTTTCAATCGGGCGGTGATCTTCCCTCGCTCGATGGTGATATCCGGCGCCGACCTACCGTCTGGCGGGTTTTCCCAACCAGGTTTCTCCCACCAGCGGGACACCGCCCCATCCGGGACAAGCTCTAAGCCCCTGACCAGTTTCCCGGCATGTGTGGTAGTGTAGTGCATGTTCGTGTAAGTGAGTGTGTAAAGGGGAGAGGATAGGGCAAGGAAGAGGAAGTAATGATCGCGCACGATACGTGGCCTGTTTGTTAGGGTACTGCTGCAGCATTTGCCTGTTGATCGGAGAAACCACGGAAAACTATCGATCAATCGATGAGACCAGCCGGCCGCTCAAATTCTCCTGGAAACAGCGAATGAATTCGACCTAGCTGACAAGCTAGTGTGGAAAATCCTGTCGTCGGACGCCGGCGAGACTCGAACTTAGGTCAGAGGCATTGCAGTGACATCAGCTAAAGCACTGAGACAACTCGCCCGGTCTGACCTGTCGAGTATAACTCATATATGTTCAAACCACAAATGGTCTCCAAGTAGCAAAACATAACCATTTCTAGTCAATGATCGGTTTAGTTATACCAGAGGACCCATTCCCATCAATGTAAAAACAACCCACACCATTATGGAGCCATCACTAGCTTGTATAGCGCCTTGTTGTCTACTTGGGTCCATGGCTTCATGGGATCTTCGCCACACTCTAAACATGCAATTAGCTCTTATTAATAGCAGTGGCGTAGCGTCAGGGGACGCTGAGATGCTGAGCATCCCCGTATATAAGAACCTTAAATACTGTATTGATAATCTTACAAGTGGTCTGTTGAGCGAAACACGTTTTGTATTAATTTTAAATTGATTTCCTATGATTGAATTCGGCGGGCTGTTGAAGCTGGCCTCTGATTGGTTGGAAGCTAAAATACTTCAGCGTCTGCCGCCACATTGCGACGAGCAATGACGCATGCGCAGATGGCGAGGTCCCCCTCTCCCCTCTTCATCCCTGGCCCTGAGAAACCCGACTGCTTTACGCTAGCGTCCAGAGCGTCTACTGCGGAAAGAAGCTCGTTTGTGCACGAGAGCGCAGCACACTTCAGGCGTTCAGTAAATTATCTTTCTCTCTCTCTCACTCGGGAGTCCCCGCTTGGTCATGGGTACAAACTGTAGAAATAGTGCCTGACTACTATTTCTTAATTAATATCCAAGAAATTGTATTATCTCTTAAATAGATTACATATTATTTAAGTCTGCAATGTATAAATTAACAAATGGTCTTATTGCCATTCGCGTATAAGAATTAAAGCTGAGCCATTGTATAATTTGCTTTCAAGACATCGGCAGCCCTGACTGCTGTGAGGATTTTGTGGGAAGCGCCTACACCGTCGTAAGCAATCGAGATCGTGGAAGTAGTCCCAGTGTATCTGCCTTGTGTTGCGTTCGACTGTTAGACGAAGTAGTTGATAGTGACATTTTGTGTGTTATTGTTGAGCATCCCCAAACGTGTGAGTCACGCTACGCCACTGATTAATAGAAATCGGGACCCATCTGATGAAGCCATGGATTTCCAGACATCTTAAGTCGAATCGATGTGGTCATGAGCCTAGAAGAGGCGATGTAGGCTTTCTCATGATGTTAGCGCAGGTACTCGAGTCAGTCTTGTTGCCATAGCCCATTAAAAGCAAATTTCGTCGCACTGTCACCGCTATTGGTGTTTTTCGAGCGTTCCACAATTATTGCACACAGTGTTGCTTGTCAGCACTAACAACTTTACGCAAACTCCGCTGCTCACGGTGAAGGCCATCGGTCACTGCGCTGTCCGTGATGAGAAGTTATGCCTGAAATGAGGTTACCTTGGCATACTATTGACGCTGTGGATCTCGGAATCTTGAAATCCTTAACGATTTTCGAAATGGAATGTCCGATGCATCCACCTCCAACTACTATTGCCCGTTCAAGTTCTGTTTATTCCTATCGTGAGGCCATAATCACATCAGAAACCTTTTGATATGAATCACTTGAATACTACTAAACTCAGCCAATGTACTGCCCTTTTGCACCTTTTGTACTCGATACTACTGCCATCTATATATTTCCATATTGCTATCTCATGACTAGGGCCCGGATAATTATGTACTAAAAATTAGGAAAATATGGACATATATATGTATTATAATGTATAGAAATATGTACTAAAAAGAAAGAAATGTGTAACACTTTCCTTATTATATAAATTCGTTTTAATAAAATACTTTTGCTTAAATGTTGATCTGTAGACATAATATATTCGTAAAGAACAAAATTAAAACATAATACTACTCAAAATTCTGTTATTTACAATGATCTCCGTAACAATGAGAAACAAATATTTGTTTCAAATAGTTAGAAACTTGTTGAATGTGACGTCGCCGACGCTACTACCGTCACTACGCCGAAACTACCTTCGGTTGTTTGACTTTTTCTTTCTTTCTTCTTCTGACTCTTTCTTTCTTCTTCTTCTTCGTCGTCTCCTTATTCTTCTTCGTCGTCTCCTTCTTCTTCGTCGTCGTCTCCTTATTCTTTGTCGTCGTCTCCTTCTTCTTCTTCGTCGTCGTCTCCTTCTTCTTCTTCTTCATCTTCTTCTTCGTCGTCTCTTCCTTTTTCGTCGTCGTCTCCTTCTTCTTCGTCGTCTCCTTCTTCTTCGTCGTCTCCTTCGTCTTCGTCGTCGTCGTCGTCTCCTTCGTCGTCTCCTTCGTCTTCGTCGTCTCCCTCGTCGTCGTCGTCTTCTTCTTCGTCTTCTTTTTCTTCGTCGTCCTCGTCTCTCTATCTTTCTCTTCGTCGGCATTGGTACTGGAGTTTAATCAATGCCACCTATATCTAGTTAGGTGACGTTGATTGTTTCCGGCATACTTACCCAGATCACAGCGCCAAAAAACGAAAAAACACTTTTTTGGAAATTTCTTAGAATTGTATGGCTGTATCTGGAAATTATCAGTTCCGCATCAGGAGGCCGAGACGCTTCGAATGACACCTCGTTTGTCTCGATTGGTGCGGGAAATGGTCTGCCCGTGAGAGACGGAACTGCTCATCCGCAAGCATGCACACGTGGAGTTCACTCAATTACTTTATTGGGATGAAATTTTTCCTATTATTTGTTCGAGAGCCTTGTACCGACTAAGTGTTGCACATCGCATGAAGTTACTGGTGTATATTTAAACTTTGTCTCAACATGTCACTGTTCAATACTATTCACGGATTAGGGAATAAAAACAATGCTGGTTAACATTTAATCAATTGACTCAGCACAAATTACGCTTTCTTTAATAATGTTCTTACTCCAGACGCTATTGCTTGACTTCTCTGAAACGATAAACCAAACTTTGGCTGTGGCAAATTCCAATCTGCGTTACCACAAGGTTTAAGCCAATCGCCGTGAATTATTTTCTGTCCTTTTCTTATCCAAAAGCTGCAGTGCCACATCACAATTTTACTTTAGATTTTCACCTCACAGAGATACTTTATAAACAAGGGTTTAGGCTCTAGTGCAACAAACGGGGAAAGAAAACTGTCAATGGTGCTTTCTGAGATGCGTTGATGCGTGTAATTTTTGGCTAAGGGTATTAAGGTCAAGGGAGACCTCTGAAAAATACGTTGTGGGCGTGAGTTATCGATTGCTAGACGTATCATTTTCATACACAAAATTCCTTTCTGAGTAGTATTTTGTTCTCTGCTTTACTCGCGCTGGAATCTACACACCGGAAGCTTTAGAGTGCAACAACGCCTTGCCCTTTTGTAGAATTCTGCGTGCTGCAATATCAACATTTTTACGCAATGTAATAGCGCCAATTTAGAGAGGAGGCTGCAGAATAATAATGCTGAATTGTTGGTCTTAGTTATTCCTTATCAAAACATGTAGGATGAATGAATAATTATACAAAAAGAATGCAGAAAAACGAAAATATTAAGAAATATGTAAAAATATGTACTTTTGTGTAAAATATGTAAATATATGTACTTTCGGGTAAAATATGTAAATATATGTACTAAAAAATCATCGGTTTTAGGCACTAATCGACATGAAACGTAAATATATCGTGATTTTGACTTGATAGAGTTAACTTACGGAAATATGTAATTACATAATTATCCGGGCCCGACTCATGACTTTTGTCACCTCAATATAAATATCTATTATACTTATCGTGCTGACGACTTTGCTTCGGCCACCCGGACTCTTAGTTTCATGGCGGCACTCATGTCA
This sequence comes from Acheta domesticus, assembly GCA_031308135.1. Lineage (NCBI taxonomy): Eukaryota > Metazoa > Arthropoda > Insecta > Orthoptera > Gryllidae > Acheta > Acheta domesticus. Next base: position 159,939,803 of record JAHLJT010008446.1, on the reverse strand, counting down.
TTAGCCTCAAGGAGGAGGCAGTGAGTAGGCGATGCTAACAAGGGAAGTAACAGTTCCTTCATGTCGAAACACACCTCGAAATTTTAATGGCATATGCTAATTGATACCAGAAACTCGTATGCGAAAAAATATCGGCCAGTTTCCATTGCAAGTCCTCCAAATAAAGCTTTGAAAAACACATATAAGTACTAGGAAAAAGATAGACGCCTCTACCGGTCCGTTTGGGCAGCCCTTACTTCGGGCGAGCTGGCGCGAGAGACCCCAAGGTCACGGATGAGTCGGCCGGCCCGTCAGCGGCCCTGCAATAAACAAGGGCTGCGTAGTTTCGCACCCAGTTCATCTTTCGCTGTTACAAAAGAAATAACATCTGCAATGGCTACAGAGCAAGTTGTGTTAAATCCCGTTAACATAGTTGAGTTCGCCTTGTGTTACTGTCGTAACAAAGGTGTATCTTCGAAGGGAAGAGTAAATGAAAAAGAACGAGAAATGGGTCAATGTATTATCGAATTGATCGAAAATAATAGCACTGGAGTGGAGCATTACGAGGAATCGACCCTCGTTGTATGCGAAGGAAGTAATTGTGAATCAAGTGATAGTGACAGTGATACAGACTGCCAAAAGCATACTTCTACCACGGGTGATGATACGGGAAAGTGTTTATTAGAATCAGATAGTGAATCTCCGGAAATTAGTGATTTTAAAAGTCAGTCACCTTGAAAATCCTCCGGTTTGGTTTATTATACAAGCCGTGTGAAAAATACAAATGGGGATGTTAGCATTAGCTACGAGTACAAGAAGAAAGCTGTGGAATTCTGTTTGAGTGACGGCGATAAGAAACCTTTTTTAATATCACATGTCCGTAGAAATTTTCGCCACGTGATGTCAGAGAGACAACTATATTTGAGGAAAAAGCAAGTGGAAAGCATGACAGCAAATTCTAGTGAACACAAAAAAAATTACGGATGAGAAACTTTGGTCTCGATTTGAACTTGTAAGAAGAACGAATCAAAATGTGAATGATGAAGATCTGCGACAGTGGACCCTGGAAATTTCACAAGAAACAGGCAGCAAAAATAAGGATTTTCCGCCTGTCACTCCTCGATCAATCTTTAAAAAAAACACACAAAATTAAGAGCAGGAAAATAACAAAATTTGTATCACGCACTTACGTTCACGACGAAACACAAAAGGGTGTGGTTGTAGAAGAATTTCTCAAAAACGCCAAAGAGAGATTTTCACATTACTCGCATACAGACCAAAGTGGATTTGAACGCGAAATGCGATCAAAACGGGCTTTGTCGTTTGTTGGTGGAAGTCATACACAGACATCGGTTGGTGCATTATCACACTCGTACACTATAATGCCAACAATAAGTATGGATGGATCTTTGTTGCCTATATTATTTATAGTACTGCAGGAACCAAAAGGATTTTTCGGCCCTGTTGTCTCCAAAATAATGTTTCAAGCCGAAAACATAATTGTTACGACTACAAAATCAAGAAAAATGGGAAAGATAGAGTTGAAACAGTGGTTAAAAGAAGCGTTCTTCCCATTTGTAAGTGAAAATTTTGCTCTGCTTTTAGATTCGTGGACCACGTACAATGTCAGAACTTGTATTGAAGATATTCCTCCAGGCAAGACAATTGAATTGCTTCCCGGAACTTCCCGGATACTTCCCAGATACTTCCCGGAACTACAGGAAAAATCCAACCACTGATAAGTTCTTCTTCCGACAGTGGAATGCTATGTATGGCCGTTTATCAGAAAACATTGTGTCTCACAAGAGTATTAGTGCCAAAGTTTCCGATAGAGAGACAATTCTTCAATTGCAATTCTTCATTCATTTTCAATTTCCATCTCCTCGTTTCCAAAATATGATAAAGCATTCGTGGTTTGCTACAAGGTATATAACAGAACGGCCTCCTGAATTTGTAGTGCCCGTCAAATATTGCCTTGAAACTGTGAAAAACCAATTTGAAGAAGAATGTGACAATGAAGTTTTTATTCGTTGTCCGTGGAGCTGAAAACATTTGTTTTAATCATTCAGTGGAAACCAGTCATTTCTGCTTTTTATTCGTGCCGCACTAACTTGCGACGAGACACTGCCCCTGGCTTTCGCCTGCACGCCGTCTCGCCGCTGTGGCCCGCCTGCTCGGCCGGTCGGTCGGTCGGCCGCCCGCCCGCTCGACGCTGGTAGGGATGTCCAGCGGCGCCGCAACACTCCATTGCTAGCTAAGATTTTAGCTTCAATTTTGGAGCCTTGCAATGGAAACTGGCAGCTAATATTTTGGATATGGGATTCAGATAGTGCATTGCGTGTGTCATAAAAATTTCGAGGGGTGTTTCAACATGAAGGATCTGTTACTTCCCTTGTAAGCTCCTTGTCCAGCTCAACCCGTCAAACCATCAGTTAGGCCCCTGGCGCGTCGCGGGATGGGGGCCCTGAGCCTCCCTTAGCCGAACCTTAGTTTGGGTGTCTCCCAGTTGGGCTCGTGGCTTTGTTGTGGCAGTGGCCCAATACTTTGGGCATAGAGGAGGGACTTGTTCCCTGCGCAAGTGAGTGGCGCATTGTTTTGACTCCGATACTAGCCTGGAAAGCTAGTGGCTCTGAGCTGGCAGAGCGGCTCTAGACCTAGGTATTGTATGGAGAAGTTGCCGTGAGGGCTAACTGCGTTCCGGCGAAATCCGGATATTAGCCCGACGGTGACGTACACCCGACGGGGTGCGGATTAGAGGCTAGCGCCTAGGCGCCTATCCCGAAGTTTCGGCCCCTAATAAGGTACAAATGCACGGGGTACCTATTACGGCGTGCATGAAAAGACACAAACTATGACGACTTTCCATTTGGTATCGCTAAACTAAAACTTCACTACCATCATAATACCATCAAAATCATCACCACAACTTATTTATTAAATTTACTGAGATGATACAAATTTACACAGTCTATTTATCTCTATTGCATTGTGTGAACTCAAAGCAATACTCTCGTTTTATTTTTTTCTTCGTCTTGCGCATAGCGCTGCCCTCAATTAGCATAGTTATGCTTCCTGCAGGGCTTTGCATAGGTTTAAGTTTCAAAGGTTGGCATTACTGTGTGGGATCCACGAATTTGTCACGGAGTGCAAGCACAGAATTGAAGTGTCTTGTGTTCGACCTTCCAAATTCTGTTCCCGTATTAAATGAAAATACAGTGAAGAGACATACAACTTAATTTTGTTGTTGAGTATCTAATTCAATGCTTGCCAATTCATTGCTCTGTGCCGTCAGAGATATCTGCTCTCCTGCTCCGAACCGAGCTGCGGAGCAAAGGAAGTGTCTGACGCGGTGGCGGGAGCACAGTGGAGAGGGGGGAAAATGTTCGCTTGGAAAATCTATTATTACTTTTTTTAAATGTTATTATTTAGAATATTTATGTTTAACCCTTATTCGGGCAACCGTGATCCATTAAACCCACATATTAAATATTTCTGTGGTTATGGGGTAAAAGTTCTTAAGTCAAAAATCTTACTTTGGCGAAAACAAGGGTTAGACTATAGAGTCGCCTAGGATTCCCAACGCCAAGCTATACTAAAATATGTTTCCCAAAGCTTTTTTTGTCGTTAAGGAGGCAACATTTGGATTCCGTCGCTTTACTAAAATAAAATACAGATACCTAACTTGTAGTTTCAGTACTTAACCCAATTTTGCCAAAAATTGACTTAAGAACTTTTACCTCATGACCACAGATATTTCGTGAAAACTATTCAAGTTATTAGGATATATTATTGTGACTTTGTTTGCTGCAGTGTTTTGTAATTGTTCCCGCAACTATTTTACGAAAGCGTTACTGAATAATTAATTTAAAATATCTTAATATTTTTTTCAGCCGCAACCGGGCAAGCGGGGTCCATTGAACATAGGTCTCTTAATCTGCGAGTAATATTGTATATTCTGGTTTTGTTTAGAAAATTTCTTGACTACTTTGAGCCCAAGGGACGGACGGATGTCGGGTTACGCCAGAGCTTTTCATTGGGAAGTTATCTGACACTACGTGTGAGCGATTCGAAGGTCAACGCCTTCGTAGACAGTGTTGCTGCGGGTTAGTATGCCGCCGAGTCAGGAGAGTGAGTTTTTGAAGTCGTGTGCGGTCCAAGTTTTGCGGGAAAACTGAACAGCCACAGGAATGTTGATGACCTTGACTGAGTGTTAGAAAACATACGATTATAATGTTAGAAATCGTACGATTATAGAGTTAGAAATCATAGTGTTAGAAATCGTACGATTATTTACTGTTGATGAAGAATTTGATTCGTACACAAAATGGAAGGAGACATCCAAACGATAGAATAACAAGTGTCGCCTGCCAATCACACAGGTTTTCGGGAAAGAAGCAACTTCCACAATTCAGAACTTTATAACAATGCCAAAAAAGATGTCATTTGTACTCTTGGGAAAGAAGTAGGACAATGTTAAAAATTCTTCTCAATAATCTGTCTGCAATGAGCATACCCAGGTGAACAGTGTGTGCGATCTATAATAAGAGAAAAACTGTTTAAAAAATAAATGTAATGTGTTAAATTAGTTTATGTCAGAAGACGTCGTAGGCAACGCAATTTTCTCTGTGATCTGTAGTTTCTTTTTGATTTCCTACATTCAAATCATTATCCAATTGTTCATTAGTACTTTCTAATATTCAATGATTAATCATGGCTAATCGCTTTTATAGGAATTTAGTAGGAATAATTGTTTTCTCTAACACACAACACTCGCCGTTCTAGATATTCGGATTGACATGAACTTTTACCAGCTTGTTCAGCACCTTTCGAAACTCCTACATTCAAATTTGTACGTGCTATGAAGAACTTTAAGTTGCAGTTTTTCTGCGACTATTAGTATTAAGATCTTTCATGACCTTACCGTCTGTGAAAGAGCGGAAATTGCTGCTCGCCACTGGTTCTACGGGCGTTACTCATGCGCTGCGCCGCCTCTGTCTGTCGACAAGGTCTCAGTAGCCTCGAGGGGCAGGCAGGGTTACAAAAACGGGTGTTTGCATTGGATGTTCAGAAGGACGAGAACATATGGATGAGTAATTCGAATGCAACTATTGAATACACACTTACATTATTATTTACATGTATGATATGATTAAAGGACTACAATGTGGTTTAACTGATCAGACAAGTTTTATTAAATAATAAATACTTTAATAAATAAATTCACACAAATCAGAAAATAAATAAAAAGAATAAACAGATACATGAAGTGAAAGTTAATAATAATTACGTAAAAATAATAAATAAACTTCATTTATTATTCTGCACAAACTTATCACATTAATATTTTACAAAAATGTTCATGTGCGTACTAACACTCTCCACAGAACTTGTGTCATTATATATATCAAACTAACAAGGCAACAGCGATGGCCTTTGCCATCGTTCTTGAACGACCGCGCTTGGAAATCTGGCACCGCTTGATAGACGCCCCACAACGTTCGTGGCGGTGCCGAAGGGACGGTTCGCCCGCTACGGGAAGCGCGGAGGTCACGAAAGGTCCTCACACAAAATGCCTATAAAACACTATTTCTAATATTCCATAGCACTTAGTGTATAGGTACTGCATGGTGTTCTATCTGCTGGCGAAATTTCATGATAATCCGAGTATCCAGTACTGTGAGTGTTGGGCGTACGAAGATCTCTAGTGGTATTTAAAAACGATACGTAATTACAAGGGTCAAAACTTCCATTTACTTCATAGATCTTATATTAACTTTGCAAAGAAATAAAATTTCTTCTAATTGGTTACGTAAAAGTTGTTCTTCTGGGAGAATTTTAAATCATTTTTCTGCTCATCCCATTCAACAGAAGATTGCCATTATCTACGGTATGGTAGATACAGCTATTTGCTATTCTGACCCTTGCAATCATGTATCGAATTTTCATACAATTAGAGACATTCTTACTGAAAATAATTATTCCTTCGTTTTCTTTAATAAATTCCTAAAAAAAGAGATTAGCCATGATTAATAAAAAAATGGGAACCATTAATGCATAATTGGTTAATATTTCGAATGTAGAAAATAAACTAGTGTTGTACCAAAATGGCACAGACTTTCCAGTATTAGTTTTCTATTTCCTTTGGTCTCGGCTAGCTATTCAGACTTGCAATGTACTCTTGCCAGGTGCCATGTGCGGGGGCTTCATGGAAAGTACCCCCAAATTTTGAAGAAAGGTTTTCAAAATCGCAACGCCTCGGGTCGAGTAAGGTCGACAGGCGAATATCCATTTTGGAAAAACCCTACGTATGGTTTAGAACGGTAGTCGTGTTCACAAGCGGACAGACAAACGGAAAGACAGGCGGACGGACGGATGTTTTGAAAAAAAAACACTTTTTCGTAATCTCGAAATGAATTTTCCGCAGTACTACATAAATTTCCCTATACTACCTGTACCTGTATGTACGTATGTATACGGGAAAGTAAAAAGAAACTAAAACAATTTCTATTCCCTATATTGCGAAGATTTTAAATGAATTTACGAAAGACATTGATATTAATTATTATGCTTAATTAATGATACAATGTTAATCAATGTTATATCAATGTTTAATTAATGATATAATTAGACATTGATATTAAAATTAGGAAAATTCCAAATGGGTCATTCTTTTCATATCCAAACAACACAATTCCCGACAATCTCCAAATTACCTAAAAACACCTTTTTAACTTCTTTTTGTGGTGAAACTATGAAAAAATACAACTTATATTTTTCTTTTCGATATTTTGCATGTAGTTTTTAAAACACCGTTTTTCGTGAAAATTAGACCTTTCTCTGCAGATTACATGAACTATGTAAAAAGTAATGTTTAAATTCTTATGTAAATTTTATTTGCATACTTTTCAAGTTCTTTGGAGTTCATTTAAGTGCAGAAGAATAGAAATTACACATTTTATTGTGCTTCAGGTACATTTTTAACGTCATAATTATAAAAATTATGAATAATTTTCAAAATTTATATTTCAAAATACACCATCTTGGATTTTCAAGTTCTGCAGCTTAAAATGCGTGAAATTCATTTAAGTTTTCAGGGGAAAAAATGTCAGCAATTAATTAACCAAGATATGGCTGTTTAAATGTCAAAATTCAGTTTTTCATTTTTGAACTTCTTTATTGATGCACATAATTCATAATAATTAGAAACGTACTTATTAATTGTGTGATATATTAAGAATTTTTATATAACTAATGATCTATAAATATTTCATTTTTTAAAATGAAATTACTTACTTTACTTTATCAATTCTATATTTTTCACTGTGCATGTATTTAATTTCAATACTTTGAATATTCAAATGTTTTAAACTGTTATTGATTTGTTTGATTAAAACATTAAGTGACACTTCAATATCACTGGTTTGCGAAGTACCTAAAATTTAAAGTTGGTATAATTAAAGCGAAAACTTTTTAAGTTTTCTAAAATAATAAAAAAAAATAGAGATTTATTTTTTAATTGGTACTTGTTATTATAGGATTCGATTGTATTGATGCTTGACTTGATTCGTGTCTTCTGAAGTAGACGAGTCTTCCTTTTCAGGACTTTCTTGGAGTTGAACAACATCGTATGTATCAATAATTATTTGACGGCATTGTATACAATTTTTTTCTCCTACAAATTCTGGCAAAACAGCATGACACTTCGTATTAAATTCAAAGTTAATGATCCACAATGACTTTTTAATTAACGTCTTAAGCTTTTTTAATGGATCACAACAGATATTTTGACGTTGTTCATAAAATAACAAGAACTTTTGCTCGTGATATATTGTAGTAGATGCAGCGCGGTGGGAGGTTCCGTGCTGTGAATGCAACTACATACTGGATCAACACTGGTTTCAGGGGATTGTTTCTTTAGAGGCAAATGAAAGGCAATGTACTTTTGAATGAATTTAAGTTTAATTCTTGAAAATAGTTAGTTATACAAATAGGAAATTTGGCAGTAAGTCGGAGGACCAATGAATGTTACAGTTTAAATTTCTTCTTTCTTGAAGTTCACATTTACTCACAGATGGTGTACAGCAAACACCAACCCACGTCAGACGGCTGAGTGTGTATGCTGTCGGCTGAGATTGGCTGCAGATGATACGGCTGGCGGCCTGGATATCACCATGAGCGCGTACTCATTTGCTGGAGCGGCCCGTCAATGTAGATTTGGCCGGGTGAAGGATGATTCACGGATGGCCCGAATGTAGATCGCGGCCTGTTGGCCGCGCTGATTGATTGCCGGAGCCTTGATAGGCAAAGCAAGGACAGCTGACTCGTTCGCAGGCTGTCTGACGAGTGGAGTGAGCATTGACACTCGTCCGGTGTATTGACAAATGTGTCAATGATAGTTGATTGTCTCGTAGAAGTTGACGGTAATAGTTTGACCGTGATAGTTGACTGTAGTAGTTTCAGTGGCAGCGTAGAAACGACTGATGGAAGTGATTGATTTAAACAGTTGACTGAGAGTTTGACTGAAGAGTTTGTAGTAGTAGAAATGACAGTTAGAAGTTGACTGAAGAAGTGACTGGCTAGTAGCGCGTGGAAGCGAAGTTGCCGTATTTATTGAAGCGTATGTTTCCGAGTGCAGAGAGGGTGCAGTCTCGTGACATTTGCAGCTACCCTATGTCATGCAGTGAGACGCAGGGTGCTGCGAGAGTTGGTCGCTATTTGCTGTTATTCTCTGAAGTGTGTCACGTGACTTTGGCGCGGCACTTGCTGTGCCCGCGATGGCTGCATCTCATTAGCAATGTTTGGGATGTTTCTCACGAGAACCGCGGTGCGCCGGTTGAGAGATGGGGGCGGAAAGACGGGGACGGCCGCGGGCGCGGCCGTCTAGCAGATGTCCGTTGTCGGCGAAAGCTTAACGCCAATATTGGTGCGGGAGGCACGTAGCGAATCTATGAATGTTTGTAAACACATCTGGCGCCGAAGGCTGAGTAGAGTGCAGGTAGACGGTTAATGGCGTGAGGAACCGGCCGCGCGCCGGCGAAGGCTAAGCCCTGGGTAAATGACCCGTCGCCCCTTCCCCGGTCTACAGTACAATGGGTCGCGGCGGTTCGGCGCTCGCGGCAAAGAGGGCTCAACGAGAATTGTTTTATTGCGTGAACATCTGTGTTTCACTTTTATATTTTTGTATGGACGTGCTAGACTGCCGTGAGACGCTCTGAGGGTGGGGCAGCCGAAGAATGCTGGTCGCGCTGTTGAAAGACAATTTGGGGTGAAAAATTTAGTTTCTTACTACATCACTACTGCAGTTCTAATAGTACTGAAAGTTATGCTTTAATGACAACACTAAAAATGATACATCAATCGCTGGACTCAAATATCATCATATTCCAACATCACTAGTCGACCTCCAGTCAGTAAAAAATGTGCATAACATAGCACACACGACAAGTGATATCTGGAAGTACATGTATGGAAAAATGAAAACCAAGTGGAGCGAAGATTGGAAAATTTATAAGGCTAGTGGTATTCATAAGAAGATAAAAAAAACTTCTACAACCTGTAAACTTCAAAAAAATTGTGCCGCAAAGATCAAGTTACAATCACCAGAATTAGATCAGAACACACGAGGCTTACTCACCTCTACCTAATAAAGAAGATTTCTCCCCCAATTTGTATTATATGTAATGAACAAATAACAATAATACATATTATTCAGGAATGTCCTATGTACAATCAATCCCGCCAATCAATCTTACAGAACTTTAATTCTGACGCTTTACTTTATGCAAGCTCCCTACAAGAAAAAATTTTAAAATTTTGCAAATCAATTAACGTCGAACTGTAAAACAAACTGTAATATTGTTTTTAAGCATACGTACTGTGTAAATTATCACATGTAGTAAAATATTTCCAACCCCTGGTATAATATAAACTGTAATGTCTCACTATTCACTGAAGAAAAATGTATATTTGTAAAAAAAATGTAACCATGCTATGTAAACTTACAGAACTTTGTAAACTTAATGTACGTACCTTATTGTAAAATTACAGAATAGTCGCTAATAACCTCGCAGTTGATGAGACTATAAATAAATAAATATAAAAAAACAATTTGGGGCTACGCCCTGCTAGCGAATTTCTTCGTGATTGTTCGCGAGATTGAACACATATTGTTTCTACATTTATTCCAGAATTTTGCTGAATCAAGTCCCATTCTTTCACGAAAAACATATTCACAATTTTCAACTATTCTTCTTCAGAACATTTCGTTGGCAAATTGTTTGGCGAACAATATTTTTCGTTTTGCTCCATAACAAATATTATTCCAATACAGTTGTAAAAGTATTATCCAGTTTAAACTTTCGAAGAACAAAACATCGAACCCATCTAGTACATAAAGGTTAACTAGTTTTGTAAACGCTAAAATCAATATTTCAATCGATTTAGTTCGACTGCGCAGCATTTGGACTCGACCAGCACTGATGTACATATTTTTCTCTCTCTTCAATTCAATGTGATGAACAAAGGATATGTGATTGCTGAGAGTTAATTCAGTTAAACAAATCACACACAATTTACATTAAACATTAATTGTGTAATAGAAGGTTTAATTTAAAATAATATTACTTAATAGTTACTAATTGTATTAACCATCATTTTGAATGCTTAAAAACGATAATGTATGTTATATTTGCATTTATAGGTCATAATTTATACAAAAATTGTTAATATTTCACACAAGTAATGAATACGTTTTTAATTATTACGAATTATGTGTATCAATAATAAACTTCAAAAATTAAAAATTAAATTTTCAAGCTTAAAAAACCATAACTTGTTTAAATATTAATAACCATGTCTGATTTTTTTCCTGAATACTTGCATGTATTTCACGCCTTTTAAGCTACAGAACTTGAAAATCGAAGATAGTGTATTTTGGAAAATAAATTTTGGAAATGTTTCATAATTTTTGTATTAAAAATATGCCTGAAGCGCAATAAAATATGTAATTTCTATTTTTTTGCACTTACATGAACTCCAAGCATTCTGAAAAACTGAACTCCATCAACGCAATCTGAACTCCATGCAAACAAAAGTTACGTAAAGAATCCTAATTTTACTTTTTACCTAGTTCATGTCGTCTGCAGAGGAAGGTCTTATTTTCACAAAAAACTGATTTTTAATGACCGCATGGAAAATATCGAAAAGAAAAATATAAAACTGTGTTTTTCATAAACACAGTCCTATATTTATTAAACTTTGTTTGGATCGCAAAGCTATGTAATTCATCTGTAGGTTGAATATTTAACCCTTAACTGGTATCGTCGGGTCACATTTGACCCAGAAGAGTTTCTTGTTTGTTTAAACCTTGCAATTTTGCCGCAATTTGCCTGTGCTGCCACCTAATCCTTACACTCTATACTTGTGGGCAGTGGTGTTTTAGAACTCATGAAAGGAAGTTGATTTGTACTCGCAGTGTGGGTTCCGGGTCAGTGGAGACCCGACGATACCGTTGACGTTAGTCTTTTAATTATAGTGTGAAAATCAGTCTGTTTTCTCAACAATGGAATATGAAGAACATTCTGTACAAATTGAACAGTGGCTTGCATAGGTAGATAGTGATCTCAGTGACGCTTCCACAATAGACAGAGATCATGATTCAGGCAGTGAAAATGATGAGGGTGACGAGCCGAAGGAACGGAAGCGCTGCTCTCTTTGTCCGTCATCAAAGGACAATAAATATAACACAGTCTGCTGTCAGTGCAACAAAACTGTTTGCAAAACCCACAGTTTAGTCAAAGTGTATTGTGATGAGTGCATAGAGTCTGAATAAATTACATCCAGTCCATAACTTCATAATAATTTGGCTAATTATAAACAGACAAAAAATTAAACATTTGCTGTATACCACTTTTGCATACTTGCAAATTTTATGAATTAAGTAGCATTCTTGTGTTTTTCTCTCCCTATTATGTTTATACAAGTGTTAGCTCTTCATTTTGATCCATACCAATTAAACATTTCTAGTATTTTGAAAATTGAATCCCTTTTCAAATTGATCTCATCTAACCCATGTAAATATATACAAATTCAGAAATATGGTGCTTTAGACACACAAAATGAATTTAATTGAAGATGTCTTTCAGTTACAATCCTTGAGGAAAGTTGTTTTAAGATGTACATTCATTTCTAGTTTCATCAAGTAAGAGTTAATATGCCAAATTACAAAATTAATTTCTGGGTCTCCGCTGACCCGACAATACCGTTTACGTAACCAAAATCCATGATACCACTTAAGGGTTAACATACTGCAGTTCTTTCGATCACACTAAACACTTCACCAGTATTTACAAAAGGAAACCTTCTTCCCTAATAGAAAGAAAATTAACTGATGTAGATGTTTCCCATTCACGTTTCCTGAAACATTGGCAAAGGCCCACTCAGGGCCTTTTAACGTCCATATAACGTGGTAGAGACCATTGCAGTGGAACACAATCCTTTATCACTACCTTACAGGAACTAAAATAGGAACTGCTACCAACGATACGTGGCTGCTGCAAGTGTTCGGGAGACGCAAGCAGGCGCGTAAAGTTACAAAAGATAACGTCGATGTTCACGCTTTCTTCAGCGGTTTCTTATATGTATATATTATAATTGAACGTTTAGAAGGCACTTTTCGTATTTCTTACCTTAAATACCTTCTATGCCACATTTCTATTTCAGAAAAATATAAACACTCTAGAAACATGGAAGTTGTTTATTGTTTACAAATAAAATGTATATATTTGTTAAAGAAAGAAAAATTAACACGAATAAAAAAGCAATTCAATTGTGTAAATTGGATCTGTTTTATTTCTGCGTTATGTTTTTCGTATTGAATAAATGTATTAATTTCTTTAGTAAATTATACACGTGTTAAAGAGACGATGAATGTTATTAAAATATGTGGCCCATGCTTTCTTCTAACGTACCAGCGAAGCGTCTGCGCAAGGGCACATTAAACGCATGCAACATCGGTCATAAACTACAAACAAATAGAACGTTCTATTTAGAGTGTCATTGATCATATTTAGAACGTATATTATGAAGTAAAACATTTCATTAAATATTAAACCAAATTTTAAAAATACCGCCTTCTTGAAAGTAGCCCATGGCCGCTTGCACGACAGTCAGAGTACAACTGAGTTTCCTGACGAACTTTCTTATTCTGAGAAGAAAGGGTTTAGGGAATGCCGTTATCTGTTGAGTAAATGTAGTGCAGTTTTTTAATTGCATTAATACTTTATGTTGTGGCAGAATTACACAATATTTTTACTTATCTTAAGGGAGTGATTTTTAAGTATACAGAGTGTCCCACCAACTATGGACCACCCCCATACCTTCTAAACGGTTCAGGATATCGAAATGCAGTTTTCGATTTACAATGCAGAATGATGGGGCAAGTAACATGCCATAGAGAAATTGTCTATGACATTTTTAGTTTTCGAGAAATTTAATCATCTTTAATTTTTTAAATGGAACTATATATTTTTTCAGCAGAAATGTATACATCATGAAAAGAGGAATAAAATATGTATCATATGCTAGTATTTTGATAGTAATTTGAGTATAAAATTAGATTTTCTGATATGTGATTTTGAATTAAACGGACAATATTTCGTGAAGCGGCTCTTGCAACTCTCGCCCTCAGGAAAATGACCTTCACGGCGCCAAGACTTGCGTGGAGAGAGGAGACTGAGAGGGGTGGCAATGAGGCCTATCTAAAGCAATCCAGAGTCTTGTCACAAAGGACACATTAAGAAACACTAATTTCAACGATCAGAATAAGAGATTTTTTCCATTGATTTATCTGCATGTAACTTGTCTTCATTAATAATAAATATCATTTTCAAACTTGACAAGAATCCAACCACCGTCTCTTCGGTGGTAAATTTAATTTTCAATTAAGATGATTATTTGTCCACTGCGCAACCGTACCTCTCCTGTTGTTCATAAATGGAAAAAAAAACAATACACTTCCGTCTTCCGCCGTGGATTTTCAAGTTTATGACAGCACGTAGCGTTACGAAGTGAGAAACTCTCCAATCAGTATTAGCAGTTGTGACTGCAGATGTGCATTTGTGTTAAAATTTATTAAATTTACACTGAGAGACTGTGTCAAGAATATTTCAAAAATTGTTTTGTACGTGTTTAAATAAGAAGTTTATTAACAGAAAATAATAATATAAAATGTCTTCCTATCTATTATTTAATGAATTATTCGAGATATTACAATAAAAATTTTTAATAATTCATTCCTTTTCCATGTTTTAAAATGAGACCTTTTTTCTGTCAAACTCACTAAGCTTGATTCTTGTAAGTTTGAAAAGGACCTTTATTATTATCGTCCTTCCGCTACAAATTATTTTTATTTTGCTCTTTTTGATCGTAGTTGGTTTGGAATTTCAGTAGAAGAAAGTTCAATTCAGATGAACAAATGGCAAAAATCTCTCATTCTGATCGTTAATATTGATGTTTGTTCATATGATCTTCATTGCAAGACTATGAATTGCTGTAGTTACGCTTCTATCCCTCACAGCCGTCCCGCTCACGCACTTTGTCTCCACAATGTTTCGCACGCACCTTGTCTCGACACCGCGAAGGCCGTCTTACCAACGGAGACTGTTGCGAGGGCTGCTACAAGAAAAGACTACTTAAAAATCACGTGTCAGAAAGTCTAATTTTATACTCAAATTACCATCAAAATCCTAACATATGATACATCATTATATTCCTCTTTTCATGATGTATACTTTTCTGCTGAAAAAATATATAGTTCCATTTAAAAAATTAAAGATGATTAAATTTCTCGAAAACTAAAAATGTCATAGACAATTTCTCTATGGCATGTTACATGCCGCATCATTCTGCGTTGTTAATCGTAAACTGCATTTCGATATCCTGAACCGTTTAAAAGTTATGGAGGTGGTCCATAGTTGGTGGGACACCTGTATAAAATTGAGACTCCATTTCTATTTAGATTAATTTCTAGTATACTTGACGCACAATTAACAATTGTTTGTCAGTGGAGATAGTTTAGCGGGTAGAAAATCGAGAAGCAGGATGAGTCACGTGTACTGTTGCACGGCCCCATGATCGGCTCACGCTGGTTATGAACGACCTGCAGATCTCCAACTCCAACTATCGTTAGAGCAGTTGAGGCGCTTTCTTTCGCTATGGAGATGCCTCTCCTAGCTTTACACTTTCCATAAAGTTTACTCAACATCGTCAGCTTTTGTGTTCCTCCTGTCTCGCGGGCCCCGTACCCAAAGGACTCGCGAGAGCCTTCTTGCTGGCTAGTCATGAATTTTATATCATTTAATCTTGCTTCTGCATAGATCTCGCAAGAATTCTCTCACCCGTGCTCCTCTCCTGGCACAGGTATCTTTCTCAGACTTTTGTTGTCCTTTTTGTCAGTACCCTTGAAGTTAGAGGCCCCACTCGTGTTTACAAACTAGGCCATGACCTCTCTTCTTGCTCTCTCGAAAAATGAAAAGTTCAGAATTTCCTACTTAGTTCTTACAAAACCCGCACCTTCTCAATGTCTAAACGTTTTCTTCAAATCTAAATTCAATGCATCAAACCGATATTGATGATGGTGGTGATCCTGATGTGTAGTGTATACCGCGTGGTTCCTTTGAAATGATATATCAGAATCTACTATCTTGTCACGAGAAAAACAAACAAGGCTTTACCCATGTCTCCTTCTCGTCAACGGTCTTTCCAAACTCTACCTTGTGTATTCCTTTACTTGCTTATTAAAGATTACTGGAGGGATTAGGAGGATGTGCTCTCCCCATGAAGACTTATTGAACAGAAACTTCTTGCCCGACGCTCGCGGCTTACGGAAATAAAATGCAAGTAACGGATTTCGTTTAACGGAAGTAACGTTCTTCTCCCGTGTTCATATATTAGCAGCTATGAGCGCTAGGGTAGCTGTGAAGCCGAAAAACGTCGTGTGGCTCAATATTGCTTTTACTCTGTTCTGAGGCGTTGTACATACGTGCAAGTCAATTGGATTGAATCCATATGCTTTTCCAGACTTACGATTTTTAGATTCAGACCTACGATAACGATAACGTAATGTGGTGAATTAGTATGTAATTGATGGGTGTAATTTTAAATATTCTAAGCGTTCTTAAACAGATGAAACGCGAAATATTTATGTGTATTTGTACATATTGCTCTTCCATAACATTAATGAATGTGCATTACCTCTGATTTATTATAATTGTTTGGTACAAGTCAGTAGCTCAGGTCAGGTACAGTTTCTATTTCCCAAAATATAGGGAGTAATTAATATTTTTACACATGGAGGTATCGTTGCTAAGCACGAATAATATGAATATGACATAATCCAGTGTGTGTGATATATGTGTTGGTCATTGTACGACTGTTATTGGAGAAGAAATAAGTAATAATTGCTACTACTTATAATTTTATCAAATCAATGTGTCAGTAATATAGTTGATTCGACACTCTCTTTTCTTACCTTATACCAATGGCAATGCACATTAACTTTTAAAGAACTATAATACATCACCTTTTTTACATTTAGGATAGAAGGTGCAATATACTACAACGAAATCGTAACCAAGAATTTGAGAAATTGTGCTGTTGTAACATTACTAGTTATTTACTCATTTCATAAATTTAACTTTATAATTCATTATTTATTATTTATTCGAACAATATTTTTCACATGTATCTTCCTCTGAATTTCAGGGACACATGTCATTCTTTTGGACAGAGAGAAATAAAAATGTAGTACAGATTAAGAAGTTGACCTAAAAGAAGTATTGTTTCGCAAAGCACGTTGATGTTATGTTGTGCGTGGGCAACACTCGATGGGGGAACACGATTGGCAGTTATCTACAAGGCGCGCATTCGACTCCGTTTGGCCATCGCCGCTCCCCGTCGCATTTCACGCCACCGCCACGTGCCCGCCTCTGCGCTGCGCAATAAATTTATCAGCAGTGCTCCTGGAGGGCGGACGGGGAATCGAATTATTTTCTCCCCTATCACTGGCTTAACAAAGTCGCCGAAATTTATAAGACAGCTCCTCGGGCCGCCGAGATTAAAGGCACCGTCGCCCGCTGCTGTAGATATGGATGTCTTATGTCTCAATATATTTCCCTAGGAAGGTACACGACGTGAATCCGACCGCCAAGACATTTAGTGGTGACTCATCTGGCCTAGTGGCATGTGAGGTGGCGGGGCAACTGAGTGGCGCTGAACTCGCGAACGTTCTAACTCCCGACAACTGAAACAGTGAAAACAACGATGTGACTACCACGTATATTAAGTTTTCTTAATTATGGGCAGCCTCTGTTACTGATCAAATGTTACTATTATTTACGAGGTATAGTTCATTCTTTCCAAAACAAGAGCAAATTACAAAATAACTAGCAGTCATTTTGCTTTGGGAAGGAAACAAAATTTGAACAATTCCTTTTCTGCGGGAACACCTTTTAGTTCACCACAGTTATCGATCGATATTACAGACAGTTATTAAGCAAATTTAATTACCCCTAGCAGTACCAAGATATAAAAGCAAGGGGGAGGGCCTCCCGTATCCACCGCCAAATTACACATAAGTCATTTCATGCAAAAGAGTAGGTTTATGACATGACCCCTTCAAACTTTATAAACAAAAATACTTTGAGATATTGTTGTCTATTATGCCTACATTGTCGAGATACAATATTAAAATTTTCTAACTGATTCTTCAGCAACAATGCACTCTTAAAACTTAAGACTTCTTGTGAACACCCATATAGTCTTCAATTTTTTGCCCTCATATAAACGTTTCTAGAAATTCTAAAAGTTTGCTAGAATATATAAAACATGTAGTTAAATTGTTGAATAAATATCACATTTATATCGTGCTATTCTTGGCATACAACAATAAAAACATTTTCAAAGGCAATAACTCGAAAGTTAACCTTTTTAAAATTATAAAAACCTGCAATAATAGTGTATTTAATATGTTCTAGAAGCTATTAAATTTTCTTGATGATATCTTAAAGGAACAAAAATTATCATTAAAAAACTCACTTGAGCTTAAAGAGACAGTTTGCAACCCGCCACAAAAATTTATTGTAGCACCTCTGCTAGTGTGGCAGGTGATAAAGTACTCAGTCATAGGGGTGTCTTTTGGAGAAAAACTTCCTCAGGCACTTCACTTGAAGTTGATACAGGTTTAACTGAAAGTTTGTTCTCTCTGACTGCAATAACATAGATTTTTTAAACTTGAAAAAGCGCAATTTTTTCAGTGCGTGTTCCTACAACCATAATATTGAAGATAGAGATTTTTTCCTTAATGAAATCTGTTTCTTAAAGACGGATCTTTAAATATACTGCTATTTTCTTAACTTTGCTCCTGACAGGAATCAGCTTTTTCGCTGCCATCCAATGGGAAGGTTATATATCGCTATGGTGACGTTTAAGCTCCCTGTCCCAGCAATCAACTGTCGACGCTTTTATCCAATCGGATGAAAGCGTCGACAGTTGATTGCTGTCAGGGTTAAAGTTTAGAAAATCGCAGTATAAGTTCATGTTCAATTTTTCGAAAATATGAGCAGTTTCTTTGTAATTTTGCGCAAAATACATGCATTTTTTCTCACAAACCTTTCCATTTTTTAAAAAACTTTTCTCCTCATATGTAATAAGTCATGATAAAAAATATAGTACTTGCTTCACTTTAAACAAAATCTGGTGTAAAACATGCATTTGGAAATACTTTTTTAATTCAAAATTGTTTCTTCAATTTCAAAAATTCTTCAATTTTGTAGTTTTCAAATGATCACTTTTTTGGCATTTTCGAAAAGTGTAACAATAAACGAATACGATACCAGCACTATATTTTTTTACCGTCCCTTATTACATACGAGGAGAAAAATTAATGAAAAAATCTTCTTAGAATTATTTTTTCAAAAATGTTGACAGAGAAGGTAGTTAACATATTGGCCTGTAACTGTTGACGTTTGCCATGTTTTATTTGGTTTGGGAACAGGAATAATAAGTACATGTTTCTACGTAAACGGGAAGTGACTTATTCTAAGGCAAGAATTGTAAATATTATTTATACACGCTATTGCTGGTGAGGGTAGCTTCTTTAGTATCAAATAATTTATTTTGTCGTGACCTGGTGATTTTTTATTTGGGAGTTTTCTGACTATTTGTTTGGAGTTACGTATTGAATTCTATGGTGTAGACCATAAACTGGTCGGTTTGATGCTGTAGTGATTATTTTATATTCGGGATGGAGTTGAGTTAGGTTGGTTGTAAATATTGAGGCAAAATACGTAGCTAATTCTTCCGCCTTTTGTATTGAAGCGTATGCTTTTCCTATTGTTTGATTTAATGGGGGGAATTATTGTTTTTTATTTAATATTGTTTTGGTAAAGAGCCATATTGAGTTATTTTTTGTGTTCAGCGATTCGATTTTGGAGTGGAATTGTTTAGCGTTGTGCTTTTGAATTAGTATTTTGACTATATTAGTAATTGTATTTAGTTCGAACTTAATTCTTGGGGTTCTTAAGTTGGCCCACAGTCTTTTTGTTTTGTTTTTTATTTTTATAGCATGTAGTATTTCCTGGAGCAATATGGTGTTCTTATTACTTTTTGGTTGTTTTTGTGGATTAATTTGTGAATTATGCAGAGTGGAATGTATTCGTGTATTCAGGTATGTTACGGCATTTGTCCAAACACTTAGTTCCTGCTAATGTCATGCCAAAAGAACAATTCGGCTTTATGAAAAGTATTTCAACGCAACATCAACTCTAAAGAATCTCTGAACATTTATATTCAACATTTCAAAAACATCATACAATAGCAATATTTTTAGACATTCCACAAGCGTTTGATAGAATCTGGCACCAAGCATTAATATACAAAATTTAAAAAGTGATACCCATATTGTCTAACAGAAACCATAAAGATTTTTTAGAAAATAGAACATTCTCAGTAACAGCCAATTATCACCATTCAAACCCCAAAATATTAAACGCAGTCTTACCCCAGGGATCCCCTCTCTCACCCACTCTTTTCAACATGTATTTAGCGGATTTTCTAAAGTTGAACCCCATACAAATAGCCTATTTTGCTACAGTTACGTCACAGTCATTTACTCATCTGGAACCCCACTCACAGCAATTAAAAATAAAATCCAAATATATATAAATCTAATTGAAAGCTGGGCAGCAATGTCAAAAATAAATCTTAACCCAACTAAACCTGCAGCTAAAATATTCACACTTAGACCATATCCCTCTCCTTCTCCATTAACATTAAACAATGAAACAAACTGGTACCCAGCAAATAAACTTATAAAATACTTAGGTCTAAACATCAATACAAAACTAAAGTGGAAACACTTGACAATACAGTAAAACAGGATAAAACAAATAACAATTAAATGCAATAACCAACAGAAACAGCCATTTACCATATGACACAGCACTCGTAATAAATAAAACAATAGTTAGACCCCTCCTAATGTATGCGTGCCCAATATGACTAAATGCAGCTAAAACAAATCTTAACAAAATTCAAATGATCCAAATCAAATCCTCAGGACAATTACCAACGCAACATGGTTCGTATCTAACGCACAGCTCTATAAAGAATTCAGTCTCCAATCCATAACTCAGCACATCATATACCTCTCCACCCAATTCCACTCCAACTTAATGCAGATTGTAAATTTAAACGGATTCAACCTAGCCAGAAACCCTACATATCCCACAATAATAAAAACCAAGTACCCAGTCC
The DNA here is from genome assembly GCA_031308135.1 of Acheta domesticus. Taxonomy (NCBI): domain Eukaryota; kingdom Metazoa; phylum Arthropoda; class Insecta; order Orthoptera; family Gryllidae; genus Acheta; species Acheta domesticus. Next base: position 159,919,013 of record JAHLJT010008446.1, on the reverse strand, counting down.
ATATATTCCTAAAGAAATTTTCCGAATTGGACCCAGATTAGACGGTTAGGCGGAAGAGCAGGCCCTGTGGCCTGAGCCTCGCCATTAATAAAGACATTATTATTATTATTATTATTATTATTATTATTATTATTATTATTATTATTATTATTATTATTACTATTATTATTATTATTAGAAGTGACCATTAGGTTTCCTCAGCCTCAAAGATAGCTGTAAGTTTAATTTTAGATTAGTTAGTAAGTCACGAAACGTATGTATAGTGAAATGTAACTGAGGAATGTAATGTCATCACAAGTAAAACAATAAATAAAAAAGGACGCGGCGTCTCCCGGACAGATAAATAATAACTGACACTGGCTGCGGAAGCCTGCGCTCTCACGTCTGTAGATGTTTTAGACTAGAGAAAAAGTTGTCTTTTCTATGTTCTTGTATACGTATTGTGACGAACCAACACAGAACGGGTGTTCGCACAACAGCACATGCTTTCAAGGAACTACGACCGGTGACATACACGACAAACGGTACAGGGCTTCCCCAACTTGGACATTGACGAAAGACTTTGGGAATCCCCTCAGTGGACAAGACAGATGGGAAGGGGAACCACTTTGAGCGACGCAACATTCGGGGACGGACAGACAGAAATCGGGGATTCACCTAGCACGTGACTAGACGGATGAAGTACAACGAATTTACAAAACGCAGACCAATTAGAATGACGAGACGGAACACTTGGCGAAGGGAGCGACACATCGGCAGGCTGAACTCGCCCACAGCGAAGACAGAAAGGTACGGGAGCGTCAGACGCCAAACGGACGTGAGAACCGTGTGGGAAGACAGACGTGCCCGGGAGATGTCCGGTGTAGAACGTGTGGCTAGTAGAAACTTATGAAGTGTGAGAGGGACAGAGCGAGGAGCGAGGCAAAAGACGCGTGTGAGGGAACGGACATGTGTGATGGGTGCTTAGGAGATGTCCGGGTGTAGGATGTGTGACAAAAGACACGCCGGAAACTGAACTGTGTCCGGAACTGATCCCGGTGATCTCGGTAGTGCCCGGCTACGAAAGGCCTCCGTCGGTGTGAGCCCACGGGAGACGGCGACGAGGCAGCGGAGTACGGAACTCGGGTGCAGCGCGCCCGCGGCCAGCAAACCCCAGGGCGTCGACCCCTGCGGCGGCGTCCGACCGACACTACCTCACAACAACCCGACAACTGTGTAATTTTGCGGTGTGCGCGCGCCTGGCGGACGACTAATAATGACAAAAAATGTGCTCGTACTGTATGGCGTGATGTCATGTCAAACCAGGTAAGTCCCTTTTTCATTTCCCGAGCCAAGCAATCCTAAAAAGAACGCCCCGATTTGTCTCAGATCCAAGTGTGGGATTGCGTCCGCTGGCGAGAGCTGTCCGGACAAACAGCCAGCTGTATGTTCGCGGGGTCGCTCACGACTTGATTGCTGAGTGCGGCGGTCAACCGGTCAGCTAATCCCGTGACGTCCGACCACGTGACGGCGGTCACAGTATAAATATAAATATGTAAACACTCGTACAATCTGTACACGTGCGAAAACTGCACTTTGTAAATAATAATAGTGCGAAAACTGAAAATTGATTTAATGTAACACCCAACTACATACTCTTATCCTCCGAAAAGTAGTTTACGGCATTATGGACCCGGTACTGTGCGAGAGAATCCATTTCAATGTTGCTGAGTGTTGAGATAAAAATTCATCGAAAATTAAATAGTCCCCTTAATTTTATCGTGAAAGATAATTTCAGTATTTACCTTCAATTTAATTTTACATTGATATCGGATTCTTTTTCTCTCCACCCATGCTATGGAGAGGGGGCACCCAAAAGAACTAATATGCAAAATTGTAAAATAGGATGATCATAAAAGTGGTATTTTGAAAAATACTGCTCAACAACATAATCCGCGCCCAATCTGTTCCTCTTCATTTCCCCACTGTCGCCCATCTATCCTTCATCTGCACCCGAACTGTCCCTTTTGTCATCTACCCGTCCCCATTTGTCATCTACCCGTCCCCCAAAACATGTCATCTGTCAGAATTTATTTGTTCTCAAAAAAATGTGTTGCGACGAGACAAGCAAACCTGTTTTAAAATGCCTAGGAAACATCACTTCCGAGATATTTGCCATTATAATGTGTCTTGAAATAATCTTTTTTTTGTATGTCATAATCTGCAAACTTCTATTTTTCCTCTAAAATCTGATGTAAGATATGGTGTAATTCTTCATCCACCAGTATCTCACTCATAAGATCTTTTGTCGACGGTTTCTTATAAATTGCCAAAACAATCGTCTTTCCGTAGCGTACGATTACTTACGCAAAGGATTAGAAATCTTAACAATCTTAACAATAACTAACTAGAAAACTAAACAATAACTTTTAACTACATTTCAAAGTCAAAATATTACTGGGCGCTTCAATAATGTATAGAAATGTATAATAAACACTGAAATAAACGCTCTGAACCGTTGCAGTAATTTTCCAAGTATATTTAAAGTCTAGGCGTTTTAAAGGCGGGAAAATGATTTTTATTTTTAACTGCAGCCCAGCAATCGAAAAATTCTTAACAAAATGCACAATTTGAGTTTTAAGAGGAACTTTTACATTTTTCTGGCCTGTTCCAGGCTTCTGAGACCCAGTAAAAATATTTATTTTTATTTTTTCAAAAGTATTTTTTCGTGTTTTAATTTGGGCCTGAAAAAATATTTAAACTTTTTTTCTGATGGTACAAATTGTTTTCTGATTCATCATAGTATTTTCAGTCAGATAAGTTGAGAAAGTTAAAAAGTTAAAAAGAACTGATACAAAATAAACCGTTTTTGATTGCAGTGGGATGTGGGAGGTGGGACGGGGGCTAAGAAACCTTTCAAAAATATTATTTTTATGTTAGAATTATAGTGTAACTACTCATATGTAATTTGCTTGAGGGGAATTTTTTACCATATTATCAGGGGGGACCCTTTGTAACCAAATAAACCTCGAGTTATTGACCTCATTTCTTCACATTTTCACTGGTTACTATTGCAGAAAATGATTTCAAATATGTTTCAGTTTTATGGTAATAAAACTTTCGAAAAACAATTATAACAAGGCTACTTACAAGAACATTTATTAAAAGCACAATCATTGAAATTGTAGAAAGTTGTTTTCTAAGTCTTGGTCTTCCGTGGAAGTATTTGAAATTCAGGATGTACACGATGAATTAGCGGCGGAATTCGTCAATTTCGAATGGATTGAACACACGTGTGCACTCATTAAAGAATTTTCCTGAATAATTTTGGTTGTAACGTTCCACATAGTTCTGATAGCATATTCTTTGTTCTCTTCACCATCTAATCTTCGTACAAGAGTTGCCTAAAATATGTGTATTTTATTCATTTGTAGTTTGTGCAATCTGTATTTTCTTTCTTCATAAAATTCTTGAAATTGCTTCCACACGCTTTTTCTGTTCCTTTCGCTCTTTTTCGGCACTGAATCTTTAATAATAAATTGTATTTCAGAGTTTTAAACATTACCCAAACGACACATTTTAATATTATATTGATGCCACAAGCTATTTGGGAGCCGAAACAATTGCTATCGTTATCTTAAAAAGATAAACAATATTTTTTACAGCTATAAAAATGGTAAACAAACTGATGGCGATAAACAACTGGGATGGGTTTAATTTGAATATATCCTTCCTTAGCATTGGCTACTTACGACAAGGCTTGGAGCTTGTCAATTACATCTAAAATTTGCATAAATACAGTACATCATCGGAAAGTCCATAAGTCACCTATGAATTATCAATATTTCTTTTCCCTTTGTAAATTTTTGCTTGGTTTGGGCACGTCATGGTTGTTATTCTGCATGACAATAAACGGTTTCGGAGCAACACATCATCTATTGCTTGAAACCAAATCGTATTGGTTTCCATTAAAAAAATTATAACAGATAATGGTGCCCTAAATACCGTACCATCTGCTCATCGATACAAATCATAGAGGTACTACTATTCTATACTAGAGTGTGCAACAGCGCTAGTGTGCGGCTGCAAATTGAAGAGGAGGAAGTCGGCCATTAGTATGGCAACACGTGGAGTGAGCATCTGAGATGTGTTGAATATTGTGAGGATTTTTGTTCGTGCTTTCATTGTGTTCGCTATATCTAAAATGGTAATATCTTGTGCTACATTCGCGTTTACGAACAGATATTCAAATAGCAGTGATATATCATTTCACAAGTAACTCTTGTAACCTTGATATACTAACCTTCTTATAATGATGCATACACTTATATCACATCAATAAACAATACTTCAATAAATTTTAATTTTTAATTTTTTAAAATTTTTATTTCCCCACCTGCTACTAAATTTGGTAGAGTGAACTTTAATATTAAATTGGAAAGGTAAGGAAGTAATTTTCCATATATGACATGTGTTTGAAAAGTACAAAAACTTGTTTTCATTTAATCTATGAAAAACTAATATGTAGGAAGTGCTGCTTGATTAGAAACTTTGAAATATAGAACTGTCTCTTACAGAAAAACTAACTTGAAGATCAATTAGCTCAGGGTCTCATTTGGTAATAATTAAAGTATTATGACTTCAACCTGGGGTACATTCAACCCTATATACTTAGAGTAAATGCTAAAAATTTAATAATAGACAATGTAAGGAATACATACACAAGCATATTTTAGGAAATGTTCTTGGTCCCATCTATTTCCTTACCCTTCACGGGCAATGACAATCATATTCTAGTAGGCTTTTTCAGTCAGTGAAAAATTACTATTTGGTATTGTGGTGTGAATATGAATAAGAATTATGGCGTATATATATTTCACATGTACATGTATATATTCATATGTATATCAATTCTAATGTGTTTCGCTGAGTGCTGTAAATCCATTTAACAGCTTTCAATGTAATTGTGTTAAAATAACCAGTCTGTTGTTTAGTTGTCTTACATTATTTGCATATTTGGCTTATATATAAAATCTGCGAGTGGATATTATTAATTTAAATATTGTTTATAAGAGGGGTGAAATTTTGAAGCGTGGGTTCCAAAGGGATTGATGATGCGAAAAAACATTGGACGTAATCCAAATGTCAGGCTGAGGGTTCTACAGCTAAGGTTTCATGTCTAAAATTAAAAATTGACCAAAAAATAATAGTTTGCGTTCATGACAAATACACACACATGTAGCTAAATAAAATATTAAATTTGTTTTAAAATTTCTCATGATACGACTTGGCATCCAGCTTACATTCTTTTCAGGTAAAATTTTTGCTGACATTTTCTTCTCCCGAAATTTCAAGTAGGTAGAGCATGTGACAAAAGTATTTCTATCTTCTATGGACATGTACGTATAGTCATTTCATATATTGGGTAAACTGACGTGTTTCAAGTAGCATGCGTAATATTTAAAAGTATATTCCTATTTGAAAGTATCGTATTTGAAATTCCCGCGCAATGTTGCCATATTAATGGCGTTTGGCCGCTGCTTCAATTTGCAACCGACTTTCCTTCAGATGGCATACCGGGTGGTAGGGTCTTGATACAAATACATTTGTGGAAAATTCCATATTTTAAAACATTTGAATTAAGCTTATTAAACAAGGGACAGATTTTAAGTAAAGAAAAAAAATCAAATTTGGCCTTCATAATCATCTGAAAACGTGCAGAGATGTCTCGAAATTTTAAGTTTCTACAAATTCTACAAAAGTTAAGTTCTAGAAAAGTTATTGATATTTAAGAATGCATCTAAGCCGTCGGCGTTGTTCGTTACACACATAAAGTATGTAAAGATCTGCTCCCGTTTTAGAAAAAAATATTGTTTACGCATTGGTTGAAAAAAAGTTAAAACTTAACTTATTACTCAAAAACTACAAAACATTTTTAGAAACCTGTACATGAAGTTAATAAATACATCATTACATATATTGAATCTTTCTCTTATTTTCTTCTTCTTCTTCTTCTGCTTTTTTATCTTCTTCCATAGGTGGGCTTTGGCCTACACAACAACAGATTTCCATCTATCTCGATCATGGACAGCTGTTCGCCAAGGTCACACTTTCTTATTCCGCAAATCTGTTTCCACTTCATCCTTCCATCTACAGAGTCTTTAACTTAACGCGCAACCCCTGTCTGAGAGCACTTGCTCTTGTTTTGGTAATTTGGCAACCGCGTCTCCTTGCCACCTTTCAAGAACGCCGGGCCGGTCATCCCGAGCCGGCAGGGGAGGAGGCAACCGTCAGATAATAAGCTGCAGCAACTTCCCTGCAACAAACCCTCCTTAGGCGGGCAGGTACGTGGTTTTCGGGAATCCGCACTGCACTTTACGCACTGCACAGAGTGTGTGAGGTGGGGCAGGGTAGGCTGAGGACCTGTGACTGTGGCTGTGGCTGTGACCAAGGAAACAAAACGTCTCTTTAAGCAATTCTGTCCAGCATGCTTAAGAAACAAAACTGTAAACCAAGAGAAAGTCTGATTTATCGATTTATTAACAATAATTATTATTTATTTAGAGCCAGCTCGGAGAGAAATCAAAAAGATATCTTGTGAAACATTACCGTGAAGCTCTTCAATATTTATATCAACAATTATGTATTATTATTATTATTATGGAATCTGCATATTAAGGAAATAAAATCTTAATAAAATTATTAAAAATTCTAATAATATATATATATATATATATATATATATATATATATATATATATGTAGTAAATTAATTATTATTGAAAATAATTAATAAAAGTAATAAAACATAATTTCTTCAAAATGACAAAAAACTGACCGAGTAAATGCTCTAAGTGACCAACATTTACTAAGACATAGGCATATACTCCTTTCAGTGTAGTGGCGGCAGTACGTTGAAAAGTAACAGCGGCGGCGCTGGTGTAGCGGTTAGCGTAACGGACTGCTATACCCAAGTTCGCGGGTTCAAACCCGATCAAACCCGATCGAAGCCGTGGATTTTTTAGGGGCAAAAAATCCTTCGTACGCCTTCCATCGGAGGGGAAGAAAAGCCGGTTGTCCCATGTTAGTAGATTTACTTGCATGTAAAACAGGGCCGCTCAAGCAGAGCAAATCGGCAGCGCGGAGCCGTGCGGTCAGCCGTGTGGACACCAGAGCCCGAGCGTTGCGCGCCTTGCGATAACCTCTGATACAGTGTCCCTGTCACTCCAGTCGCGGAAACATGGAAGTTGACGCGAGCCCTTCACAGACCAGAGCATATACACCGACAATTTTCAATGCAGTATGGGAAGAAAAGTATCTTTTCGCCGACTACGGCTGCTATGCCAAATGTTTAGTTTACATAAAGGGTTCAATCACGTGAAGAAGTTTAATTTGCAACATTATATATTTAATCATGCTGATGAAATTGACAAGTACGCTGAAGAAGAACAAAAGGAAGTTTTCAGTGTTCTGAAAAACAATGCCTCACTAAAAGTAAGTTTTGGATGAATTTTGATGTTCTTATGTTGTTTTGAAAGTAAAATAACACAATACAAAAGAATTTAATTTTATTGCATACCGATTTTACAACGTGAGCATTTAGGAAAAGAACTTCCACAAAACCGCTTTCCAAAACTGCATCGGAATGCTGCTCGATTGTTAAGTATGTTTGGATCAACATACAACTGTGAGCAATTTTTTGCTTCTTTGAAAATTTGTAAATCTCGAATGAGAAGTACAATTACAGACCACAGTCTGAAATGCATGTTACGGCTCAATAGCACCATGTCATCTCTTCCAAATATAGAAAGTATATTGCGAGAAAAAAACACTTAAAAGGTATAATTAGAATATTTGATTTTGCATTCAACTTCATTTTTTAATTTTAATTTTCTTTACTTTTAGTATTTTTATTACTAGTTTATTTAATAACATTTTTTGTGCAACCTTTATAATACTTTATATATTCAGCAGCATCATAAATTGTGTAATGTCACCGCTATTAAATTTCTTTATGTTATTGAGCACTGTTTTTGCAACTAAACATTTGGCATTGCCCGCGCAATCTCCAAAAAGATACATTTCTTTCCATGCTGCATTCCAAATTGTCGTTTTTCAATTTCCAAATCACACAAATATGTTTATATCTAGTAACTGTTCCAATAAATGTTACAAAAGTATTTTACTGTATTGTTTTTTCTGTCGTAATATCCTTTCTCAGAGCAGTAACACTTTTTCATTCTGAACAACAGAAAATACCCCGTGGAAATACGACGCGACCCACTGTGCCACATGCCGCCGATCGATATTTGATGACGTCATTTGCTCTTTCTGCGGCAAAAGAGGAGAGAGTAACCGGCGGCTCCTCCTCGGGGCAAATGGTTGAGCGGCCCTGATGTAAAAGATCCTCAAGCCTAAATGAAGCCTCTGAGCTAAATTCAAATCGCCGGTTTCGTCGCCTCAGTAATATTTTCTTTCCGCTAGTTGGTGAAAGGAGTGTAACAAAATTTGCGTGGTCAGACGGAAGAGCAGGCCTCATGGCCTGAGTCTCGCCACGTAAAATAAGGCAATTCAATGCAATTCAATAACAAGGAGAGATAAAGTGCTTTCTCATACTTCCAACTAAGATTCGACACATTTTCTCAGCCCGAAATCTGAGGGCACGCGGCCGAGGGTTCTAAAGTGAACGGGATTTCACGCGTCGCCAAATCGCCAAAATAAGAGGCGATGTTTCCAGACATGGGTTGCGAGATACGATAAAAACCCGGTATTTTTTTTATCTTCCCTTGCGTCGTCCTCTTATCCATTCTGGCTTTATAGGGTGAGTGACGTAACTTTAGCACTTACTAGAACTTTTGAACTGTTGAAGTTATTGCAATGCAATTTTCATAGAAGTGCACCATGGAATGGGGTTAATTCATACGTGGTTTCATTTCTATTTTATCACTTGTGTATTACCAGATATTTAAGGTAACTTAATTTTTTCAAATGGAACTAGACATATTTTTGAGTCTATCATAAATAACGTAGAAAGAATTTGATATACATATCGTCATATGTTAGATAAGCTTTATTTTTCTCGCGTATAGGCCAACTTGGACCAAACGTACATGCATACTACCTTTTTCAGGGGCTCAGAAACATTATCTCGGAGGCAGGACATGAACCATTCATAGGGGGGATCAGCATTTTTGCTGAATCCCATTTTATCTCCCAGAGTTGTTAGCCCTGGGGGTATGGAAGATGAAATGATAATGATAGAGGGGTGAAAGGACGACACACACATATAGACATACACAAATACACCCATGTCCGAGGCGGCACTCGAACGCGCGACCCTGCGGTCCGAGATAGCCACGACACTGCTGCCTAACGATCTTGGCCACAGGACCGACTAGATACGCATTTTATTTTTTGAGAAAATTAGATTTTTTGCGACTTGTGTTTAACGGATAATATGAATCTAACAGTTCGCCACTCAAGGTCACGCGGCGCTCCACCAGCGAACGCGCGCTCGGGGAAGGGAAGGGATCTGAGTATTTAAAGATACCAAACACATTCCAAATATTCACAAAGCTGCTGCGTTTTTTTCTGTACTTTAAGATTTCTGTATTTTCAGAGTTTTTGTCTTTCTTTGATTGAAGGAATTGAAGGATCGAAAAAAAGGATTTGTCATAAGTATGTATTGTCATAAAATGTTTATTATTTCAACTCCATTTAATGGGAATATTAATGGAATCATGAAACAAAACACAATAAGAATAAATGATTAAGACTGTACAAAGAATAATTGCACATTTTGAGTAAACAATTCTAATGTTAATAAGCATATAATAATAACTTTGTGATGCAAACATCTAATAAGATAACAGTGTAAACAGTAAACTACTCCAATCTTTATGGTAACTGTCGAAAGAAAATTTTCATTATGGATTTTGAAACTGGAATTTTTTTGTTTTTAACGACAGTCACACATACTAGTAAATTCTGATGGCACTTAAAACATTGTTCCCTCGGTGAAGGTTATGTTATAGCACTAAATATCGAGACGATGGACGACCAGGGACGTGGGGCAGCTAGGACAACTTGCCTCAGGCCCCCACAATAGTGGGAACCCTAATTTTTTTTTATATTTTGCGAAAAAAATATTTCAACAAAACTGGTATCAATGAACATTCATCAAGTATACAAAAAACGCTTCAATTGAAATAACAAAACATAGAACCCAATGTAATCATGTGGCCGAGCGGTTCCATCCCTGCATCTACAGATATTACATTCGCGCCTTACGAATATATTTTTGTTCTGTTCTGAGTCTGAGTGTCGTTTAGTGTTAAGTTTAGAAAAAAATATACAAAAGCAGTACATGTTATTACCTTTCAAATTTTGGGTCTATTTAGTTATGATAATTATCGATTGAGCAGCTATGTCTGTCATAGTCACTGTGCCCGCTATGCGGTACATGCATTGCGGGTTGCATAACAATTTTGTTTCTAGATATCACACCCTTCTCAACAACCCCTCTAGGGGTGTCTTACCCCCTAATGTATTCCTTTTCCCATTGTAATTACCCAGTAATAAATTATACCAAGTTTTGTTGAAATGACATTGTTCCCACGTTGAAGAATTCAGCTGGAACACGAACACACCCATACACATATCCATCATTTTTTTAAATATTAATATTTTGACAGTGCGTACATTACAAGGCAATGTTTACACAGGCGATGTGATAACAATAGTATTACAGATAATAACTGTCATATTTATTGTAGGTTGATTATACTCTCAAAAAATTATACTCTCGCATAATTACACACATTTTTGAGAATTGAAAAAATAGCGTTTTTTCGAAAATCTGTAGCTCGCTTGGTAATTGATTTTGAAAAAACGTTTTACACAGAAGTTGTAGGAAAATTGATTTTCTTTAAACTTCATTTCAAATATTTTTCTACACGACTTAAGGTTAAAGAGATTTAAAGAAAAAAACGGAACAAATCAAAAAATACCGGACCTCCGGAGTTAGCACAGGGTCTGGGAGGTCGAAAACTTGGGGTTTGAACTAGAGCCTAGGTACATAGAACATACTCCAACAAAAAGTTTTTATGACCTTTTTCCAGGTAACCTCCCTTTTTCAGCACCTACCGACTGAACTATTAATAAGCAAATAAAATTAACAATATTTCGTTTCCCATATAATCCTTTCTTGGTAAAATTTAGGAGCAGCATGCTCGGAACGAAAAGATATGAATTTGTGCAAACATAATATAATCTTTACCTCACCGGAGAAATAATTATTATTGACCTTAGTGACGTACATTGTATGCGTTGTTGCATTTCTTCTGTCTCGTTTACAAAATATACATAAAAATATTCTGCATTTGCAGAAGTATTTTTTTGTCTATAGGAAAGACCAAAACGCAAACTCTGACACACACTTTATAATCAGTGAACGCTCACACATAAATAGATTGTATGAAAAGAGGAAATGTTTTAAAGGTAAGTCCATATTTTGAAGGAATGTTTTATTTATTTAATAGGTAACACACGTTTATATATAATTGCAATTCTTTTTAACTGTGTGACTAGGCTGAAGGCCTTTAAACCATTAAGCCATAAGCAATTTAACAGGATGTGGATCCAATCTTCTCTATCACCGCAAAGTACACAGATTCCATTGCCATTCGAATCCTTCATTCTCCTTTGCATCCAACCCCCTATCCTAAACCAAGCATATCCCCCTCTTGCGTCCCTTTTAAGTGTGTACGTAACTTTCGCATACCTATATAAGGACTGGACTCGTGTGAATTCGTGCCACCAACGAAAGTTTTTTCTGCCGATGCTGCCAGAATATCTTGCCTTTTAATATCCGAAAGTCTGTCTGAAATTAACCGTCCTATCTCCCGTGTTCCCCAATCCCCAACCAACTACTTCGAAGTAATGTGCAAAATATGCGCCTATAATTGCCACGAATATGCTCCAACAAGAAAAATCGGCCAAATATGCATAAATATGCACTAACATATTAGAGCATATTACTAGCATATAGAGCATCCAATTCTACCATAGGTCAAGAAATTTCACTTAGCTTTGCCCTGAAACAACAGACAAAAAGTATGCAAAATCATAGAAATCCGCTCCCTAGATGTCAGTGCAAGCCAATCCAGTGTGTCCGCGACCCCTTCACGGTCGGCGTCTCGCCGCTTGTGCCGCCGCTGCTCCGAGCGGTGTAAGCTCTTTGCATTGCAAGCTGCGCTCGCCTCGCATTCGGTGCTGCTTGACAGGAAGTCTATAAACCCCGAGGGATGGATCGCTTCAGCCTGCTCAGGCTGGGTGGTCACACATTATATTTCTGCACTTTTACTTTCACGCCTTACGAATACTTTGTAAGAAGAGAAAGTTATGTTATCTGGCGCCAGAAAACGGTGAATTATCGCCAGAAAAACTAACATTGTCAGGCTCTAGTAACGAAAACGTGGAAAAGTCCTGTTGCTAAATTTAGAAATCATCCGCTAAATCGCGGTCTAGCGAGAATCCATGTTTTGATGGCTTTTGATACCGAAATATCGATTGACGGCAAAAACGTCCGTCTGTCCGTCCATCTGTCCATCTGTGGTAACCCTAGCTCCTAAACCTTTAAGCCGATTTTCTTCAAAATTGATATTCGACAACCGTTTTGGCTGACGTCGAGGCTCTTAGAATTTGAAACCAATATTTTATTTTTAGGGGAGTACTTATATGAAGCCTCTCGAACATTTTCGAAGTTTTCAAAAAGTGGCTTTAAATTTTTTGATTAAATTTTGTTGTCGAATATTGCGGAGGACATTTAAGAGAAGGATGTAGGTATCATTTTCGTCGATACCCCAATTTTTCGAAAATTGCAACAAACAATTTCAAAACTGCAAAACTGAAGATAGAGATTTTGCCTCAGAAAGTCGTTTGTTCAAAATTAGCACTTGAAACCAGGTAATGTACAATTTTTTGAAAAAAAAAACAGTAGTTTCTGCGTAATTGCAATCTCAAAAAACGCTCGAAATTTTTTTCTTTAAATTTTCTTCACTTTTGTAATAAAAGGCGGTAAAAATATGAAGGTAGTTCTGTTTTCGGCTATCACTCGGTTTTTCGAAAATTGCAAAAACAAATGTTTAAAACTACAAAATTTTAGATACAGGTTTTTGCCTTTTGTACAAAATTAGTCTATTAAGAAAGGTCATGTAAAATTTTCTTGAAAAAACAAGTCGTTTTTGCGCAATTTGCGCTTGAAATTTACACAAATAACTTCTCAAAAGCCGCTCCAATTTTTTTGTTAAATTTTCTCCACAGAGATGGTAAAAATATGGTGCTAGTCGCATTATTCTCTATGATCCATTGTTTCGAAAATGCCAAAAGAACGTGAACATTTCAAAACTACAAAATTGGAGATTGCAGTTTTGCTTGAAACAAAATTTGTTTGCAAAAAAATCAGCTATTTATAAAGGGACATGTATCATTTTTTGAAAAAATGAGCTGATTTTGCTTATTTAGTGTCAGAAATACATTCTAAAAATATTATTTTCTGAAAATTCATCGCGAAATATTTACATTTAAGTCTCTCCTTGTATGTAAGAGCGTTTGGTAAATAAATAAATAAACTAATGGTGTTATAGAATGGCACAAACGTTCTCGCAGTACTTAGTTTTCTAATCTCTTAAGTCTGAACTAGATTTTCGATTATGAATTATTCTCTCCCCCAGATACCTTCTTTGATTGCCCAAAGAACATTTTTTTCAAATTCTCTCGATTTTCGGTGTCTTAATGCTAGAAATGAAACCACCACACACTTATTACTATTTTATAGGTGTAATGCCATGTGTTGCCATGATGGCCGAGGTCGCTAATTGACGAGTACGAACTCAGCTCGTCAGAGGGACGTTTCGCCGATTCGAGTGTTTGTCGGGGGAGTATTATTTGTCACAATTCTCTGTTCTTCCAGGAAATAATAGAGAATTCTAGAAACTTCATTGAAAACTATTTGAAGCAATTTTGATCACAAATATTATTAATTACTGTAAATCAAATGGAAATGTCTTGTGTGATTTCGAATTTTCAACTTTTTAACCATTTTTCACATCTCTTTTGGATTTGTAAATTTCATATCAATTGTTTACCATTTTATGGCTCTCTCCAATCCGACCATATGGCTCTTGTGTGGCGTAGTGGTATAAGTGCCTGCACGTGAACTTTTAGGATCTGAGTGAGGTCTCGGAGCGTCAAAAAATTGCTGTTTGAAAACACTTTTTTCTGGTTTATGTCGAAGTATAATATAGAGGGGCATTTAGAAACAATGCAATAAAGTAAGTGCTTTGGTAGCGCCACTAGTTGAATTTGAATTTCAATGAGAAAGCAACAAATATATCTATGCTGGAATATTTTGTACCTTGTCCCAAATTATTATTACATGAATCGTCATTTACCTTTTTATGCCTCTGCCCGAGTTCGACCCATAAGGCGCTTGTGTGTTGTAGTGGTATGACTGTGCACGTTGACTCCGACGATCTGAGTTAGGGTGGCGGAGAGGAAAACAATTTGCTGGTTGAAAACACTTTTGCTGGTTTATGTAGTGGTGTAATAGCATTTAGGACCATTGAGAAGTGTTCATGGATGGCAAGTTCCTACGCGTGACAAGAAAACTTATACCATAAACACACAAGCGCCTTATTGGTCGAACTCGGCAGAGGCATAAAAATGTAAATGCCCGATTCATGTAAAAAAAAAATAATTTGGGACGAGGTACAAAAAATTCCAGCATAGATATATTTGTTGCTTTCTCATTGAAATTCAAATTCAACTAGTGCGCTACCAAATCATTTAGGGCCATTTCTTTGCTCTCATTCCCCTTTGCTTCACATTCATTCATCTGAAACTGAAGTTAATATTTTTAGTATTTCATTCCTATAAAATAACAATGTTGGGTTAACTTGGGACAGTGTCCCAATTTACTCGCCTCTAGTCACACGTAGGAACTTTCCATCCATAAAACATTAGATGGGTAGCATTGACAAAACATGGAAATGCTGGACAATAATTCAGGTTGTGAACTGCAATTGCACACATATAGATAAGAGTTTATTAAGAACTGTTCAAGGAAGGTTTTATAATGGTTTGTTTTACAGGTTAAAGTTTATGTTAACTATTTTCATTACTGAATGGACACTTACCTTCCAAAAGATGATTATATATTCTTCTGTAAAACCGTCGTGAACACTTCGGCCTATGCTTGCGACTCAAATATTTGACAAAACTAATACAGCCAACGTTTGACAAAAAGTCCCAAAATATTCCAAAGTAACACAACTGTCCCAAGTGATCCTCTTTGACGGTAGTTAATTCTCGGGTACGGACTTAGCTCTTCGGAGGGAAGGTTGGCAGGTTCGAGCTGCGTGCTACACTTATGGGACTAATGACCTTAGCAATTGACGCGCCTGGAATCACTATCAATCAATAAATCAACCTTTAAACCTAACAGCTATCAGTCCTGTGGTGGAAAACTGTAGCACTTAAACCGTTCAGTTGATTTTCTCCAAAATTGATATTCCCTGATTGATTTGAACGAGATTTGGGAGTTTCTAACAGATATTTTGATTATTGAGGGTTTTTTAAATGAATCGGATATTTACCTTGTTATCCCTCTGCCCGAGTTCGATCTATACGGCGCTTTTATGACATAGTGGTATGAGTGCCAGCAAAGCAACTCTGAGGTTCCGGAACGAAGAAAAAAATTGCTCTTTGAAATTACTTTTGCGGATTTATTTATTAGTATAATATTGCATAACATTTCCAAACAATACGAGAAATTATGTGATTTGGTAGCACCACTAAATTCTTTTCATAAGGTATTATAATATCCTCATTAACAATAAAACTATTAGCTGAAAACAAGCAATATTTTTTGTAGAATTTTCATGAGTTCTTCTTATTGTGTTTAGTTTTCAAGATCCCTTTAATAACCTGTGGTACGACACCCTTTTAAATAAAGTTGAAATAACAATCGTATTTCTATACATACTAGTTATGACAAATCCGTATTTTTCAATCCTTACGTGCTACCAAATATCTGAAAATGCGGAAGGGTGGAAAGCAGAGTACAGAAAAAACCTGCAGCATTTTGAATATGATTTGTGTATTCAAATACTAAGATCTCTCTTCCCTTTCCAAGCGTGCGTTTGCTGGTGGAGCGCTGTGTGACCTTGTTGGACGAACTGTTACATTCAAAATTACCGTTAAATACTAGTCGCAAAAAAATCAAAATTAATGAAGAAAATACATATGACCAATACGTATGTCGTTAGATTCGTCATTTTGCGCTTGTCGTGATGGACTGAAAAATATGTATAGTTCTATTTGAAAGAAAACGTTACCTCAAATATCTCGTAAAATACAAGTGATAAAATAGAAATGAATACACTTACTAATTACCCCTTGCTCTCATGCACTTCGTGAAAACTGCATTGCAATAAACTTTACCCGTTCAAACATTGCAGGAGGTGCTAAAGTTATGTGACTCATCCTGTATATAAAACAAGATTTATCCACTATTTCGTTACCAGGGTCTGACAATCAGAAATTTTTGTGTCCAAAAATTCGCCGTTTACCGATACCCGATTGAAATACATGTTTCTCCTTGCATTTTTCCTTACCCATAACTTTGAGTACTTCAAGCACAATTGGGGAATTTAAAGAACTTTTCGACACCCTAAAAGGGCTCAACCTGAGAAAAATCATAACAAGTATTAACCCTGCAGTGGTAACGTGACTTTTTGAAGGCAAAAGAGGTAACGTGGGTTGTCTTCAGACCCCCACGTTATTTTCATGATATATGCCAAAATTAAAAAAAAATAAACTAATATTAATATTCTTCTATTATTAACAATTTTTTTGGCGTGTCATTAAACAATTTATTAAGAATTTGGTTTCTAAACAAGTCTGAGAATTCATCAGGAAAGCATCTAACATTTCTCTAATTGGAGTTCATTTTTCCTACCGGTGCTGCGCTCTGTCCATGACAGGGAGCTGCAGAGGACAAAGACACACAGAGAACGACAGACAGGGACAGGGTGAGGGAAGGAGGGAGAGACAGTGAGAACGGGAGAGGAAGGGAAAGAGGGAGAAAAGGGCAGAACGTCTGCCGGGTTTTTTAGCACAATGTAAAATTTATTGAAACTCCTTTCATTTTACTCCTCACTGAGGATTTCTAAATTCAAAAATCTTATTTCGTTATCATCACTAGTAAACACCAATAACAGCAATTAAGATCAATGAAATGGTGTAATACGAGTCCAAACAAGTGCTTGTTGCGGAGCGAGATCACCGTACTGCATAAGGGAGTGCGAACACCGTGTTTTCGAAAAATAGTTATTTGTTGATGTACGAATACTATTTCCGGCTCAAATTGTCTCAACGCAGAACTACTACAAAAAACTCGTGTATCCACTGGACATAAAAGCAAGAACCATGTGCGCGGGGGAGAACATACCCGACACATATTACGCATAAAATTATGTACGTAATGTTTACCATAGACTATTAAACTTAGTTTATTTAATTGTTATGGTTTAATAAATGGTTAAAATGTTTTAACCTAATAAAATAGACTTAATACGTTTTTGCAATTTTTTGACGTTTCGAACCTATTCGGGTTCTTTTTCTATAAATCATTTGCCCAGGTTTGTTGAAACCACATCGTAAAAACAACATTTTAATTAAAAAAATTGTCAATGGTATAAAAAACTGATCAAGTGGCGAACATCATGACATTAGTCTTTTTTAAAAAATTACTTCCAGGTTCGTCAGAGTTTACATACGACCATTATAATTAAATAAAAAAAATAACACAAAAATATATTCCTCTATCTATTTTTAATTCATTTACACGAAAATATATTCCCGAATTCCAATGCACCAGCCTCCACTGCTACTAAGCCAGTATAAAATGCAAGAAGTAGCAAAGTCAGCCAGTGTAAAATTAGAAGTTGCATTACAGAATTTTAAAATGAAGGTGTTTCAGTTGACTATAAAATATTATTTTACCATAATCATTTTTAATTATAGCTATCGCTACAAGGGTAGAGAAAGTTATGTAATTGGGCGAAAAAAAACGACAAAATTCCGCACAACAAACTCAGGTGCGTGAAGTTACATCCCCACTTTCTCAAAAAATCAAATGGCATACACCAAATTTTTGTCCAAATTTGTCCAATCTGTAGAAAGTTTTGCCCAAGTGACACAACACTGGAAATCGCAAATCAAAATTTTGGACTTCAAAGTGACAAGCACTCCCACTGCAAATTTCGAAATTCTAATACACCATCGTACCTTAATACACAGTCAAGTGTTTCACCCAAGTTTTCAACATTTTAAAACGTTTTGCCAAGTAACACAAAGACAGAAATGACAAATCAAAATTATGGGCTTAAACTTACTGCAGCACTCCCACAAGTCAAGTTTGATCATGTCATTTTGCCCACGATAAGCCAGAAGTTCAGAGCCATTAAAAGTTTTGCCTAAGTCACCCAACGCCGGAAAACGCACAAAAAAAATTAGACTTTAAAGATAATAGCTCCCCTTTTACGATTTTCAAAATTTTAGCACATCATCGTTTAGTCCTCTATTTCCACAAATTTGCCCAATCATTAAAAAAGTTTTGCCCAAGTCACACAAATCAAAATTCTCAAATTTCGCGGAAATTCGACATATCAAAGTTTTTGGTTTCAAACTTACTGGGGCTCTCCTACAAGGCAATTTCAAAACTTCGAAAAAGTAAGAAGCATCATATATAGTGCATGTGTTTGACCTTTGACCTGTTATATTTAGCAAAAGTAGTAAAATTTCTTAACATTTCGAACGAAATTCAGAAAAAAAACGAAATCTTACGTGAAAATTCATTCTAATATAAAAAATGTTTATCCTAGTAGTAAATAGTTCAAAGAAAATGTTTTTGGCATTGGGCCCCATATCATTTGCTTTTTTATACCAATGGTTTTACTCCCGAATTCAAAAGTGCTGTTTTTTCAAACCCGAATTCCCAAAATACGTAATCTTCAATTTTC
This sequence comes from Acheta domesticus, assembly GCA_031308135.1. Taxonomy (NCBI): domain Eukaryota; kingdom Metazoa; phylum Arthropoda; class Insecta; order Orthoptera; family Gryllidae; genus Acheta; species Acheta domesticus. The sequence continues at coordinate 159,899,949 of JAHLJT010008446.1, read as the reverse complement.
AAGTTTGTTGGCCAAAAATATTATACAAACTCTACATTTTCACGCAAAAAAGAATTGACGCGTGAAACTGAAAATTTCAGAAATTACGTGAGTTTAAATTCGAAATTTTTTTTCATATAATTCATTTTTGAAATAGGGTACAGTTGCCGAAACGTAAAATGGGTAACGATCAAATTCAGAAGTCCCAGTCATTCTGAGCATTCTGGCACCCTGTACGGAGGATAACGCCATCTGGTACTTTCTGGTAACTATTACAAAAGAACACTCTCAACCAACTGGCAACGACTGTGATGCTGATAGGCTAGATTTCCCGCAATCATGATCTCTAGCATGAACGTTCAACATGTTTATCTGAAGGATTGAGAGTATTGGCGTAGAAGGCACAGGGAGGCCAGGATACTCTCCCATCGCGTCGTGATGCAAGCCATTCGATCATCTACAAGAAATATATCAATAAAGGTAATATACATGTCGACCAAAAACGTTCAGCACATGCAATAGAATTAGTGGATTTGAAAAGGAAATTTGGAAATTTTTAATTCTTCTTTACTTGCAAAAAAATCAATTGAATATCATCCCCTCTTTTAACGCAAAACAACTTATGTACGTGAACGAATATTATGGATCCGAGACGAATAAATGACGTGTGCAAAGGCGGCTCCAGGATGGGCAAAATAATTGGGAATGGGAAGTTTTGGCGAAGTAACAGTGTTCAAATATCAGTCTTTACGAAATTTAAGATTTTTGCAACAGTTAAACTAGGGTATTCAGTAATAACTTTTCATCGCTTGTCAAAATTGTTATTTTGCAATATTCACCTCAAAGACATTTTGAGGACCCTCCCGGGCCGTATAGCGCACGTTTCGAAATTGTTTATAAATTTGTTAATTGTTGAAAAATTGTTGATTGTAATTTTCGGTTCTGGAAACATAAGGGAAACCATTTCCTCTTCAGAATTGCAAACTTTGTGAATTGTTTATAAATTTACAAATTTTGAGAAATTCTTTTATGCCATTCCTAAACTGCCTTTAAACGAGATGCAAAATTCCGCAATCCGATCGGCGCTATCGCAAAGAGTATTTCCTAGAGACGGCATACAATGTAAAACGGAGAAGCCTTATTTGTCAACATCCGGCCCGTCACATTGGTTTTTATTACTTTCTATTGGAGAACAGCCAATAGCGTAGAAGTAACCGGTAAATTTGAAATAAACCCGCTTCGCGGGAATTTTAAAATTTCACTCCCACATTTCGGCCTTAATTTATCAAAA
>JAHLJT010008446.1:159878457-159897679 GCA_031308135.1 Acheta domesticus | reverse complement strand
GTGAACAATATTGCCGCTAATGTAAATACTAACGACGTGAGACACAAGTCAAAAAATTATATTTTAAATTTTTTTTACCCAAAATTATAGAGCAATGTCGCGTTGAGGAAACTTTTTTTGGTAATTTTTGAAAATAGCAAATATTTCACGCAATATTGCGCAAAAACTACGAATATTTCAAAAAAAATGTACAAGACCGTAAAGAAAGAACTAAATATCGAGAACAAATTTCACTGGAAGGAAAAAGCTCTATCTTTAAATTTCTATTCGTTTTGAAAATTTTGCAATTTTCGAAAGTTCAAAATTAACCGTGAAATTAGGATCTATGCCAGCTTAATAACTGTATTTTCCTCTATTCTTATAAGAAATTTAAACAAAATATTTGCAGCCATTTTATGAGAAAATTTTGAAAATATCCCAAATGCTTCATATAAAGTACCCCCAAATTAAAGGAATATTTTTAAAATCTTAAAGCTTCGAATCGACCAAGATAGACAGGGGTTTGTTCAATTTGGAAAAATCCTACGTATGGTTTAAGCACTAGTGTTTACAGACTGACGGACAGACGGACGTTTTGTTTTAATTTTTTTTCGGCATCACGGACCCTCAAAACAGGGATTCTCGTTACATTACGAATTAGAGGATTTTTTCTTAATTTAGCAACTGGATTTATCCACATTTTTTATCAGGGCAATGAATTTCTCTCTCATATATACTAACGTTTCTCCCATATGCAATATCACAGAATGAGTGATACGCAGAACGAATGCTCGTAAGCGAGCTTTCTATTACCTCAGGGCAGTGGGATCTTTTTTGGTGATAAGGAATATCCAAACACACACAGATAAATGGAATGAAACAAAACATAAATTTTAATGGTCTGAAATCAACACTACAATTTTTTTTGGACTCAGAAAAACAATGAAAAAATATATGACCTTTCTCGGATTTACTTGCATACATCCGATTTACGAATGATGTTTAAATATTGATTTAAAATTCATTTAAATATGCTGGTACTACATTTTACTTTAGGTAAATAATCATACTTGTGCACAGTCGTTCCAATCCTTCTGAGTATTGAACTTTTCTTTTTACAACAAGTTATATGAACATTTCTGCTTCGTAAAACTCTTAATATTTACCATATTATGACCTGGTTTTAAGCACTCATTCACAAATTCCCCTTTCCGTTTTCCCCTTTTTACACACACATTAAACATTCACTACAATGACATCATTATTACTTTTCAAGGCATTAGTAAAAAATGTTATTTTATTGAGTTGAATGGCTAGTAAAATTATTTCCCTTATCCACGTTCAACTAAAACATTTAATACCGCAGTGTACGGCGACGGCGTCGTGAATGCGCTGCACAAACGCTGACCTATCCCAACGTCTCTCCTCCTGATTCAGCACAGTCAGTTACCTGACTTTACAATGGATTTCGACACGCAGCTGCGGAGCGGCGGCGGAGATGGCCGTAGCGGCCGTGCGGGCGGTCGTCAGTGAGTTAGCCTGGTAATCGATGGTAGAAACAACGGCGGCGGCGTTTGCCTCGCAAGCGGTGACTACGTTGATCTTGCGGTTCTCCCTCTTCTTTCTCCTCGACGGCGCTTTGCTGTCCTATACTTCTCTCTTCTTGTCCTCGAACCGACGATACAAATACCGTGAATTTACAAATCACGACGCAATTATGCGTTTTAAAAGTCTATGGGCATATGGTACAGCGCTCTTAGGCAACGTTAGAGCAATAAGTCCTTCTGCCGCGCTAATTATTCAACTCTCGTGGCAATTATCAAACACTGTCTACTAATTAAACGTTTTAAATAGCTTTCTTAACGTTTGATCTCTCATACAAAGTTAAAAAGGCACTTTTTCGTAGACTAGGCTGCTTGGCGACACTATTGAATGAAACTTTCGCCGGCATTCGCCGAGGCTGTCAATCACTTGCGGCCCAGCGCTAGTCACAACCACGAACTGACGGTCTAGTGCTACTGGTTAATATGCTGGCGGACAAGATGCTGGCGATCACGAGGCGGACAATCAAGAAGGAACGCATTCCGTTTTCCGCGGCATTTATTCGTATTTTCTCCTCCACGTAGGGGGGGCTTCCCCCTTCCTCCCTCTCCGACGGGCTGGCGCGCGTCACAACCCTTCTTTACTTGGTAGCAAAGTGCCGCAATCTGACGCTAGGATCGTTTCTGTGATTGCTGTAGCGCTCGCTCCTATGGAATTTGAGGCGTGGGTGGTGTGGTCTATCGGCGCTCAAATTACATTTTCGTTTACAGTTTCTTAATTTTTAGGTTACCTAATAGTAGAATGGAAATATTATTTTAAGAATATTGAAGAACAGTAATACTCGCCGAAATTGTTCTTTGCAAAATTCCGAGCCGTTTTTAAGAACATGGAGTTTAAGGGCTACTGTAAATTCAAAATTTGAAGCTTTCTTATAGAAAATATTTGCGTTTTCGAAAAATTGTAGTAGAAGTCATTTGAAGCACTTGATCACACAAATACAATAGTGTTTACGAATTGCAGGAAATGTGCATATTATGGTCTTAGAGATCTTTAAAAAAATGGTGTAATTTTTTAAAAACAAAAAAACTCAAATATGAAATTTACATGACATTAAAAAGTGCAATTAGAACTATCCGTTCGAAAAGATTGAAGAAAATATTTAGGGCCATTTTACGTGAAAATGGCGTTTGAGTGTATTTGAAAATATTGATATTCCAGCTAGTTTTCACAGAAAAGTTTTGAGTTCTTGAGAAGTTTTTTCTCACATTAGTTAACGCACATGTACTCATGAATGCAATAATGTGAACACCACCGCTAATGTTAAAGGCGTGAGAGACAAATTTTTAAAAATTCCAATCTTTAAAAAAACAAAAGAATAGAGCATACGTGTTAATTTCATCTCATAAATTACTACAATAATTCCTCAACATTCGCGAGAGTTGGGTTCCGAAAGAACGTCGCGAATGTTAAATCCTGGAATGTTGAGTATATCTTTTAATGAAGAAAGGTAGGTTAGGTTCCCGGATATCGAAAAGCTGTTTAAAAAAGAAAGAAAAATAGCTGACAATCAATTAAAGTAGAACTGATTAAGCGCTACTAGAAACAGAATTCACTATTAACATTCGAAAATGAAGAGATAAAATAATGTTTGAAACTTATTTCAAAGTGTGAAATGATTGATATAGGATTTGCTATTTCTTTTTTGGTTTCATCACCCTTCTCGTCGTTCTAATATCAAATACTGATGCTGCTACTATTCTCTCTTTAAAATTCAAAGTTATTTCCATATTCGGATCACATCTCTAATGCCTGATTCACCCAAAACGTGTTGATTTTACAACGCCATCAACAGTTTTGACATTGAAGTTGCTCCTGGACGGAGTTTCGCTTCTGTTACTTCATCATTACTATCGAGGAGATTTTCTTCACTGATGATTTCCCGAAGCTCCTCTAGAATGAGCTCATTGTAATGACAGTTGCACAGATCCTGACTGGCATTTCTGTTAATTTTGCCGAAACCTTCAATTTGGCGCAACTTAATTGAATTATTTTACAATTGTGTTATTCTATGAATGTGAGATGACACTTCATCTTTGAAATTTTTGAAGAAAATGATACTTCGAGATCCGAGGTCTGCCGAGTGCGTTTCCCAGAGGATGGTGAAAAAGGAAATAAAATGTGCTCATTTTCAATGAAAATGTAGTACGACCAAAAGACGCACTCGCGGATGTTGAAGTCGCGAATGTTAAAACCGGTAGCATTTCTCTAATCGCGAATGTTCGGAACTCGCGAATAGTGAATTCTCGGGTGTCAAGGAATTAATGTATTTACTATACTATGCCAACCAAAAAAATTAAAGAAAGTATTAGTACCCATTTTTGAGTAAATTTTGACAATATCTGGGGGGCTTCATGCAAAGTACCCTGAAATTTTAAAGAACGATATTCAAAATCTCAATGCTTCGACTGGAGTCAGACAGACAAGTGTTTCTTCAAATCGGAAAAAATTCCTACGCGCTAGTGGTTTCATTTAGGCGCTAGTGGGTTTCACAAACAGACATTTTGCCGTCAGTTGGTTTTTCGGTATCAAAGACCAACAAAACAAAGATTCCAGCCACACCACGTGCTAAGAGATTTTCTTTTTTATTTGGAAACTGGATTTATCCACTTTTTCGTTATCAGGGCCCGCAACGAATTTTTTTCTGACGGAAAGCATTACGTAACTTTTCCTATTCTACGTATATTACTCCGTGTATACGTATGTAAAATACTTATAAAGTACTCAAGGTCCGATTTTTATGATTAACTGGGATTTTCCCAAAATTATAAAAATATAATTTGGGGTCTTCCTACGACTATAAAATTCTTGACTCCCGTGAATAAGTTGATTAGGCATGAAAACATAATTTTACAGGAGAGCAAAAAACCACTTTCAACTGATGCTGTAAATCATGGATTAATGATATTCAAACGAAACCTACATGCATATACATTGTTTTTACAACACTTTCATTGAGTAGATTTTTATATGTAGAAATAAGCATTTTTACCTTTTTAATTTTTGTTTCATGGCGGACTGAAAATATCTTGGATACATCTGTGTTATAATTTCTTAATAAAACGATTTTGCCTCCTTTTCTGAATTCTGGTAGGTGTGGAGTTTTAATTGCACGATGGAATTTTAATTGCATGCATTAATTCCATTGCATTCTATGACTGCTTTTACTCTTTGACTGCTTATTGAGGATTAAGATTCAATGTTCATATTAATTTAAATTCTTAATAGAACAACATAGTTATACGAGGAATGTATGTCAATAATTTCGCACTAAGTAACAGTTGTGTTGATTAGGCGACTTTACATTGTTTTTCCTGTAAGTCAGTCATCAGCTGTATGGATAGGTATTTTATGTTAAATAAAATAAGCTGTAACTGCTTTTGATGATAGCAGAGCGTGGTTGTCTTTAAATGAATATAATTTGTGACGATTAATAGAAGAAAATAATAGAAGATATAAAGACGAGAATAATATTTATTTAAAGATAATTTTGAATCGACGAACATAAATATGACAGAAGAAAAGATGCAAATTGAGAAACTGACTGGAGAAGAAAATTGGTCTACATGGCAGATTATTATGAGGACTATATTAGAATGTGATGGATTAATGAATGTTGTTGATGGAACTTTTTCCGAAACCTGGTAATACTAATGAAGTGTTACTGGGTAAATGGAATAAAGAAAATGGTAAGGCTAAAAAGCGTATTATTTTATCGCTTGATACAAAACCTTTTCTACGTATTGCTAGTGTGAAACAGCAAAAATGTATGGGATAAGTTGCATCAAATTTTTGATTCTCAATCTAAAGAGAATATTGATTTGTTGAGACATAAATTTCATAATATTGAATGGGATTGGGCAACTGGAGTACAGGGACATTTAGCAAAATTTGATGATATTCAAACTAAAATGTCATTACTTAAAACACCAATCAATGAAGATGATTTATGTGCCAGATTTTTACAGACTTTACTGAAGGAATTTGATAATATTTATATTACATGGCAATGATCTATCACCAGAAGAAAAGACATGGCCAAGTTACAGAAGAGATGTTTAAATTATGAAATTGGAATTACTGGAAGAGAGGAAAGTTCTGTTGCAACTGCAATGATGACAAAATTGAAAATGAAGAATCAACAATTTCATAATAAGAAGAATCAATGTAATAACTTACAGAAGTGAGCGTACACCAGGGGAGACGGGTTTGAATCCCGGCCAGGGTGACAATTATTTCAACAAATTTTAAATATTGAAGTTAGTACATGTACAGTTAATTTCATGCACACATACAGTAATTTCAATGCAAAATTACATTAAAGTAAGTATCATGTACGTAAATTAAATTTAATTTACACTACAGTAAATTTAATTTACGCATACAGTAAATTTAATTTACACGTACAGTAAATTTAATGTACACGCATACACTAAATTTAATTGTACACGTACTTTAAAGTTACTGTATGTGTACATTAATTTCATTTACGTACATGATACTTATTTTAATGTACTTTACATTAAAAGTAATGCGGAAATTTCTGACAGTCTACGTTGCATCCACCCCCTACCCTAAACCAAGCGTATCCCCTCTTGCATCCTTTTTAATTGTGTGTACGTAACTTTCGCATCCCCATACAGGACTCGTGTAAAATTGTACCACTAACGAACATTTTTCTGCCGATGCTGCCAGAATATCTTGCCTTTTAATATCCGAAAGTCTATCTGAAATTAACCGTTCTATCTCCCGTGTTCCCCTATCCTCAACCATCCCCGGAGAAACGTCTCCCAGGCCTGCGCGTTTATCATACCCGTTTCACTTTGTACGACCAATAGCGCTCATCGTTTCCTGTAATTGCGCTCTAAAGCACCTGCGAATAAGCGTGTCAGACTCTTCACTTGCTAATCAAATCCAAAGCTTAATGGCTTTCATTTTTAAATCTTTCCAAATTCCTACACTACCTACCTCTCTTAAGACGACGATATTTGCTGCGAATCTAGAGACTCCGAGAATTAATTTATAATAATCTGTTTCGATGCACTTTTCGTGCAATATTGCTTGCAGTATGTGCAATATAAAAAATAATTATCAACAAGATAAATTGTATTTTTACTTTCCCTTATATATACGTATATACGGAATAATATACGTAGTATAGAGAAAGTTACAGTCAGAAATTACATTAAATTTAATGTACTTTAATGCAATATATTACATTAAATGCAATGCACAATGTACATTAAAACAGTAATGTGCATGTACAATAAATTTAATGTTAAAATTAAAATCAATGTAGATTTAATGTAGGAGTACATTAAACTTAATGTACCTTGAAAAACTAAATCGAGATTAATGTGTTGTACTTTCAATTTAATGTTTAAATTAAAATTGATGTAGATTTAATATACATCAGTACATAAAACTTAATATACCTTTAGAGAGTTTAATATAATTCGTCGTTAAATTTAATGTTTAAATTAAAAGTCACGGAGATTTGAAATGGTATGTATGGAAACACAGATACTGTTTTAAAAACGTAGAAATATTTTCTTCCGCTATTTGAACTTACGTAAAATACTTTTTTTTAAATTCGGCATTACATTCAAATTAGTAACAAATAAAATAGTAAAAATCTAATAATACAAATGTACGACCTACATAGCACGGTAATATTTTGTTAACAGTTTTTTCAAATTCACTGGAAATATTAAAATTTTTTCAAAGAATTGTCACTGTAACAAGGTCAGAATTTGATATTCTTTACGGCTACGAAACATATTTCGGAGCGTATACGCGTTCAAAACAGGTGACGAAGTAGTGAGTTGTATATAATATCACGCCTAACAACCTGTTCAAATAACTGGATGTCGAGATAGCTGAGTGGTTAGAGCAATTTGTCGTAAACCAAGAGTCCCGGGTCCGAATCCCGGTCGGAGTGACTGTTCGATGAACAAATTTAAATATTAAAATGGATTTGATACTCAGTAACAAGGTCAGACTTAATATTCTTTACGTCTGCGGGATATATTTCCGAGCGTAAACGCGTTCAAAATGTTGATAAGGTGGTGACAATTACATAAATCCCAACGGGTTATAAATCAAGTCTTAAGAGCCAGTTCAAGGAATTCATTGCCTTGATAGGATAGAGGCTAGAGAAACTGGGCGTAAACAAGGAGACCCGGATTCGAATGGCGGTCGGGGTGACAATTCTTTGAACAAATTTTAAATATTGAAGTTAATGGAAGTTAATGCACATGTACAGTAAATTCCATGCACACGTGCACTAAATTTAATGTAAAAGTACATTAAAGTAATTATCATGTGCACGTTCCGTAAATTTAATGTATATGCATACATTAAATTTAATTGTACATGTACATTACATTTAATGTACACGTACTTTAAAGTTATTGCACATGTACATTAAATTTCATTTACGTACATAACACTTACTTTAATGTGCTTTTACATTAAACGTAATGCAGAACATTTCTGATTGCGTACGTAATGCTGCGCGAAAAAACGACAAATTTAATCAGAAAAAAATCGTTGCCGGGCCCTGGCAACGAAAAAGTGGATAAAACCAGTTGCTTAATTAAGAATAAAATCCCCTAACTCGTGGTGTAGCTAGAATCCTTGTTTTGTAAGTTCTTTACACCGAAAAACCAATTGAAAGGAAAGCGTCCATCTGCCTGTCTGTCCGTCTGTCTGTGAACACCACTAGAGCCTAAACTTTTAGGATTTTTTCCAAATTGAACAACCGCCCGTCCATTTGGCTCTAGTCGAAGCTTTCATATTTTGAAAAACTTTCTTCAAAATTTGGGGGTACATGACATTTTCAAAACTTTCTCAAAAACGGCTTCACATTTTTCTTTAAATTTGTTGTAAGAGTAGAGTAAATACACTTATTTAGATGGCATAGGGCTGATTTTCAAAGTTAACGATTTTCGCGATCCGATTTTCGAAAATATCAAAAATTTGAATTTTTCGGCATCGTCCTCTTACTCCTCCAAAAACAAAATTAAAGTTAGAGAATTTTCATTCAAGTAAAATTTCTTCTCTAAAGTGAGTCATTTCCTTTTTTTCAAAATGTTTAGACGTTTTCCTCGCAATATTGCGTGCAATATGTACTATTAAAAAAAATTAGAAAACCTTTGGCAGGGATAGTGCCTAATGTACTCAATGAGATGACATTAACGTCATGTTGCTCTATTCTTTTGTTTTTCAAAAATCATAAAAATGAATTTTTTTTTTTGACTTGTCTCTCACGTCGTTAATAATTACATTAGCAGTAATTTGTTCACGTTATTATATTTATGATTACATGTGTTTTAAATAAGATTATATGAAGTTTCTCGAAAACTCAAAAGTTTCCTGTAATAATGAACTCAAATTTCCGTATTTTTAGAAACGCTCAGACGCCATTTACTCAAAAATGCCTCGAAATTTTTGCTTCAAAGTATTCCAAGGAATATTGCTAATTGCACTTTTTAATATGTCGTAAAGGTCATTTTAATATGTTCTTTTGTTTTTCAAATGTTAATATGAACATTTCCAGCAATTTGTATAAATTATTGCATTTGTAAATGAAAGTTCTTCAAATGATTTCAAATGAAACTTTTCAAAACACAAGACTTCTGTGAAAACGTTTTTCAAATTTCGCATTTACACTAGAGGTTAAACGACTTTTCCTTAAAAACGGCCCCAAATATTTGAACAAAAATTTCTATAGAAAACGAAGTTTTACTCTTCTTTAATATTTTAAAAGTAAAATTTTGCCTCTATCATTAATAAATCGAAAAAATGATACATTTTCAAAAAAATGTATTTAGGGCGGCGAGAGGATGAGGAAAGACCCCCCTCTTCCAAGAGGATAGGGACAAGACCGTAAATCTTGCCCACGCCAAGAAAAGTAGAAAGTTTTATTACTTTAGACTTTCTCGTAGTAAAGTTTTTCTAATTTCCTTCGTATGAGCTAGATTTTAGGAATTGCCTCATCCTCTTGCCAGTTGCCATCTGTCGCGCCCAAAAGAAACATTTTTTGAAGTTTTCTCAACTTTCCGAAATGGTAAAACCGAAATATTACTTTAAGAATATTAAGGAAGAGAAAAAACTCTTCCTAAATGGCAATTTTCATTGAAAAAATTGCAGTCGTTTTTTAAGAAAATCGTGTTCAAGCGTGGCTGTAAATGCGAAATTTGAAGCTCTTTTTCTCAGAAAACTATTAATTATTTTGCACTTCCAATTTTCAAATGCACTAATGTATACAAATCGCTGGGAATGTGCACATTAAAAGCGTGAGGGAATTTAAAAAAATTACATTTGTGAATTTTTGGAAACAAAAAATACAGCAAATTAAGTTTAGGTCATCTTAAAGAGTGCCATTAACACTATAGGTGAGAAAAGTTAGAAGAAAAGATTTGGAGCCATTTAGAGAAAATGGCGATTGAGCGTTTCTGAACATTCGGAAATTTGAGCTCGTTTTAACAGAAACGTTTTTGAGTTTACCTGAACCTTTTATATGACATTAATTAAGCACATGCAGTCATAAATACTACAATGTCAACAAATCGCCGCTACTGTAAATATTAACATGAGAGTGCAGTATAAAAATTACATTTTGTCATTTTTGAAACAAACAAACGTCCGTGCCACGTCCCGCCAGACGTCCGTGCCACACATGCATCGAAGCAGAAACAGTACTTAATTGGATTAACTCTTTGAGACGCGATTTTTTAATTGAAAAAATTATTTAACACTTTTTAGGACATTTGGGGCTCATTTTACATTGCCATATCAATATTTTAATTTTTGGACTTTTATTTTTCTAAAAATAATGGCTACTATTGTGTACGATGGGACGCAAGCATGGCGATACATACACCGGCATCATTGAATGAGATATATGCGGTTAGTGAAGTAAAATTGAAAATAAAAGTATTTAATTGTATTTTATTAACAAAATATAAAAAAGAAGTGAAAATTTTCATTTTTTAAGATGAAATTCTCTGAAACAATTTGTGTTCCTTGTCAGGGAGAGATGAAGTTTACATTTCTCACACATTTTTCGTGATCTTCCAATGGAACCTGGATACTTATATCTCGTGGTAAGTGAGCCATTATCGTGAAGGGGCGTCGTGAAGGGGAAAGTGACCAACACAATCAAATTTAATTCTTCTGCTGGCCTTCTTGGAATTTTTTTGCGACTTGGAGTTCGAGAAGATATTGGAGAAGATATCAAGCGGTGCTGGGCGGTCGGACTGTGCGGACGTGTTTTCCGGGAGCTCCGGTGAAAGGCGGCGATGGGTGTTCTTTGGAATGTTACCGGGCGCGCGTGGGCTCTTTTGCCGCGCTCCTTACCTGGAGCGCCGCGCCCGGCGCTGCTCCACACAGCGATTCCTGACGGCTGGCAGCTGCGGTTCTTGCTATACTGCTGGTAATAGGTGGGGTGGAACTAAATCCTGGTCCAAGCAGCGACTCAGTTTTGCAGCCGCAAACGTGTGCAGGTTGTGAACGGAACTTGCGTTCTGGAGCGCAATGCGATAGGTGTTACCACTGGTATCACTACAGCTGTGGTAATCTGAAGAGCCGGTTTAGAAGCAAAGAAGATTGAACCTGCGGCGCCTGCCATGTTAGTCGGGAGCAAATGGCCGATGAGCGAATACGGGAGCTGGAGCAAGAATTGAAGACAACGAAGACATTACTCGAAGACTGCATGAAAAGGAACAAGGAGCTGGAAGAACAGCTACAGGCGAGTACTAGCTGTGTTTTTGAGACTACAACAAATGTTGATAAGGGTACTGAAAAATATGTGCTTGTTCTAGGGACAGCATCGTTCGGCATACTGGGAGTGGCAACGAGGCTCTGGATGTGCGGTGTTTTCCCGGCATTCGAACGGCACAACTACGCTTAGTTATCGAGAGCCAGGACCTGGGCCGACCGGATGCAGTTATTTTACACGTGGGAACCAACGACTAGAAAAGAAATGTAGATTATGTTATAGGTGACATTTACGAACTTGTAACAACAGCAAGCAAAAAGTTTCCTACTGCAAAATTAATCTTGAGTGGTTTATTGCGCAGAAGGGACGCTCGCTGGACCCGCATAGGCCTAATCAATGACGGCATGGATTGGGTGGCACGCAGGTTAGGTGCTCGGATGGTGGATTCCAACGCCTGGATTGCAGACGGCGACATGGACCGCGATGGCCTACACCTCAGTAGGAAGGGTACCTCAAAGCTGGGCGCTTATTTACGAAGATCAGCGCAAAAGCGGTCTCAGCGGACCCTGGGAGCAGCTGAGAAGAAAAAGCGATGGACATAGGTGAAGGAAAGTCTCTGGTATTGCTGCAGGTAAACTGTCGAAGTACTGCTAACAAAAGCTTAAGCTTTTGGAATCTGGTGGAAATATGCAATGCCGATATTATTATAGGAACGGAATTATGGCTTAATGTGGGACATCTCAAGTGCGGAGATATTTAGGGGAGACTACGTAGTGTTTAGAAGAGGTCGGGGTAGTCGCGGGTGGGGTGTTTATTTGCGTAAAAAAATGCTTTAAATCCGTAGAATTGTGGTCGGATCTAGAGTGTGAAATGATTGCAGTTGAAGTTCATGGTAAAAAAGATCGAGGATACATGGGAAATAATAGGAATGTATCGACCTCCACTGGAAAATATGAACATCTTGCAGAAACTTGTAGAAAGAACGCGCGTTAGTATCAGAGAGAACAGATCTAAATTTACCCCAAATTCTGGGAAGGTGAAGTGACGGAGGGGACAGGGGGGGCGCAGACGATGGTAAACGAACTAGTTTGGACAAATAACCTAGTGCAGGTAGTAAGGCAGCCAACAAAAAATAATGCCTTTTAAGACATATTTTTGAGGCGTCCGGAGGGTTCCCTTACTAGTTGCAAGGTAGTTCCAGGTGTAAGCGACCACTCGGATGTGTGTCTAAAAGTGAAAGGAACTGTACGCCGCACAGAACTGAGCGTAAGAAAATTTACTTGTACCATAAAGTTGACGCGGCCAACTTACTAACGTATTTAGTCGATAATTATTCCACATGGGCGGGAATTGGTAGTTCTGTAGAGGAAGTTTGGAATAATTTTAAGAAAATCATTGATATGTGTATGCATCTCTACGTACCGTTTAAAACCGTAACAATAAATCCACGATTCAGAATATTATAATAATCGGATACGAAAGTTAAAAAGCAAAGCAAGGCGGGCATATGGGAAAGAGAAAATCAGTGACCAACATATGGGAAATTTAAGAAACTAACGAGAAAACTATTGGAGGCGAAAGTAGTTGCAAAGGAAGTATATATGGAAATGATTCTTACTGATGGAAATAAAAGTTGGAGCAATTTTTTTAAGTACGTACGAAGGCGCAAGGAAAATCGCGAAAAAATCCCGTCGTTAAGAAACAGTAGTAATAACATTGGTGGTAAACGAAAAACAAAAAGTAAATATATTTAGACCAATTTTTCTTGTTAGTTTATACAGGTAAAAGGAAGATCGTCGTAAACGAATGGCGGAGAACATTTTGTACTAAATCCGAGCACACTTAGGAAAAGAATTGTCAAAATAGGTAATAATAAATCCACGGGCCCGGACGGAATTTCGGGGGAAAATTCTCAATTAGGAGGAGAAGCTATGGTATAGTACTATAACGGCTTTTCGAGATATCAATGAACAATTCATGTATTCCTCGGGATGGAAAAGAGGCATAGTGGTCCCAATTTTGAAAGGACTCTCGCGTTAAAATGTCGAAATTATCGCCCTGTAAGTCTAACGTCTGTAGTGTGTAAGCAAATGGAACATTTGGTGGCAGAATACTTACGCGGAATTTGGGATAAGAATAATATAATTTACGAAGGCCAACACGGTTTTAGAAAAGATTATTCATGTGAGAGTCGGGTCGTCGCAGTCGGTCAGGACATTGCTGATTCTCTCGATAAAGGTTCCATTGTTCATGCAATTATCATAGATTTCACAAAAGCGTTCGACCTCGTTCCCCATGATAAATTAATACAAAAAAATAGTAAGCATATACAGAAGAATTGCTCTCTGGATTCGAGAATTTCTCAGCTCGCGTACTAAACGGGTGCGAATTGGAGCTAATTTCTCTTCGAGAGCAGAAGTAACGTCCGGAGTGCCACAGGGAAGTGTGCTAGGTCCGTTTTTATTCGTAGCGTATATTAATGATATTGGCAGGGAATTGAATCAAAAATACATCTTTTTGCAGATGATTGTATAATTTATCGGGAAATTAAGAACACAAATGATACAAAAATATTGCAGGCTGATTTAGATAAGCTAGAATCATGGGCTACCACAAATGAAATGATATTAAATCCCTGTAAGTGCAAGTTTATCAGATTCGCGCGTTTTAGAAAGACAGACGACGTGAAATATAAATTAGGAAATCGAGGATATTCCGAGGACCTAAATGCTGTAAATATTTGGGAATTATACTAAATGAGGATCTGGGATGGGCAGATCATGTAAATTATGTAGTGAAAAAGGCGTGGAAGGCATTGCACTTTCGTGATTAGAGTACTTAGGAAAGGAAGTGGACAATCAAGAGAATTAGGGTATACATCTCTTCGGTACATCCTATATAGGATCTGATCCTATATGTGGGTACCCACTATCGTTTAGGAGCAAATAGAAACTCTCGAAAAAGTACAAAACTATGCCGCCAAAATTTGTTAGGAGAGGACCGTTTCTAATTCTGAATCTCTATATCGTGGAAACCCTTTGGAAAACTGCCATGAGAGAATCGCGTCTTTGTGCGTTATTGACAAGCAATAAGGGGTGATCGTCCGTGGGATGAAGTTCGGGGCTAAGATTATTCAAAACCAACAATTACGTCGCGCGACAAGATTCATGGCTACAGAATTCGGCAAAGGAAAGCAGAGAACAGATGTATGTCAATTCTCATTTATTAACTAGAACCAATTACAAAATTGGAACGAATTATCTGCAAGCAGTGCTGGAGGACCTTTCCCTCACAATGTCAAAATGTTTAAATTAGAATTAAATCAATTGATAATTTTCCTTTAGAATATGTTGACCATTATTAAATTAAACTTTTTGTATTATTCTTGTTATTTTATATTAAGGTTAGCTTTAGCATAGGGTTAATACATTAATTTTATTTTTTACATTTAATTTTATTTTAATACATTAATTTATAAAATTGTATTCAGTAATGTTTGATGTTCATTTTGCGTATTTATTGTATTTATGTAGTTGTTGATGTTCGTTTTATGTACATTAATTGATTAGAAAACGCTACCACCGGAATTATTTCATGTATCGTAAGTATCGAAATAAATATTCTACTTTATTCTATACCGGCCTGCCCCATTTCGCTTCAATTTTCCCCATATAAGATGAGTACTTCTGTCACCCTCTTTCGAAATTTAAGAAGGTCCAGTATTTTCCGTACATAAGCATTTTCAGTTTCAGCAGATGCCATGATAATTTGATCATAATCATTATCGTCGGAAGACAAATCTAAATCAGAGATATCTTCATTTATAAGAAGTTATACAATTTGTGAAATATATCTGTATGAAAAATCTCATCGCGCATTTAGTGCGAAATTCGAAATTGTGAAATGATTCAGTAATTAAAAATATCAAACACAGCAAAAACGCTACATATTATATTTCCAGGAATAATTAGCTACTTGACTTTCAATGAAACTAACACAAATATTAAACGTATTTGTTTTGAGACCTGGTGGTTACGTTTGTGTACATCAATTTTCGGCAGGATTAGCAATTATACTGAAGTGTCTTTCTCAAAATGTTTTATACAGATAGTTCAAAAAAGACTCCCTAAAATTCATATCTATGATCTGACAATTCAAAGAGAATGAATTACATGAAAAAAATACGAGTATGTCGATCAATGTGTTGTTAATACGAGATGACGAGCGGAACCAACAATATAACGTAGATATAACAATCAACAATGATTAACAAGACAGCTTTAATAATAAATACCACTAAACAATAAACTATATAAACTAAACAAAGTGTCAAAATTGTTATGAAATTTAGTCTCCAGCGACGACTTAAAGAAAACCATGCACACAAGTGTAGCCACTAGGTCTGAAAGGATTAATGATATTGCATAAAATACACATAGAAAGAATAAACATCGATCATTCCTCATCTGTTGTTAATAAATCTAGACACTGAGAGGGAAATAAAGACACTCTCTCGTATCAGAGATTTTGTTAGTAGTAGCAGCGGGAATTTCTCAGAATTGCGGAGTTGCCAAGTCGTGTACAGTTAGCTGGCAATGTTGATGTCTGCGACAGGAGCAAAGGCCCAAGCGTTATTAAGAAATTCGGTAGATATATTATTAATTTCTATCATTTATAATTTCTAACATTTACTTAACATTATTTATTTAACTAAATACTAACAACTCTCATTATTTGGTATAGACAGTAGCAGAATTTCTTAGAAGTAGTCTACAAAACTTAGAATACATTTTATTATAAATACGTTAGGTCATTCAGTAATTAAAGAAACAAATTGGTCTAGAGAAAAAAAAAATGAGCAGAGCAAGTTTGGTAATTTTAGGACCTTAAGTTGGCAAACACAGGGATGAGCCCTGACCGTCTGGAGGATCAGTATTGTTGTGCTTATGACCTTGAAATTAAGCTGAACGATAGCAAGTCCACTTTAAAATTCCACATTGGTTGAACAACGTTCTGCGATTCGTTTCAAACTTGCTGAAGGTGGAAAACCAGCTAATATATATTCTAGAATGACTAAAGTATTTGATGAAAGTTGTAAGAACCCGTGAGAATACTTACAAGTGGGCAGAACAGTTCAAAAGTGGTCGAGGCTCAGTGATTGACAAGCATCGTTCTGGCCGCCAATGCAGGAAGTGTCATGTAAACTGTGTTTGGGGGCGCTTGTAATTTTTTTTATTATCACAAAGAACAGTCACTTCTGATTAGATATGCTTTTGGACAAGGTGACGCACGTCATGAGAGAGAGAAACGTCGTGGATCTCAAAGGAGAAGTGTGATTCTCCAACAAAAGAACGAACGTCCCCATACTGCTCAACAAAGCCTTGAAACAATCGACAAAATTGGTTGGGAGGTACTGCCTCATCCTCCTTTTAGCTCCGATTTAGTATCATATAATTTACATTTGTTGTGCACTGAAGGAGACATTACGTGGGACGCAGTTTCGGGATAAAGATGTCAAAAATTTGTGGAAAATTGGTTTTAACACCAAGATAAAAAGTTATTTGCAGCAATTATAAAAAAGCTGTTAACCCGTTGTAACAATTGCATAAATGTTGGTGGGGAATATATTAAAAAGCAGGAAATGTCGTGTTCTGTAGAAACAAACGTTTATTTCTCCATCGCAATTTGTCTCTTTAGTTATTGAAAGCCCCTCGTAATTCTATGTTTGACAGTGCGAAATTTAGGTAGATGCCAATATTTCGATTATGATTTTCGGTTCCAACATTTTCATTCCAATTTACAAATTTTGCTTGATGCCAATATTCAATAGAGCTAGTATCCTCATCAATTTCAAAAAAGCAGCTTAGATAAGCCAGATTACGAAACAATCCTATTACGTAACTCATTATTATTATGTACTTGGCGCGACAACCCGACAACAAAGGGATTCGGCCCACCGGCGACGTCCCTGGGGTTAGCACGTCGACATCCTCACGTCGTATTCCGATCTTCTCAATCTGAGAAGTGACTTTTCTCAGTACATTATACTGGGACATTGCAAGGGAAAAAAACGTACACACTATAGTCTTGCCTCGACCGGGAACGAACCTGCGGTGGCGCAGTGGAAAGCGAGTACGCCGACCAAGAGCTAGCCACGAGGCACAACAGACATTTATAGTAATAGAATATTTATGAGAAGAGTCAGTGTACCGGAAGATTACAAAAATTAGTTTGATAAGATGTACCCGCCAACTATATTGAACTCTTGGACATCCATTGAGCACATGGTGGAAACACATGGGTCAGTTACTCCGGCGCACCATTTTTTGCTCGTTATGCGCAACACCAGTTTGAGTCACGGACCACTAGACCACAACACGGGCACTCGGTTTGAATAGCCGGACTAGAAACTGGCCGGCATGTTGCATGGAGAACGAGGAATGTCGAGAAAACATTTTGAAAGTGGCATAAAGTGACAGTTTTCAACGGTAACCAACAAAAAATAACACGACGAATGTGTAAAAGATGCAATATTTAACCCTTTCACTGCTAACGACGCACCGGTGCGTCAGACTTCGCCGTGCCACCACTGCTAACGACGCACCGGTGCGTCGCGCTGCTCTTTCGGGTTCGGGTTCTCTCGGGTGTTGTGGAAGGCATGGAATACTTCAACTTCGTCAGTGCCAGGAAGCCTGTATCTGATAGAATGACGGAAAGTAAATATGCACCTTAGTAAGTATATAATAAACTAACAAACTGAGAGCACGTCCGAGAGAAGACCGCACGAAAAAGTATTCAGCACTGCGGAGCGGTCAGCGCGCCTAATGCGTAGCAGTGGAAAGGTTTAAAAGAAATGCTTCAATTACTTGTAAAAGGTGATAATTTGGCATCTGGCTAAGTTTATAATTCCCTCTAATATGTGACACAAAGTGGTTCCTGAAGCTCATTGGTTGAAGTCGGGATACCATGAGTAAGAGCTTCCCGTAATTGAGCTCCGGAGGAATCTAACGTATAACAATAATTTCAACGGTCGACTAAGAGATGGAGCCTCTACCACAAAACAAAATTAACCTCCAAGTTTCTAAACAAATCACAATTAATTATTTTTCGAAAACAAAAGGGAACGGTCGATAAACATCCGAATTATCCACGTTGCTAGTAAATATCAGGAGCAACTAATGCCTCTCACTAATGCATTCCAAGAGTTTAAAACGTTACTTCAAGCAATATGTGAAGGAAATTATTCAACAAGAAATTGAGGGAAAGAAGAACCTTGGAACAAGGAAAAAAGTTGAAGATAAAAGTTATATAGTAAAAAGTTTAGATAGTAAAATAGAGAAACGGAAGAAAGAACAGAAACGAAAATAGTGGTGTTACAGAATGGCACAGACTTTCTCGTATTAGTTTTCTATTTCCTTGGGTCTGGGCTCAGCTATTTGGAATTGCCACATACATGCCAACTGTCGATGCCCCAAAGTACTTTTTTGACATATTCTTAATTTTTCTCTTTCATTAGGTAGAACGGAAATATTAATGTTAGAATATTAAAGAACACAAAACTTCGTATTATGGGCATATTTGTTTTAAAAATTTGTAGCCAGTTTTCAAGAAAATGGCGTTTAAGCACACTAAAAATGAGAAACCTTTGAAGTCTTTTTTCCCAGAACATTTTTGAGTTACAAAAAACTTATAATACTTTTTAGCAAAAATGAAGCGGCGGCCGACCCTGTTCAAATAGCGCGGCAGTTATGGCCGTTGCCGCTTGACCGTTCCGAAAGGGTGAGGAGAGCGCGCCAGCGAGTGCGGTGAGCGCGGTCCATGGAATAGTCAGTGGGTAAGAGAACTCGGTAAGATACGGACAGACGCGTTGGCTGGAGTGATTTTGGAGAGTAATCTAGGGACTGAGGAAACGTTAAGTAT
>JAHLJT010008446.1:159849216-159877457 GCA_031308135.1 Acheta domesticus | reverse complement strand
AAAATATGTGCTTGTTCTAGGGACAGCATCGTTCGGATACTGGGATGGCAACGAGGCTCTGGATGTGCGGTGTTTTCCCCGCATTCGAACGGCACAACTACGCTTAGTTATCGAGAGCCAGGACCTGGGCCGACCGGATGCAGTTATTTTACACGTGGAACCAACGACTAAAAAGAAATGTAGATTATTTTATAGGTGACATTTACGAACTTGTAACAACAGCAACAAAAAGTTTCCTACTGCAAAATTAATCTTGAGTGTTTTATTGCGCAGAAGGGACGCTCGCTGGACCCGCATAGGCCTAATCAATGACGGCATGGATTGGGTGGCACGCAGGTTAGGTGCTCGGATGGTGGATTCCAACGCCTGGATTGCAGACGGCGACATGGACCGCGATGGCCTACACCTCAGTAGGAAGGGTACCTCAAAGCTGGGGCGCTTATTTACGAGATCAGCGCAAAAGCGGTCTCAGCGACCCTGGGAGCAGCTGAGAAAAAAAGCGATGGACATAGGTGAGGAAAGTCTCTGGTATTGCTGCAGGTAAACTGTCGAAGTACTGCTAACAAAAGCTTAAGCTTTTGGAATCTGGTGGAAATATGCAATGCCGATATTATTATAGGAACGGAATTATGGCTTAATGTGGACATCTCAAGTGCGGAGATATTTAGGGGAGACTACGTAGTGTTTAGAAGAGGTCGGGGTAGTCGCGGTGGGGTGTTTATTTGCGTAAAAAAATGCTTTAAATCCGTAGAATTGTGGTCGATCTAGAGTGTGAAATGATTGCAGTTGAAGTTCATGGTAAAAAAGATCGAGATACATGGGAAATAATAGGAATGTATCGACCTCCACTGGAAAATATGAACATCTTGCAGAAACTTGTAGAAAGAACGCGCGTTAGTATCAAGAGAACAGATCTAATTTACCCCAAATTCTGGAAGGTGAAGTGACGGAGGGGACAGGGCGCAGACGATGGTAAACGAACTAGTTTGGACAAATAACCTAGTGCAGGTAGTAAGGCAGCCAACAAAAAATAATGCCTTTTAAGACATATTTTTGAGGCGTCCGGAGGGTTCCCTTACTAGTTGCAAGGTAGTTCCAGGTGTAAGCGACCACTCGGATGTGTGTCTAAAAGTGAAAGGAAACTGTACGCCGCACAGAACTGAGCGTAAGAAAATTTACTTGTACCATAAAGTTGACGCGGCCAACTTACTAACGTATTTAGTCGATAATTATTCCACATGGGCGGGAATTGGTAGTTCTGTAGAGGAAGTTTGGAATAATTTTAAGAAAATCATTGATATGTGTATGCATCTCTACGTACCGTTTAAAACCGTAACAATAATCCCGATTCAGAATATTATAATAATCGGATACGAAAGTTAAAAAGCAAAGCAAGGCGGGCATATGGGAAAAGAAAAATCAGTGACCAACATTATGGGAAATTTAAGAAACTAACGAGAAAACTATTGGAGGCGAAAGTATTTGCAAAGGAAGTATATATGGAAATGATTCTTACTGATGGAAATAAAAGTTGGAGGCAATTTTTTTAAGTACGTACGAAGGCGCAAGGAAAATCGCGAAAAAAATCCCGTCGTTAAGAAACAGTAGTAATAACATGGTGGTAAACGAAAAACAAAAAGTAAATATATTTAACCAAATTTTTCTTGTTAGTTATACAGGTAAAAGGAAGATCGTCCGTAAACGAATGCGGAGAACATTTGTACTAAATCCGAGCACACTTAGGAAAAGAATTGTCAAAATAGGTATAATAAATCACAGGTCCGGACGGAATTTCGGGGGAAATTCTCAAATTAGGAGGAGAAGCTATGGTATAGTACCTATAACGGCTTTTCGAGATATCAATGAACAATTCATGTATTCCTCGGGATTGGAAAGAGGGGCCATAGTGGTCCCAATTTTGAAAGGACTCTCGCGTTAAAATGTCGAAAATTATCGCCCTGTAAGTCTAACGTCTGTAGTGTGTAAGCAAATGGAACATTTGGTGGCAGAATACTTACGCGGAATTTGGGATAAGAATAATATAATTTACGAAGGCCAACACGGTTTTAGAAAAGATTATTCATGTGAGAGTCGGGTCGTCGCAGTCGGTCAGGACATTGCTGATTCTCTCGATAAAGGTTCCATTGTTCATGCAATTATCATAGATTTCACAAAAGCGTTCGACCTCGTTCCCCATGATAAATTAATACAAAAAAATAGTAAGCATATACAGAAGAATTGCTCTCTGCATTCGAGAATTTCTCAGCTCGCGTACTAAACGGGTGCGAATTGGAGCTAATTTCACTTCGAGAGCAGAAGTAACGTCCGGAGTGCCACAGGGAAGTGTGCTAGGTCCGTTTTTATTCGTAGCGTATATTAATGATATTGGCTGGGAATTGAATCAAAAATACATCTTTTTGCAGATGATTGTATAATTTATCGGGAAATTAAGAACACAAATGTTACAAAAATATTGCAGGCTGATTTAGATAAGCTAGAATCATGGGCTACCACAAATAAAATGATATTAAATCCCTGTAAGTGCAAGTTTATCAGATTCGCGCGTTTTAGAAAGACAGACGACGTGAAATATAAATTAGGAAATCAGGATATTCCGAGGACTAAATGCTGTAAATATTTGGGAATTGTACTAAATGAGGATCTGGAATGGGCAGATCATGTAAATTATGTAGTGAAAAAGGCGTGGAAGGCATTGCATTTTGTGATTAGAGTACTTAGGAAAGGAAGTGGAAAATCAAGGAAATTAGGGTACACATCTTTAGTACATCCGATATAGGAATATGACTCTATATGTGGGGACCCATATCGTTTAGGGCAAATAGAATCTCTCGAAAAAGTACAAAAATATGCCGCAAAATTTGTTAGGAGAGGACGTTCTAATTCTGAATTTATATCGTGGGAACCCTTGGAAAAAACGCTGAGAGAAATCGCGTCTTTGTGCGTTATTGAAAGCAATAAGGGGTGATCGTCCGTGGGATGAAGTTCGGGCAAGATTAGCAAAACCAACATACGTCGCGCGCAAAGATCATGGCTTCAAAATTCGGCAAAGAAAGCAGAGAACAGATGTAGGTAAATTCTCATTTATTAATAGAACCATACAAAATTGGAACAAATTACCTGCAGCAGTGCTGGAGACTTTCCCTCAGAATGTCAAAAATTTTAAAATTAGATTAAATAAATTGTAATTTTCTTTAGAATATGTTGACATTAAAATTAACTTTTTTGTATTATTCTAGTTATTTTATGTTAAGGTTAGCTTTATCATAGGGTTAATACATTAATTTTATTTTTTACATTTAATTTTATTTTAATACATTAATTTATAAAATTGTATTCAGTAATGTTTGATGTTCATTTTGCGTATTTATTGTATTTATGTAGTTGTTTGATGTTCGTTTTATGTACATTAATTGATTAGAAAACGCTACCACCGGAATTATTTCATGTATCGTAAGTATCGAAATAAATATTCTACTTTATTCTATACCGGCCTGCCCCATTTCGCTTCAATTTTTCCCCATATAAGATGAGTACTTCTGTCACCCTCTTTCGAAATTTAAGAAGGTCCAGTATTTTCCGTACATAAGCATTTTCAGTTTCAGCAGATGCCATGATAATTTGATCATAATCATTATCGTCGGAAGACAAATCTAAATCAGAGATATCTTCATTTATAAGAAGTTATACAATTTGTGAAATATATCTGTATGAAAAATCTCATCGCGCATTTAGTGCGAAATTCGAAATTGTGAAATGATTCAGTAATTAAAAATATCAAACACAGCAAAACGCTACATATTATATTTCCAGGAATAATTAGCTACTTGACTTTCAATGAAACTAACACAAATATTAAACGTATTTGTTTTGAGACCTGGTGGTTTACGTTTGTGTACATCAATTTTCGGCAGGATTAGCAATTATACTGAAGTGTCTTTCTCAAAATGTTTATACAGATAGTTCAAAAAGACTCCCTAAAATTCATATCTATGATCTGACAATTCAAAGAGAATGAATTACATGAAAAAAATACGAGTATGTCGATCAATGTGTTGTTAATACGAGATGACGAGCGGAACCAACAATATAACGTAGATATAACAATCAACAATGATTAACAAGACAGCTTTAATAATAAATACCACTAAACAATAAACTATATAAACTAAACAAAGTGTCAAAATTGTTATGGAAATTTAGTCTCCAGCGACGACTTAAAGAAAACCATGCACACAAGTGTAGCCACTAGGTCTGAAAGGATTAATGATATTGCATAAGAATACCATAGAAAGAATAAACATCGATCATTCCTCATCTGTTGTTAATAAATCTAGACACTGAGAGGAAATAAAGACACTCTCTCGTATCAGAGATTTTGTTAGTAGTAGCAGCGGGAATTTCTCAGAATTGCGGAGTTGCCAAGTCGTGTACAGTTAGCTGGCAATGTTGATGTCTGCGACAGGAGCAAAGGCCCAAGCGTTATTAAGAAATTCGGTAGATATATTATTAATTTCTATCATTTATAATTTCTAAACATTTACTTAACATTATTTATTTAACTAAATACTAACAACTCTCATTATTTGGTATAGACAGTAGCAGAATGTCTTAGAAGTAGTCTACAAACTTAGAATACATTTTATTATAAATACGTAGGTCATTCAGTAATTAAAGAAACAAATTGGTCTAGAGAAAAAAAAAATGAGCAGAGCAAGTTTGGTAATTTTAGGACCTTAAGTTGGCAACACAGGGATGAGCCCTGACCGTCTGGAGGATCAGTATTGTTGTGCTTATGACCTTGAAATTAAGCTGAACGATAGCAAGTCCACTTTAAAATTCCACATTGGTTGAACAACGTTTCTGCGATTCGTTTCAAACTTGCTGAAGGTGGAAAACCAGCTAATATATATTCTAGAATGACTAAAGTATTTGATGAAAGTTGTAAGAACCCGTGAGAATACTTACAAGTGGGCAGAACAGTTCAAAAGTGGTCGAGGCTCAGTGATTGACAAGCATCGTTCTGGCCGCAAATGCAGGAAGTGTCATGTAAACTGTGTTTGGGGGCGCTGTAATTTTTTTATTATCACAAAGAACAGTCACTTCTGATTAGATATGCTTTTGGACAAGGTGACGCACGTCATGAGAGAGAAACGTCGTGGATCTCAAAGGAGAAGTGTGATTCTCCAACAAAAGAACGAACGTCCCCATACTGCTCAACAAAGCCTTGAAACAATCGACAAAATTGGTTGGGAGGTACTGCCTCATCCTCCTTTTAGCTCCGATTTAGTATCATATAATTTACATTTGTTGTGCACTGAAGGAGACATTACGTGGGACGCAGTTTCGGGGATAAAGATGTCAAAAATTTGTGGAAAATTGGTTTTAACACCAAGATAAAAAGTTATTTGCAGCATTATAAAAAAGCTGTTAACCCGTTGTAACAATTGCATAAATGTTGGTGGGGAATATATTAAAAAGCAGGAAATGTCGTGTTCTGTAGAAACAAACGTTTATTTCTCCATCGCAATTTGTCTCTTTAGTTATTGAAAGCCCCTCGTAATTCTATGTTTGACAGTGCGAAATTTAGGTAGATGCCAATATTTCGATTATGATTTTCGGTTCCAACATTTTCATTCCAATTTACAAATTTGCTTGATGCCGAATATTCAATAGAGCTAGTATCCTCATCAATTTCAAAAAGCAGCTTAGATAAGCCAGATTACGAAACAATCCTATTACGTAACTCATTATTATTATGTACTTGGCGCGACAACCCGACAACAAAGGGATTCGGCCCACCGGCGACGTCCCTGGGGTTAGCACGTCGACATCCTCACGTCGTATTCCGATCTTCTCAATCTGAGAAGTGACTTTTCTCAGTACATTATACTGGGACATTGCAAGGAAAAAAACGTACACTATAGTCTTGCCTCGACCGGGAAACGAACCTGCGGTGGCGCAGTGGAAAGCGAGTACGCCGACCAAGGAGCTAGCCACGAGGCAACAACAGACATAGTATAAGAATAATTTATGAGAAGATCAGTGTACCGGAAGATTACAAAAATTATTTGGATAGATGTACCCGCCAACTATATTGAACTCTTTGACAATCCATTGAGCACATGGTGGAAACACATGGGTCAGTTACTCCGGCGCCACCATTTTTTGCTCGTTATGCGCAACACCAGTTTGAGTCACGGACCACTAGACCACAACACCGGGCAAACTCGGTTTGAATAGCCGGACTAGAAAACTGGCCGGCATGTTGCATGGAGAACGAGGAATGTCGAGAAACATTTTGAAAGTGGCATAAAGTGACAGTTTTCAACGGTAACCAACAAAAAAATAACACGACGAATGTGTAAAAGATGCAATATTTAACCCTTTCACTGCTAACGACGCACCGGTGCGTCAGACCTTCGCCGTGGCCACCACTGCTAACGACGCACCGTGCGTCGCGCTGCTCTTTCGGGTTCGGGTTCTCTCGGGTGTTGTGGAAGGCATGGAATACTTTCAACTTCGTCAGTGCCAGGAAGCCTGTATCTGATAGAATGACGGAAAGTAAATATGCACCTTAGTAAGTATATAATAACTAACAACAACTGAGAGCACGTCCGAGAGAAGACCGCACGAAAAAGTATTCAGCACTGCGGAGCGGTCAGCGCGCCTAATGCGTAGCAGTGAAAGGGTTAAAAGAAATGCTTCAATTACTTGTAAAAGGTGATAATTTGGCATCTGGCTAAGTTTATAATTCCCTCTAATATTGTGACACAAAGTGGTTCCTGAAGCTCATTGGTTGAAGTCGGATACCAATGAGTAAGAGCTTCCCGTAATTGAGCTCCGGAGGAATCTAACGTATAACAATAATTCAACGGTCGACTAAGAGATGGAGCCTCTACCACAAAACAAAATTAAACCTCCAAGTTCTAAACAAATCACAATTAATTATTTTTCGAAAACAAAAGGGAACGGTCGATAAACATCCGAATTATCCACGTTGCTAGTAAATATCAGGAGCAACTAATGCCTCTCACTAATGCATTCCAAGAGTTTAAACGTTACTTCAAGCAATATGTGAAGGAAATTATTCAACAAGAAAATTGAGGGGAAAGAAGAACCTTGGAACAAGGAAAAAAGTTGAAGATAAAAATGTTATATAGTAAAAAGTTTAGATAGTAAAATAGAGAAACGGAAGAAAGAACAGAAACGAAAATAGTGGTGTTACAGAATGGCACAGACTTTCTCGTATTAGTTTTCTATTTCCTTGGGTCTGGGCTAGCTATTTGGAATTGCCACATACATGCCAACTGTCGCTGCCCAAAGTACTTTTTTGACATATTCTTAATTTTTCTCTTTCATTATGGTAGAACGGAAATATTAATGTTAGAATATTAAAGAACACAAAAACTTCGTATTATGGCAATTTTGTTTTAAAAATTTGTAGCAGTTTTCAAGAAAATGGCGTTTAAGCACACTAAAAATGAGAAATTTGAAGTCTTTTTCACAGAACATTTTTGAGTTTACAAAAAACTTATAATACTTTTTAGCAAAATGAAGCGGCGGCCGACCCTGTTCAAATAGCGCGGCAGTTATGGCCGTTGCCGCTTGACCGGTTCCGAAAGGGTGAGGAGAGCGCGCCAGCGAGTGCGGGAGCGCGGTCATGGAATAGTCAGTGGGTAAGAGAACTCGGTAAGATACGGACAGACGCGTTGGCTGGAGTGATTTTGGAGAGTAATCTAGGGACTGAGGAAACGTTAAGTATAATATTGGACATTGGAAATAGTAATAACAGTGTGTAGATGAATACGATGAATATTCGACAGCTAACCGGAGTTCGAAATATGAAGAACTGAGCAAGTGCGAAATATCAGTTGGGAAACTATTTTCGCCACGTGTCGGTGCATGTGATTATAAAACATTCGGCGAGGACTGGAAATTGACTACTTATGAGCAGTGTGTCCACCGACTAGACAGTGTGAAAGGGATGGACAAAATAAACATGAATAGTGCTTGGAAGAGATGTGTTTTGGAGGGAGCATTGTACGGAGGCGCGTGGGCCCCGAGTTGCAAGCAGCGGCGTCCGGCCGTGGCTCCGGGTAACGACGCCGACCGAGGGCAGCCGAGCAATGCCGATCGGAAGGGGGGACGGCGCCTCGCCTGGAAGCTAAATGAATCGCCCACATAAAATATCAGGTTTTCTTTTTCCCTTTGTGTATGGAATAGTGTTTAAGAATACAGAGGAGGTGTGGTTGTGATTTGTTAGCAGTCAATATTAGAAAGTGGAAAGTGCAGTTGTAATTTGTTAAAGGTTAATATTAGAAAAAGGAAGTGTAGTTGTGATTTGTTAGCAGTTAATATTAGAAACAAGGAAAGCGCAGCTGTGATTTGTTAACATGTAATATTAGAAAAGGAGAGAAGTCTCACACCGAGTGTATGAATCGCTGTAAAATAAAGTATTGTCCAGGTTCTTTATATTTCAGCGTGTGTGTATTTCTGATGAATGTGCCAAAACCCGGAGTCCATTCGCGAACAAAGATCACCTGTCCCACCCATAAAAACATTGTTGAAATGAACTCGAAAAAGGGACGTTTCAATATATATATATATATATATATATATATATATATATGGTGTGTTCCGGTATCACGTAACTTTAGCACCTCCTGTAACTTCTTTGAACGGCTGAAGTTATTGCAATGCAGTTTTTACAGAAGTGCATGAGGGAAAGGTTGTGTACATACAGAAACAGGTTCATACATGTATTCATTTCTATTTAGCACTTATATATATGAATATCTTCAGCCGTTCAAAAACGTGTATATATATATTATATATATATATATATATATATATATATAAAATTATAATTACACTGACTTATTTGCGGAGAATTCCCGTTACAATTTATCATTTTCATTACAGAATATTATTCGTAAGTTATTCGTTTCATTAGTAGGGAATGGCTAAAAATAGATGAAATATGTAAATATGAAGTTAATTTTATAAAATATGGAGTTAAATATGAACTTAGTACGAAAACTAGTGGTGCCTCAACAGCACGGTCTTTCCTGCCTTTTAAATTGGTAATCTAATATTACTATATTACTGATATCACAATTTTTGTGAACTTTCGTTACCAGTGGCGGGCAAGTACTTTAAATTTAATGTTGAAGTTCATCGCAAAAAATACATTATATATAAGTATTTAAATACATACGCAACGTACATTAGGATTTGATGTGATAATACATTAGTATTTCTCTATTTCTGTAGATTGCAACCGTCAATTTCTCCATATATTGTAACTGTATGTAGAATTCACTATTCTACGCGTATCGTTCATTAAGATTTTAGTTACAATTATTGCAACAATCGAGACAATACTATTTCAGATTACGTTCGGAATTTGTTGCTACGTATTTAAGTTATGGCAACCTAAATCATTCATCAATCCGTCCAGAACGGACACCCAGTTTATTTACAAGAATTTGGATTAGCATATTCATGGGTATCGACAAGAAGCCATAGATAACAATTTGTAACTATTTATTTTGTCAAAAACAGTTAAAACTGTATATGAACGTATGGAGAAAGAGATTAACTGCGCACATTTTCTTGAAGCCCAGAATAAAAAAAATTTAAAAAGCAAAATTAGCAACATTTGAAAAACTAGAACAAGAATTTAGAAAAATTATTATTTTAGAAAAAGAAAAATTCGAAAAATTTTTGTTCCCGATTTCTAGAAAATCAATTTCAACGGTAAATGAACTGCTGATTTGATTTTCTGAATTGCTAACAAAATAGTAACGAACATCAGTTCTACTCCTAACACTAAAGGAAAAGGAGTGCTCAACAAAACGTGCGCACATTTACACCCAACAAGATACATTTACGTCCAGAAGCAAAACAAAGGGCCATCTCAGCATTTGCTCAATGGATCAGGGAAACTGGACAAAAACCTGAACGAGATGGTTTTAATTCTTTATTGTCATCTGGCAATGCGTTGTAAAGTAGATGTATTGTATACGGATTTCTTGAACTGAGAAGTTGATACTGACACTTGTGTTGTAATTATAAATATCAATATTGGGTGAAAATATGTTCCCTCCGTTAAGTAGGTCATTTTTGACAAATATTACAGAATCGTAAATAAATTGGCAAGGCAATGGTAAGATTCCAAGCTCAAATGACAAGAGGCTGGCAGGGATGACGTGGAAGGCATTCATTATGCGAATAATTTTCTTTTGCAATCTGAAGGTCTGAGTACTACAGGATAAGCTTCCCCAGAATATTATGCTCTATCTCAGGCGGGAATGTACCCTCGGTCTTACAAAATATGGGCGATGTCCTGAGCCGATATTTACCATAGTTTGCATACCCCTGCCCCGCCCTACGGGATGGAGCTGACCAATCCGCTTTAGCTTTATTTCAGAGAGGCGGGGACTATTCATCATGAACATTACAAAATTGCGGCAATCGCGAGTTATATTATGGTAAATATTTGAAAGTAATTGTTGAAGCAACGAACAGTTTTACATAAGTTGTAGTATATACATTTAATTACATAAATAAAGGCCTGCAATTTCCTAGTAAATATACATTTCAAAACAATTTTAATACGCTTTTTTTGCAAAAAATATATCCATATCTACATTTCATCGTTTATTATAGTAATATTTAATATACAATGTAAATAATTTGTCACAGTAAACTGCCTAATCTAGTTATTTTATTAGAAAACATAAATAACTTAAAAAAATACGTTTTAGAGTCAGTTGCAAAACACGTCTTCGAGGTAGCAGCTTTTACCTTGGTACTGGTATGTTGTCTGGTCCAGGACTGGTATTTTTACTCATTTTTAGAGCTGACGGTAATTCACTCATATTAAAGAGTGAGTTGAGAGAAGCTGATGTAGGAGTGGAGTTATCGCCATTGAAATCATTCAGTATATTGACTTCTGTATCTTCACAGTAATTTTTGTATTGTAAAAACTCATCTGTGTAATTCTTGTTGCTGGAGTTACTTGCAAATGTATGTGCCAATGTATTAGCAATATCTGTTGGTGAAGTTGTGAGATTGCCTTCCATATTAATTATAGTTTTGGGAGTCCATGATGAATAGTTTCCATGAAAGCGCTTAAAACATTTCCAGGTGTTCATTGATGTATTTTGATTAAAGGAGAGTAACAAATTTTACCACGATTTTCTGTAACTCTCTTTTATGGTTTTCCTGGCTTTCGCCCGTGCTTTATAAAAAATTATTCTATTTTCTTCTGTTCTATGTTTTTTATATTGTTAAAGGCCTTCTTTTTTTCTTTTATAGTTAGTTCACAATTTTGCATTGAATTAGATTGGAATTTTACTCTAGGTAGGTTAGTATCTGCAGCTTGACATATAATATTTGTAAATGCTTGTAGTACTTGGGTCAATTGATAACTGAGTATTGGTTGATATCGGTTCAAGATTTTTAATTTGTTGACTTATATGATTTGTGTATAAGGACCAATCAGTAATGTTTAACCGCCATTTAATTGGTTGATAGAATTTTTCATGGGTTGTTGGTTACCAATGTCATTAATATTGGGTAATGGTCACTATCATATAAACAATCTATTGAACACCATTGTATGTTGCAAACAAGAGATGTGCTACAGATTGAAAGATCGATAGCACTTTGAAGGCCAGATCTTGCTGAAAAGTATGTTGGAGTTCCATCATTTAATAACATCATTTCAGTGTCTTCTAGAATTTGTTCAATAATCTTACCACTTTTATCGGTATGGTTAGATCCCCATAAGTTGTTATGGCTATTGAAATCTCCTACTAAAATAAATGGTTTAGGAAGTTGTTTGATCAGGTTTTCAACATCTTCTTGTATTATGCGATGGCTGTTTGGTAAATAAATGTTACATATATTGATATTATATGGGAGGTTAGTTTTGATAGCAATTACTTCATAATTTGATTGTAAGGTAATTGTTTGGGCTTGAAAGTTATTTTTAATCAGGATGGCAACTCCTCCACTGGCATGTACAAAATTTGAACGGTTTGTTTGATAGCAGTTGTAACCTTTTAATTTAGGAGTTTGATTGCTTTTCAAGTTGGTTTCCTGGAGACATATTACAGTTGGATTATATTTATTTTGAAGTAACTTAAGATATTCAAATCTTGTATACAATCCATTAATGTGTCATTGAATTATATTAAAAATATTATTTGAATTTAATAATAGCGGCTTGTTCTTTTGATGGAAAGACGTCTGATGTAGTTGCATTAGAATAAGATTTTCTTACTTGGGTATGTTGGTTACTGGTGCTACTGCATGTTGTGGATGAATTGTTGACTGAGGATTCTTCTGCTGTTGTTTTGATGTTCATCTCCGGTGCACTTTCTTGAGGGTTGTTGGTTCGGTTGGAGGTTAGGTTTCTCTTGTTGTCAAAAGAAGCCACATTTAACAGATTATAAACTGCAATTGCAGTTCTTATCTGTTATCTTGATAACTAAACCGGGCGATGAAGTTATATTTATGTACAAAAAGTTTGTGGATTACTAGCACACTATAACAATTAGAAATATTTCGGTACGACTCTCGATGCTGTATACGCACGGCCGTTAATTTTCTTATTTTCTGTAATATTTTGTGACAACGAAACTTGGCACTACTCACCTCTAGCTAATATTTCACCCTAACTTTCAGATTACAACTCATTGAAAGTCTTGCTGTCAAAGATAAGACGAAGGAGAGGGCCATTGGAGGATTATGTATATTTTAGAGGGTTGATGTAGCTAAATAAGTGGAAGTTGTGCAAATTAGTCCCATTATTGCAATGTAATGTGTAATAAGAATTTGTGGTAGTTAATGTTTACCTAAGACACGAAAAATTCAATGAGAGACTTGAAATACTCACGGATTTTCTGCAGTTGAAGACGCCGAATAAAATTCAATCTTTCGCAATTTTCAAAAATTCAGTGTTAACCGTGAAAATCGGACCTGTGCCACCTTAATATACGTATTTTCCTCTATTCTTACAAAAAATTTAGAGAAAAAAAATTTGGAGCCGTTTTTGAGAAAATGTTGAAAATGTCCAGGTAGCTTCACGTAAAGTACCTCCAAAAATTAATGAATGTTTCCCAAAATCTCAGAGCTTTGACTCAGCCCAAATGGACAGGGATTTCTGCAATTTTGAAAAAATCTTATGCATTGTTTAGGCGCTATTCACATATACCGGACGGACGGACAGACGGACGGACGTTTTGCTTTCAATTGTTTTTTATCAAGGACTTACAAAACAGGGATTCTGGCTACACTACCGGTTAGGGGATGTTTTTTCTAATTTATCAATTGTATTTATACCCTCTTTAGTGATCACGACCCGGCAACGAATTTTTTCCTTCCCAAAATTCGCATTTTTTTCGCGCAACATTACATAACGTTCTCTACACTATCTATATTACTTCGTATACACGTACGTATACGTCAAAATAAAAAAAATGTTATCAGGGAATTTCAAACCTCCAGCAATGATGCAAAACTAGATATGTTAAATTTCTTCGAAGAAAAATTGCATGCAAAATTGTAAAAGTCATCTCTATTTAAAAAAAAGTATCACAACGTCTTATATTACCAAAGTTAAAATCCTGTAAAACAAGCATGAGATAATGAAAAACAAAAACAAACAAACTCAAAGGCAGCCTGGTATATACAAGTATAAGTCACGATCGCACAGTTAAGGAAAGAGAAATTCGGAGAAAAATATCAGAAGTTGCCAATGAAGAAAGAAACTAGTCGTGCTTCCAACGCACATACTTTCTCGCACTGCTTCTATATGGTCCTAAATGCTACTCCACTACTTCATAAACCAGCAAATGTGTATTCTACCAGCAAACGTTTTCCGTACCCGATACTCAAAGTTAACGAACCGGTACTTATACCATTAAGTCACACTAGCACTGCATGGGACGAACAGAGCCACAAAGAATCAAACCGACCTAAAAAATGGTAAATGCAGGATAAAGAAACAATTGATACGATTGTACATAGACTTTACAAATCCAAGGAGAGACTTGGAGAAAATTGTTAAAAGTTAAAAATTTGAACAAATATATACAGAATGAAGAAATGCATATATATATATATATATATATATATATATATATATATATATATAGAAGAAATGGTTTCACATGGTTTTAAATAAAGTTCATAGAATTCTCAATTATTTCCTGTGACAACATAGTATTTTGACAAATAATATTCCGCGACCAGGACACGAACCGCCGAAGCTCTCCGCAGAAGACGTATACCAAACCTCGCTGAGTAACGACTGCAACCACAACGGATAGGCATGACATTTACACTAATAAAATAGTAATATATTACGGTAATTTCATTTCTCGCATTAGGAAACGAAAAAATACAGAGAATGTAAAAAAATGTCCTATAGGCGCTCAGGGAAGGTATCTAGGAATATCATCATTCATAACACAAAAACAAGTTCAATTTAGAGATTAGAAAACTAAGACCTCCGATAAAGTCTGCACCACTAGTTATATAGCACCACTAGTTTTTTCTAAATTTAGCAACAGGTTTTATCCACTGTTTCGTTACCAGACCCCTGATATAAGAGTTTTTCTGGCGAAAATTCCCCGTTTTCCGGCGCACGATTACTTAACTTTCCCTTCTTACGAAGTAGTCGTAAGACGAGAAAGTAGTAATAATTTTGGAACCGTTAGGGATAAGTAAATTCATCACATTAGTTCTGGTTATATTGTATTTCAATTTAACGTTGAAATACTCATAATTTTACCTAAATTGGTTCATACAGGTATACACTAGACAACGATTGATTTGACATGTCATACGCTTCAGAAATCGAATAACAGAGTTGAAATATTGTTTAAAAGATGCAGTTTGGGAAAACACAGACGATTCCTGTCTATGTATCTGCATTGATTCTATTCGTGAGTAGAAGTACTTCAAATGATTTTCAATTAATTTCCTACACTCTTCAATGTTTTTTCCTGCAACATCACATTCATCAAATTAAAATCCCCACCTGGGGATCGAACCCGACATCTTCCGAACTGAAGAGCTCAACCCCCAGTCGCTTTAACCATCTGCGCCACGGGAGTGACACGCGGACAAACTGCTTATATTTTAATTATTTATCATATTAAGTCTGTAAATATTTAAATCATTTCATTGTATTTAACTTGGTCCAATTATGATTGAAACATACTTATTTTTTTAATAAATATAAACTTTAATGTAAATACATCAAGTAGCAACAGCATCAAGGTTTCTTTACCTCATCATCTGGCTAGAAGAATACAAATAATGAAATTTGATTAACTGAAAATAATTTTTAAAACAATTTTGTTTGTTTTTCTCTTCAAAATAAACATATGGAGCTTACCTTATATTCATTTTAAATCACAAACATTGACAATTCCAAGACAAAATAATTTATTACATAAATAATTTGTAACCAAGGAAGGGAACCATGGTATCATCAATAAATGGGTATGTTTTGGGGATATAAACAATCTTACTAATCTAATCTATATAAACATTTTTGAGGAGTTTTTGAGGAATTTTTTTGTTTACTGCGAATTTTAATGTATGCGGTATATTTTAATGCATATATACCAGGTTTTTGTGGAGAAGTGGATTGAAGTCAGATCTTTTCGTGTATTTCTCTTGCAACTTAGAAGTGGCTTTCTTCTGACAACGCGGGTATGGAAATTTAACTTCCTTAGTACCCTTCGCACGGTTTCGGGATTTACTTTCTTGCCAATGCCAATTTATAACTGTGGAATAACGTTTGGTGCATAAATACGAGGGTCCTTCTTTATTGTTTTCACAACAAGATTCGCTTCTCGATCAGAAAGTCTTCGGACGTTCTCCTCCGGGTTGCAGTTCAATCGCCTTTTAATTGATGTACCATGAGATTATGCCACTCTTTGTGCTTTTTTCATTAATGGCATTTTGCAAAATATTTTGCATTATTAACCCTTTGCATGATAGTAAATAACCAGTTGACGCTGCTCAAACTTGGTGCTTTTTCCTCAACGATTCATTTCGCTTAAATGTTAGGTTCCCAGTATCTGGTTCATCAACTGAAAGGTGACCTTAATTTGTTTTATTTTTGGTGATAGGATAAGTTATATACATTTCCTTTCGATATGCACAGTCAGTAAAAATATATAATTGCATGACGTTCCGCGGTCATAATAATAATAATAATAATTATTATTATTATTATTATTTTTATAACAACATTAAAACACAACATACTCGCCAACAAAAAACACTAAATTAATAATTTGTATATATTAGAGCTTATAATTTGAAATAAAATGCATTTTAAATCAGTAAAATCTAAAGTAAGTAAATATTGTGCATTTTAAGTGAAGATTACCATATGAACCCATTGCAGTCCCATTTTTAAATTTGCACCATCTGTTTGGAAACATATAAGGATTATTTTAGAATATTTTCAATTTTTTTGAAGATGAGCATTTTGAAAAAACTCAAATCAAAATTTTGAATTCAAATTTGAAACACTTTTTGAATGCAACCCCTATTGAGTTGTATACCATATAAAAGGTCATCAATAACGCTGCAAAATGACACCTGTTCCAGCTCTCTATCTCAATTTGGTGAGGTTCTACATCGATTTAAAAATTTTCGGGAACCCAATTTTGCAAACTTTTACATGCCCGTATTTCACAAACAGGTGGAAATATTTTACTCAAAAATTTCACAACGTTTCGGAGATATTTTGTCTCCATCATCAGGTACAAAATATCTCCGAAACGTTGTGAAACTCCAACCTGTAACACTTCAACTTCATTAAATATATTTTATTTTCACATGATATGATTGTCTATAATTAATGGAACCTTTCTTGATGCAATGAAGAATAGACAATCAATAAAAAGTATTATAATTGTGTTGATTTAATATGGAATGACCCTGTATCTTAGACCCCATATATCTGCAGCGTATAGCACATTAGATGCTACCATTGAATCGAAAAGTTTCCTATCAGCCACCCATCATTTCCACTTTATATTAAGATTTTCCAGACTGAACCTAATGCCTTTTTTTCCTTTAGCAGCTGCGTAATTGAATGGCCCTGACGTCGTGAATTGGATATCCTAATACGTGTACTGCTTGACTATTTCTATAATTTCTCTTCTATATTTCACCGGACTCACTGATATTATTATACCTGTCTTTTTGAATTTCTTTATTTTTTTGAAATTAACTTCAAGGGAGTTTTTTGACAATACTTGGATAGCGAGTCTACCTTGTGTTGAAGACCCATCACATCGGTTGCCAGGATAATCAAATCACCAGCAAAAATAATGTCAGCTTTTATCTCTATGTCTTCATTCACGAAGAAAATGGAAATGTCTCGAAGGTAAAGAGCAAAGAGCAAACGAACCACCTTGTAGTACCCCTTGTTTTACGTCTATCGAATTGGTAGTAGAATGGGTGTTGACACTTACTTTTATTGATGCTCTTCCATTAAGATTCTGAAGAATCTTTATACGAGGGTAATCCCAAAAGTAAGGTTTCCTATTTTTTTATAACTACAGAACTCTGTTTGTGTGGCAGTTGGTCACACTGATACGAAGAGTGCTTCCCGCCCTGTGTGTGAAGATGCGCACGCAGCGCTGAGGCGCTCAGTCTCGGCTTGGGAGCCGTTGACAACGAAACTCCCGTTGGATGTTACCGCCAAGTGCGAATTGCGCGCAGTTATTCGGTTTTTGAAAGCAAAGGGCACTGCGCCTCAAACGGGCCATTCAGAACCGGAGAAGAGGAATGTTGAGCAAGGGCGTACACATTCTCCATGACAACGCTCGCCGACACGTCGCTCGGCAAACAGTTGTTCTCCTGCAACAGTTTCCGTGAAACATCATCACCCACCCACCCTATAGTGCCGACTTGGCGTCCAGTGACTATCACCTGTTCCCTAAGTTGAAAGAACATTTGGCCGGAAAGCGATTCAGGTCCGACGACGAGGTGAAAGAAGAGGTGCAGAACTTTCTGAACAGCATGGCGGCGAGCTGGTATGACATGGGCATAAAGAAACTGTCACAGCATCTACAAAAAATGCATCGACAGAAATGGCGATTATGTCGAAAAATAGATAAATGTTCAAGGTGTAAACTGATGTAAACCATCGTGGAAATAAACAGGTCTATGTACTTACAGAAAAATAGGAGACCTTACTTTTGGGATTACCTTCGTAATAATGCTGCTTACCCAGATTCATGTAGTGGTTCCCATAGAATATTGTGGATCAAGGAGTCGAAAGTTTTATGAAATCTAAAAACGCTGCATATGATTTTCTTTTAGGTTTAACTAGCTCTAGTCCTGTTTTGCCTTGTAACAGAAGTTTTCTTCACAAGACCTGCCCGGTCGGAAACCGGATTGACATTCAGGCAAAATGTTGAAATTCTCACTCCATATTATCAATCGAGTGGCAATCAGAGAAGTTAATATTTTAGTTATCGAGTTTACTAGAGACAGGGAGATGATCAGAAAAGCCAAAATTTAATATTGAAAAATTTGACAGCCACATGACACATAGGTGATTGGTCCAAATATGATCGACAGTACTTGAGCCTTTTCCATCAGCATAAGTGATGTCACCTACTTCATCCGTTTAGGATACTGAGGCCTAAACGTTCAAGATTCCGCACTAGTTTTTGTCCGTTAGTTTTAGAGTTGCATCCAGCGAGCTGCGAGTTCCGCGAAATTCTGTTCCTTCCATGACGTTTTCGGGAAGCTAGTTCGAGAATCCAATACGGCTATTGAAATCTTCCTCTGCCATTAGTGGTCCACTGTGTTCTTGAAATGTCCGTTTCAGAAAATCCGTGAGTATTTCAAGTCTCTCATTGAATTTTTCGTATCTTAGGTAAACATTAACTACCACAAAATTCTTATTACACATTACATTGCAATAATGGGACTAATTTGCACAACTTCCACTTATTTAGCTACATCAACCCTCTAAAATATACATAATCCTCCAATGGCCCTCTCCTTCGTCTTATCTTTGACAGCAAGACTTTCAATGAGTTGTAATCTGAAAGTTAGGGTGAAATATTAGCTAGAGGTGAGTAGTGCCAAGTTTCGTTGTCACAAAATATTACAGAAAATAAGAAAATTAACGGCCGTGCGTATACAGCATCGAGAGTCGTACCGAAATATTTCTAATTGTTATAGTGTGCTAGTAATCCCACAAACTTTTTGTACATAAATATAACTTCATCGCCCGGTTTAGTTATCAAGATAACAGATAAGAACTGCAATTGCAGTTTATAATCTGTTAAATGTGGCTTCTTTTGACAACAAGAGAAACCTAACCTCCAACCGAACCAACAACCCTCAAGAAAGTGCACCGGAGATGAACATCAAAACAACAGCAGAAGAATCCTCAGTCAACAATTCATCCACAACATGCAGTAGCACCAGTAAACCAACATACCCAAGTAAGAAAATCTTATTCTAATGCAACTACATCAGACGTCTTTCCATCAAAAGAACAAGCCGCTATTATTAAATTCAAATAATATTTTTAATATAATTCAATGACACATTAATGGATTGTATACAAGATTTGAATATCTTAAGTTACTTCAAAATAAATATAATCCAACTGTAATATGTCTCCAGGAAACCAACTTGAAAAGCAATCAAACTCCTAATTAAAAGGTTACAACTGCTATCAAACAAACCGTTCAAATTTTGTACATGCCAGTGGAGGAGTTGCCATCCTGATTAAAAATAACTTTCAAGCCCAAACAATTACCTTACAATCAAATTATGAAGTAATTGCTATCAAAACTAACCTCCCATATAATATCAATATATGTAACATTTATTTACCAAACAGCCATCGCATAATACAAGAAGATGTTGAAAACCTGATCAAACAACTTCCTAAACCATTTATTTTAGTAGGAGATTTCAATAGCCATAACAACTTATGGGGATCTAACCATACCGATAAAAGTGGTAAGATTATTGAACAAATTCTAGAAGACACTGAAATGATGTTATTAAATGATGGAACTCCAACATACTTTTCAGCAAGATCTGGCCTTCAAAGTGCTATCGATCTTTCAATCTGTAGCACATCTCTTGTTTGCAACATACAATGGTGTTCATAGATTGTTTATATGATAGTGACCATTACCCAATATTAATGACATTGGTAACCAACAACCCATGAAAAATTCTATCAACCAATTAAATGGCGGTTAAACATTACTGATTGGTCCTTATACACAAATCATATAAGTCAACAAATTAAAAATCTTGAACCGATATCAACCAATACTCAGTTATCAATTGACCAAGTACTACAAGCATTTACAAATATTATATGTCAAGCTGCAGATACTAACCTACCTAGAGTAAAATTCCAATCTAATTCAATGCAAAATTGTGAACTAACTATAAAAGAAAAAAAGAAGGCCTTTAACAATAATAAAAAACATAGAACAGAAGAAAATAGAATAATTTTTTATAAAGCACGGGCGAAAGCCAGGAAAACCATAAAAGAGAGTTACAGAAAATCGTGGTAAAATTTGTTACTCTCCTTTAATCAAAATACATCAATGAACACCTGGAAATGTTTTAAGCGCTTTCATGGAAACTATTCATCATGGACTCCCAAAACTATAATTAATATGGAAGGCAATCTCACAACTTCACCAACAGATATTGCTAATACATTGGCACATACATTTGCAAGTAACTCCAGCAACAAGAATTACACAGATGAGTTTTTACAATACAAAAATTACTGTGAAGATACAGAAGTCAATATACTGAATGATTTCAATGGCGATAACTCCACTCCTACATCAGCTTCTCTCAACTCACTCTTTAATATGAGTGAATTACCGTCAGCTCTAAAAATGAGTAAAAATACCAGTCCTGGACCAGACAACATACCAGTACCAAGGTAAAAGCTGCTACCTCGAAGACGTGTTTTGCAACTGACTCTAAAACGTATTTTTTAAGTTATTTATGTTTTCTAATAAAATAACTAGATTAGGCAGTTTACTGTGACAAATTATTTACATTGTATATTAAATATTACTATAATAAACGATGAAAATGTAGATATGGATATATTTTTTGCAAAAAAAAGCGTATTAAAATTGTTTTGAAATGTATATTTACTAGGAAATTGCAGGCCTTTATTTATGTAATTAAATGTATATACTACAACTTATGTAAAACTGTTCGTTGCTTCAACAATTACTTTCAAATATTTACCATAATATAACTCGCGATTGCCGCAATTTTGTAATGTTCATGATGAATAGTCCCGCCTCTCTGAAATAAAGCTAAAGCGGATTGGTCAGCTCCATCCCGTAGGGCGGGGGCAGGGGTATGCAAACTATGGTAAATATCGGCTCAGGACATCGCCCATATTTTGTAAGACCGAGGGTACATTCCCGCCTGAGATAGAGCATAATATTCTGGGGAAGCTTATCCTGTAGTACTCAGACCTTCAGATTGCAAAAGAAAATTATTCGCATAATGAATGCCTTCCACGTCATCCCTGCCAGCCTCTTGTCATTGAGCTTGGAATCTTACCATTGCCTTGCCAATTTATTTACGATTCTGTAATATTTGTCAAAATGACCTACTTAACGGAGGGAACATATTTTCACCCAATATTGATATTTATAATTACAACACAAGTGTCAGTATCAACTTCTCAGTTCAAGAAATCCGTATACAATACATCTACTTTACAACGCATTGCCAGATGACAATAAAGAATTAAAACCATCTCGTTCAGGTTTTTGTCCAGTTTCCCTGATCCATTGAGCAAATGCTGAGATGGCCCTTTGTTTTGCTTCTGGACGTAAATGTATCTTGTTGGGTGTAAATGTGCGCACGTTTTGTTGAGCACTCCTTTTCCTTTAGTGTTAGGAGTAGAACTGATGTTCGTTACTATTTGTTAGCAATTCAGAAAAATCAAATCAGCAGTTCATTTACCGTTGAAATTGATTTTCTAGAAATCGGGAACAAAAATTTTTCGAATTTTTCTTTTTCTAAAATAATAATTTTTCTAAATTCTTGTTCTAGTTTTTCAAATGTTGCTAATTTTGCTTTTTAAATTTTTTTTATTCTGGCTTCAAGAAAATGTGCGCAGTTAATCTCTTTCTCCATACGTCATATACAGTTTTAACTGTTTTTTGACAAAATAAATAGGTTACAAATTGTTATCTATGGCTTCTTGTCGATACCCATGAATATGCTAATCCAAATTCTTGTAAATAAACTGGGTGTCCGTTCTGGACGGATTGATGAATGATTTAGGTTGCCATAACTTAAATACGTAGCAACAAATTCCGAACGTAATCTGAAATAGTATTGTCTCGATTGTTGCAATAATTGTAACTAAAATCTTAATGAACGATACGCGTAGAATAGTGAATTCTACATACAGTACAATATATGGAGAAATTGACGGTTGCAATCTACAGAAATAGAGAAATACTAATGTATTTATCACATCAAATCCTAATGTACGTTGCGTATGTATTTAAATACTTATATATAATGTATTTTTGCGATGAACTTCAACATTAAATTTAAAGTACTTGCCCGCCACTGGTAACGAAAGTTCACAAAAATTGTGATATCAGTAATATAGTAATATTAGATTACCAATTTAAAAGGCAGGAAAGACCGTGCTGTTGAGGCACCACTAGTTTTCGTACTAAGTTCATATTTAACTCCATATTTTATAAAATTAACTTCATATTTACATATTTCATCTATTTTTAGTCCATTCCCTACTAATGAAACGAATAACTTACGAATAATATTCTGTAATGAAAATGATAAATTGTAACGGGAATTCTCCGCAAATAGTCAGTGTAATTATAATTTTATATATATATATATATATATATATATATATATATACACGTTTTTGAACGGCTGAAGATATTCATATATATAAGTGCTAAAATAGAAATGAATACATGTATGAACCTGTTTCTGTATGTACACAACCTTTCCCTCATGCACTTCTGTAAAAACTGCATTGCAATAACTTCAGCCGTTCAAAAGAAGTTACAGGAGGTGCTAAAGTTACGTGATACCGGAACACACCATATATATATATATATAATATATATATATATATATATATATAATATATATATATTGAAACGTCCCTTTTTCGAGTTCATTTCAACAATGTTTTTATGGGTGGGACAGGTGATCTTTGTTCGCGAATGGACTCCGGGTTTTGGCACATTCATCAGAAATACACACACGCTGAAATATAAAGAACCTGGACAATACTTTATTTACAGCGATTCATACACTCGGTGTGAGACTTCTCTCCTTT
This sequence comes from Acheta domesticus, assembly GCA_031308135.1. Classification (NCBI taxonomy): domain Eukaryota; kingdom Metazoa; phylum Arthropoda; class Insecta; order Orthoptera; family Gryllidae; genus Acheta; species Acheta domesticus. The sequence continues at coordinate 159,854,032 of JAHLJT010008446.1, read as the reverse complement.
TCTAATATTACATGTTAACAAATCACAGCTGCGCTTTCCTTGTTTCTAATATTAACTGCTAACAAATCACAACTACACTTCCTTTTTCTAATATTAACCTTTAACAAATTACAACTGCACTTTCCACTTTCTAATATTGACTGCTAACAAATCACACCACACCTCCTCTGTATTCTTAACACTATTCCATACACAAAGGGAAAAAGAAAACCTGATATTTTATGTGGGCGATTCATTTAGCTTCCAGGCGAGGCGCCGTCCCCCCTTCCGATCGGCATTGCTCGGCTGCCCTCGGTCGGCGTCGTTACCCGGAGCCACGGCCGGACGCCGCTGCTTGCAACTCGGGGCCCACGCGCCTCCGTACAATGCTCCCTCCAAAACACATCTCTTCCAAGCACTATTCATGTTTATTTTGTCCATCCCTTTCACACTGTCTAGTCGGTGGACACACTGCTCATAAGTAGTCAATTTCCAGTCCTCGCCGAATGTTTTATAATCACATGCACCGACACGTGGCGAAAATAGTTTCCCAACTGATATTTCGCACTTGCTCAGTTCTTCATATTTCGAACTCCGGTTAGCTGTCGAATATTCATCGTATTCATCTACACACTGTTATTACTATTTCCAATGTCCAATATTATACTTAACGTTTCCTCAGTCCCTAGATTACTCTCCAAAATCACTCCAGCCAACGCGTCTGTCCGTATCTTACCGAGTTCTCTTACCCACTGACTATTCCATGACCGCGCTCCCGCACTCGCTGGCGCGCTCTCCTCACCCTTTCGGAACCGGTCAAGCGGCAACGGCCATAACTGCCGCGCTATTTGAACAGGGTCGGCCGCCGCTTCATTTTGCTAAAAAGTATTATAAGTTTTTGTAAACTCAAAAATGTTCTGTGAAAAAGACTTCAAATTTCTCATTTTTAGTGTGCTTAAACGCCATTTTCTTGAAAACTGCTACAAATTTTTAAAACAAAATTGCCATAATACGAAGTTTTTGTGTTCTTTAATATTCTAACATTAATATTTCCGTTCTACCATAATGAAAGAGAAAAATTAAGAATATGTCAAAAAAGTACTTTGGGCAGCGACAGTTGGCATGTATGTGGCAATTCCAAATAGCTAGCCCAGACCCAAGGAAATAGAAAACTAATACGAGAAGTCTGTGCCATTCTGTAACACCACTATTTTCGTTTCTGTTCTTTCTTCCGTTTCTCTATTTTACTATCTAAACTTTTACTATATAACATTTTATCTTCAACTTTTTTCCTTGTTCCAAGGTTCTTCTTTCCCCTCAATTTCTTGTTGAATAATTTCCTTCACATATTGCTTGAAGTAACGTTTAAACTCTTGGAATGCATTAGTGAGAGGCATTAGTTGCTCCTGATATTTACTAGCAACGTGGATAATTCGGATGTTTATCGACCGTTCCCTTTTGTTTTCGAAAATAATTAATTGTGATTTGTTTAGAACTTGGAGGTTTAATTTTGTTTTGTGGTAGAGGCTCCATCTCTTAGTCGACCGTTGAAATTATTGTTATACGTTAGATTCCTCCGGAGCTCAATTACGGGAAGCTCTTACTCATGGTATCCGACTTCAACCAATGAGCTTCAGGAACCACTTTGTGTCACAATATTAGAGGGAATTATAAACTTAGCCAGATGCCAAAATTATCACCTTTTACAAGTAATTGAAGCATTTCTTTTAACCCTTTCACTGCTACGCATTAGGCGCGCTGACCGCTCCGCAGTGCTGAATACTTTTTCGTGCGGTCTTCTCTCGGACGTGCTCTCAGTTGTTGTTAGTTATTATATACTTACTAAGGTGCATATTTACTTTCCGTCATTCTATCAGATACAGGCTTCCTGGCACTGACGAAGTTGAAAGTATTCCATGCCTTCCACAACACCCGAGAGAACCCGAACCCGAAAGAGCAGCGCGACGCACCGGTGCGTCGTTAGCAGTGGTGGCACGGCGAAGTCTGACGCACCGGTGCGTCGTTAGCAGTGAAAGGGTTAAATATTGCATCTTTTACACATTCGTCGTGTTATTTTTGTTGGTTACCGTTGAAAACTGTCACTTTATGCCACTTTCAAAATGTTTCTCGACATTCCTCGTTCTCCATGCAACATGCCGGCCAGTTTCTAGTCCGGCTATTCAAACCGAGTGCCCGTGTTGTGGTCTAGTGGTCCGTGACTCAAACTGGTGTTGCGCATAACGAGCAAAAAATGGTGCGGCCGGAGTAACTGACCCATGTGTTTCCACCATGTGCTCAATGGATGTCAAAGAGTTCATATAGTTGGCGGGTACATCTTATCAAAACTAATTTTTGTAGAGAGACGCGTAGTTAGGCACGGCGTGCATAGAATTTTGAGAAAAGTGCACAGTAATCGAGGACGGGCACAAGTGCCGTGAAGTAGTTGAAAGGGTCTGTGGTTCATGAGAGGGGACGGTGATTTGCATAACGCGCAGTTACCAGTTGAGAGGCGCTAAATAGACAGAAATAATTGGTGCGATGTATACGCCCGAATTTTGAGCAAAGAAGCAACTTCATTCAGTTGCGTCGTGCATGTGACTTTTGCACGCGGATTGATCGTGACGACGGAAGAGAAGCAAGAAGAGGACGTAGTAGAGAGGGTTCATGGGAATCAGGCGACAGAAGAAAGAAGACGAGTGAACGACGCAGAAGGCGACCGACGCGGATAGTCTTGCAACGCCGTCGCCGGGCGCACCTGGCCTCAGCGAGAGGTAGTCGTTTAATGATCGTGTATCGGCCGCTTGTGGCCGTCGCTCCAAGGCCGAGGCACGCAGCTGGCGAGACTCTGCGAGACTCGGCGAGGGTAACAGCGATCTGCGTACTGCGAGAACATAGGTCAACGCCCCGTGGCCGGAGAGAACTGTAAAAGGGGAACGTTGGTTGGGAGAGCGCCATAATTCACGGAGCTAGCTGAGATCGTAGAATTGACTGCCATTTTTTAGTAACTGCCTGGAAAATTTGTGTAAAATTGGGTTAATTCTGTGAAATTCATACCAAACATTTCTTATTGAAGAGTACGATCCAATTATTCAAAATTATTGTCAAATTGATTTGAATACTGAATGTCGCAAGTCTGAACCCTGCGTCACCAGGCGACTTTGGCCGAAAAATCATTGTAAATTGTAAAAATCATTAAATAGTCGTCGGGAATCCCCAAATTAGGAAACAAGAATATTGAATGAAAGTCATCTCGATAAAGAGAAAGGTACCAGTGATTCATTTTGTGTGTTCTGTATTTTTTAATGATCAGTGTAATCATTTGAAAGGGTTAGAAAAATAAACCCAAGTTTAATTGATTTTATTTGTGTGTATTTTTTGGATTCCTCTGAACACCCAAATGTTCCCACTGCCCTGAGGTAATAAAATGCTCGCAAGAGCATCAGATCTACGAATATCCCGACAGACATCTAGGGATTGCTAGACGGGATTTGCGTCAGAATATATATGCGTGTATGCGTATAAATATTGTAATGATTTACGATCATTTAGACTATTTATTTCATTTCCCTTATGTAAAAGATGCAAGTTAATTGCCACAAACTATACCAGGAGAGACAAATGACAGCAGTCCCGTGCACGAATATTTTGTTTCTGAATTCAATGAATGCGCGGAAGAAGGAAAATGCGATACGCACAGTCCATAAAGAACTAAGTTTGGAATCGATTAAAACAAAAATCATTAAAATCGGAACAGGGGTTCACTTCATTTCAAGAAATTTAGTAATCATAGATACATACAGGGTGCGAAATCGAAATAATTTGATAAATTTTCATTTAGGAATAATAGAAACAAAAGCCATGTTTTCGTGACGTCATGAGAAGATGATAAGTCGTAGTTTCGGAATATTTAATTTAAAAAGGCGTTGATCGACGAATTAGACGATACAGCAATTATCGTAGGAATGTTGGACACGATTTAGAAACAGCGACAAGTCAGAGAAACACTGATAAATGAGAAAATATAAATATCTTTGTTATGCTATTCGGAGCAACAAGCGAGTGATCCGCTTTGTTCGCCCAGAAATTATATAGGCGAGATGCCAACAATACCCTTCAGTCAGAGAGAGAGAGAGAGAGGAAGCTTGCTGAATCCACGTTGTGTGGTGCGACAATTTTATACTGTTGCGAGCTTGTGACTTTAAAACATTTTATTTTGTGGCGCGAGCTATCGTTTAGTAGTGAATCGTTAAAACGCGAATGTAAATCGATAGACGATGGTAATACAAAATATTTCTGCGTATAATTATCGCTAGATAAACAATATCTGTTAAAATATTGAGTGGCGAATTATTTACATCACGAAGGCGAACATTTCGCGGTCGGACATTTTTTGTTGTTTTTTTATATCAGGAATGCGAACGCGACCACGAATCGGTAGCTGGTGGTAGATGTGATTTTCGTCACATATGGCGACGCCGGACCAGCCAACAGGAAAGTACAATAACTATCTTCTTTTTAATTTGCTACGAAGACGCATTCATTTTGAAGGTCTAGTAATGTCAAATTTAAATAGTTTAAGAATCAATACAGCCGTATTCAAAATGCGCATTTGGCATGAATGGAATTTTGTGAATTATTCAGTGTTAATGGTTTTCTTTTGTGTCAATTTAATTTTATATTGTGCCAGTAAAAGGTATTTATGTTTATGTGTAAATTGTTTATCGAAAAGAAAGTAATCGCTTATTGACAAAAGAGAGGCTGATTAAATAAAGGGAGATGGACACAGTCGTGTTTGTCAATAAAACCTCTCAATGCTGTGTTGTGATTTGTAGTAAAT
>JAHLJT010008446.1:159755160-159849116 GCA_031308135.1 Acheta domesticus | reverse complement strand
TAGACCCTGAAACACGCGCGCGTTGCAACGAGTACCACATTTCAGTCCTTGTACAGGGGCTATCACAAATTCACGCCCGCAAACATTTTTAATGTTCTAAGACGTTATCTAGCATACAGGCAAATTAGATCAATCAATAGGTAGAGACGTGTGTTAATTAACAGGGCACTCAACGTATACGTATAACGGGGATAACGAAGCGTAGAAGGCACGTAACAGGTGTTATCGGGCAGGAAAGTTTATCACATTAACCGCCCATCTTGGGGCTGAACAAGTTACGTGAGAGCAGGGTGGTTAGAGCCACGGCCCGATTCCGTTACAATATATATATATATATATATATATATATATATATATATATATATACATATATATATACACACACACACACATACACACACTCATCGTCATAACAAAAGCTGCACCCCGAAGGACCCTACTGATTTACTGCAAACATGGTGGGTATTTTGCACTCCATTCACTAAGCCAATGATTTCGCTTTCACGGTCAGCCACGCACTGGGAGTTCGGGGATAACGGAGTGACGTCGTGAACACCAGCCGAGAAAAGAGGGTCCTAAACGGCCGCGCCTGCCATTGCGACATCGGGAATCGTCGCCAGAGCGTCACCTGCACGTACACTACGCCTAGGTGACGTGTTGGACAGCCAGTTGTCCAGATAGAAGCTTTCGAGAAGGGCCGCACCATGGGTGTAAGGGAGGCTGGTTGGTCCTGTCGCCATATTGCGCGCCACACCGTCGTACGAACACCACTATCGCCCGCTGTTGGCGGCAATGGATTGAGGAAGGTGACACGACATGCAGAATCTGGACGTCCGCCACGGACCACGAGGAGGGAGGACCGATGGATGGTCCGCCACGGGCGACCCGATCCAACGGCAACTATAGGTGCTTCAACGGGCAGTGCAGCTTGCACTCTCACTTCCTGTAAGTGCCAGTACCACTGCCAGGCGGTTGAGAAACGCAGGGCTTGCCGTACGCTGACCGTTACGACACCTGCCTCTCTCACTTCAGCAACGTTGCTACAGACTCGCCTGGTATAGGGAACGACGGACCTGGGGCCATGCAGACTTGCAGTTGGTCATCATCAGTGACGAGTCCCGTTTCTGTCTAATGGAGTCGACCACTGGGTGGGTATCTCAAGGTGAAGTGGGGAGCGCAACGACAAGCGGTGTAAGGTAGCCCATCACATGTACCTCCAGCCTCGTGTGATGATGTGTGGCGATATCCCATGGTGCCCGTTCATCGTTAGTGTTCCTCGGAGGCACCGTGACAGCCGCACGGTACGTTCAGAAGATCCTTCAACTGGTGGCTCTGCCGTTCGTGAACGCCCATGCCCATGCCCTATTTCAAAAAGAAAAACGCGCGTCCGCATAGCACAGCCATCTCCCGAACATGCCTTGCAACCGCGGATACCGTGCCATGGGCAGTCACATTGCCACGCCTTTCCCCGATAGCGAATGTTGGGGGTGCTACGAAGCGTGCGAACAGAACCCTACCCACAATCTGCGAGAACCGCGCGCTCAGGCGCAGGCTGCATGACATGGACTAGCATAGGACTCCATTAGAGACTTGTAGAACTCCATGCCACGACGTCTGGACGAGTGTATTTTTCGATATGGCAGTCTCTGGGCGTGTAGCGCAGTAGATATTGGTCCTACAAACGTGAAAATGTAATCATTTCGTATGCGTGGTACTCTCTACCTGCCTGCCAACAATGATCGCAATCCGCCTCGTCCTTCTGGGTGCAGCTTTTTTATGACGATGAGTGTATATTAGACCGGGTCGAAAAAACGTTTTGGACCTCTGGGTGCTTAAATTGAAGTTTTCTATGTGAAAACATGTTCTGTGCAACATAACGATCCAATGCACATTTCGAAATTTTGTCTGCGAGGTCTAATTTTGTTTGTTTGGGACGGCCATTTTAAATTTTAAAATTCTGACATAAGATTTGTATTCAAGGTCTCAAAAAGCCTCTATGTATGAAATTTCATGAAGAATGGGCGATTAGAACAATGTATGGTCCAGAAAATCATAAATATTGGGAAAATGATACTTTTCAGCCATTTTTAACAATACTTAGGTAATCGAAGAAAATATTGTAGCGGTACGCTATTTTTAATACTTTTTAAATTTCACAAATAACTGTCGATGTGAACCGTCCACCTCCCGCCGCCGCCAGCCGGGTCGGCGCGCCCCCTCCGCTAATGGAAGGGATGACAGCACGCGCTCCTCTAAAGTTTATGGCCATCGTCCGCGAGTCGACCCTCATCCCGTCACGCACCCGGGCGCCGAAGAAGAGATTAGAGACGTGTGCTGATCCCGCCGTTCCGGGTATCATGCGCACTAAGTACCCAGACCGTCCTTCGCAGTTTTCTCCAGGGGTCCCAACGGACATTCCGCGTACCCTTTACTGACCTACTTCCGAAGTCAGACGGAGAGCGTTTTCCAGACAGAGATAGGGCTACGGAAAATTCCTAGAATCACCGGACCTGATTGGCCGAGGACAAAATTACGGCGTAGTAGCACTTAGCCAATCAGGGGCAAAATTCCGTGGGGTGGGAGCGATTTTGGGGCACTTTTGAATTTTCGGGGTGGCGGAACGAGGAGACCTCCACGCTAGCGGCGTAGGGGAGAGCATCACTTCTTCTTGTTCGATTGAGCTGGGGGGGGCGAGCGCCGCGGAGCGAGTAACAGCTCCGGCGCCGCGTTCGAGGGCTACGTGTACTCGACTTGTCTTGGGTGGCGAGCGCCGCGGAGTAAGCGATAGCTCCGGCGCCGCGTTCGAGGGAGAATTATTATTTTGGGACTTAGTTCGTGGACACTGAGCTCTGCCGTGGGCAGTGACCGGTGACTAGTTTTTCTCCGAGATTCGTGATCGTGATAACTCCAGAGAACTTTCCGTGAGAACTGCTAATTTGTGTGAACGGAATTCGCGATCATTCACGATCCGGGCCAGCTGACCGTCGCCGCCGCCGCCGTCACCGCCGCAGCCGCTGTCGCCGCCGCCGCTCCTTTGGTAGCTACTGTGGGAGGACGTTTCTCGGCCTGGCAGGGCCATCTCAGCCGCCGACCCAGACGGAGAGAAGCCGTGACCCCCGCCGCCGACGCCGAGGGCCGCCTACACGCCGCCCCATTCAGGCATAAACTTCGGTCAACGACCGCCAAAGAACTATTGTGCATTGCTGTGCCGCGCTTAGGCACTTGTTTCCTCATTATTGTCAGCCAGAAGGCGAATGGCCTAGAGTTTGTTGGGGCCTGTAAAGGAATTTGATTGTAATTCTCGTTCTTTCTCTTTTTTTTTTTAGATTTAAGTTTTATCTCATTTTTTTTTTGTTTCTAACTGAGCTCATCAGGTAGGGCCTTTCTTAACTCTTTGAATCACTGTAACTTCCCCGGCCTATTATTAGGCGGGAATAAACCTTTTTATTTGCTTTACCAACCACTGAATTGTTTCCGTAGTTAGCAAACGCCTTACGACTCCTTCCATTCGAGTTAGATTCTAAGCAGGTGACAAAGTTGGCCGACTGAGCTAGGCCCGGGCCGCCCTCGTTGACTTCGGCGCACACCCACGCCGCCGGAGCTCGACGCTGTGGTTGACAATCGACGCCACCGTGTGGCTCGATAACGAACCGTGAGTGTGACAATTGGCTTTCCCAAGTGGGGCTCGATAGTACCACAGATACCCCAGTAAAACGCCCTAGAATCAATTCATGTCTCAGTGCCATTTTGATAATAGTCGCAGAACCTAATTTTCTATTACTGTTGTTTTTTTAAATGGATGGAAGGACGCTGCTACGAAAAGAACAATTTGTGGTCTGGTAATGATATTATTTATTATTGTATTTTGTGTATAAGTGTTATTGTTTTGTGCTTTGTGTGTTGTGAATACCGTGTGCGCGTTTCACGCAAAACAGCCAAAATGCTGGACGAATCAGGCGTCGATGTGGCGGGAGAGAGCAGTTCGGGGGAACAGCCTGCGCCCGAGATCACCCTAAGTGAACTTATGCGAGTTCTCACGAAGCAAATCTCGGAGAGTAGCGAAAGACATGCGAGTCAGATTGCAGAAAGTAGTAAGAATTTAAAACTAGAATTGATGAACGAAATTTCGGAGAGTAGCGAAAGACATGCGAGTCAGATTGCAGAAAGTAGTAAGAATTTAAAACTAGAATTAATGAACGAAATTTCAGAGAGTAGCGAAAGACATGCGAGTCAGATTGCAGAAAGTAGTAAGAATTTAAAACTAGAATTGATGAACCAAATTTCAGAGAGTAGCGAAAGACATGCGAGTCAGATTGCAGAAAGTAGTAAGAATTTAAAACTAGAATTGATGAACCAAATCTCAGAAAGTAATAAAAGACATGAGGAAAGATTTGACCGGCTAGACAGTTGTTTGGTTGACCAGGCCGCGAAACTAGAAAATTTGGAGGCGAAATTTGATCACAAAATAGGAACTTTGCAGAATCAGTTAGAGGGTAGATGTGGGAAAATTGAAACTAGCGTGGAGAACTTAGGCCAGGAGTTAGAAAGTTCTAGGGCCGAGACAAGGGAAAATATTATCAAAATCGAATCAGAAATTAGTCAGAAACTTCAGGCATGTGACAGGAAAGTGGAAGCTTATTGCGAATCAATTACTGAGAATATTGCCGAGGTTAAAACAGAAATGAACGGCAAATTCACGAAAATTGAAACCAAACTCAGCACGGAAGTGAGTGAAATCCATGGCAAATTCGAGAAATTAGGAGTTATTGAAGGGGAGAATATCAGGGACAGGGAAGAAAAGTTAAAGAAAGAAATAGACAAGAACTTAATAAAATTAGTAAGGGAGGAAATCGAGAAAGAAGAAAGAGAACGGTCCTATTGCGAATTCATCGGGAGGATCAGGGCTTAGATTCTCGTGGGCCCCTCCACAAAATTTATGTTTTTGGGGAAAAAGCAGATGAAAATCCAAAGGTTTTTCTCGACCGTGCCGAGAATTACATGGATTTGACGAAGGCAGTACCGTCCAAATTAAAACCTAAATTCATGCAGGAACTTCTACGCGGAAATGCTGCCCATTGGCTCACTGCGCTTGCACCATTCCCACAAACGTACGAAGAGTTTCGTACCAAGTTCCTTGCGCGTTACTGGAACGAACAAACGCGTTACGAATTCGAGAGAAAGATTCTAGAGAACAGGTGGGACAAAAGACGCGACCAATCTTACCTTGACTACGCCATGGAGAAAATCTCCGCTATTAAATTGTGTGACCCCATGATAGAGGATAAAAAGGTCATTTGGCTTTTGACCGCGCATTACCCTACCTATGTGCAAAATTTAATTAATAGTGTAGGATGTGAGGACCTCGATCGATTCCAGGAGCTGCTCGCTCAATTTGATAGGACTCGGGTAATTTCTTATGAGGATAATTGGGAGCGAAACCAAGGGAACGGCCAGAACCGACCGTCATGGCGTCGCGATGACCGGAATCGGGGGAACGCTGCAAATGAGCGACGCCCACCACCGGATTCTAATGAGAATCGAGGCGGGAACGCTGGGGACAGAAACGGTCAGCATGATTCCACTAGACAGAGCCCGTTAAATTAGAACCGTTCGAGCCAGTAAGGTACCGGGGTCCCGAACGAGTTGTGTCAGAGGTACCAATTTCCAAGGTAGTGTCAGTGAACTACGCATTTCATGACTTAAATGACGATGCGAATGAACATGTGAAGGAACTCGCACGGAAGTGCCCAGTAATCGAGTTTCTCACAGGAAATTTTAATGTACGCGCTCTAGTAGATACCGGCAGTGAGGTTAGCGCAATTTCAAAGAAATTTTACTCGCAACTAATAAGTGAGCGCATTCCAGTGCCAACTTTGCCTACGGGTAAATGCTTCGTTGTAGGAATCGGGAAGAAGAAAAGTAAGCCGATTTTCATGCAGGCCTTAATCTCACTAAATTTTCGGGAAGTTTCATTCGACGTGCCATGTTTAGTCATAGAAGACTTGAATTATGATGTTATTCTAGGGGTAGATTTCTTGCGGGAAAATAACGGGATAGTGGATTTTTCCAGGAATATTGTGAGTTTCGGTGAGGGTAGGGAAATTGAGATACAAGATGACGAGGACAGACCGGACATTAGCATTTCATGTGGGTTTGGGGATTCGGGGGATGACGTGAGTGGAGTCATTAACAAGTGCTTGCTAGGAAATGATTCACTAAATGACCACGAGCGCCATCAGCTGCAGCAATTGCTCTGCAAATACGGCAACGTTTTCGATCGTCCCGTGCATCCAATAAAAGACTTTTGCTTTCGGATCCAGGTCACCGATGACTCACCCTTTAAAGTGAAAAATTACCCTATTCCGCAGTCCATTAGGGGGGAAGTCGATGAAACGATCAAAAACATGATTAGTGAAGGCATTATTGAGAGGTCAGTCACGGCCTACTTAAACCCGATTGTTGTTGTCAAGAAGAAAGACGGGAAAGTTAGAATTTGTTTAGATGCACGACGAATCAACGAAGTTACAGTCCCAGAAAACGAGGCACCTCAAAACATAGACGAAATTCTTTGGAAATTCAACGAAACTAAAAAATTTTCGGCCTTAGATTTTTCGAGTTCTTATTGGCAGATTTCCATCCACCCCGACGATAGGAAGTTCACGGGATTCTTATACAACGGCTTAACCTACGTCTGGAAACGGATGCCTTTCGGCTTAAAGAACAGCGGCGCTGCGTTCAATTCGTTGTCTGGATGAGAAGCTAGGCGACGACATCAAGCAATTTGTGACGCCTTACGTCGACGACATCGTAGTGTCTTCTCAAAATTTCCAGGAGCATTTAGATCATCTAGAGCAACTGCTTGATTGCCTGTCTAAAAATCACATGAAGTTAAATTTGAACAAGTCGCAGTTCTGCACTACAGAAATTTCATTTTTAGGCTATCTGGTAAACACCGACGGTGTGCGAATCGATCCAGAGAAGGTTCAGGCGATCGACGAAATCTCGCGCCCACAAAATCCCAAACAATTAAAAGGTTTCTTGGGAATGTGCGTGTACCAATCAAGATTCATCCCGGGCTACGGAATCCTTACGGCCCCCTTAATCAATTTACTAAGAAAGGGAACGAAATGGCTTTGGACCGCTGAACATGAGGAGGCTTTCAATAAGATAAAAGCGGCTTTTCGCAATGCTATCATGGTAAACCATCCCCAGTTTTCTAAGCCTTTTTTCCTTCAGACCGACAGTTCAAACGTAGGAATAGGATGCGTGCTGTCGCAAACAGGTGACGATGAGTCAGAAACTAAAATTGTTGCCGTAGCTAGTCGTGTACTGAGGCCAAATGAATACCAGTTTTCAGTTACTGAGAAAGAAGCGCTTTCAATAATTTGGGCTCTCCAAAAAATGCTCGGGTACTTAGCAGGGAGAAAATTCTACATTGTTACGGACCACAAGGCCCTCATTTTTTTAAAGCGCTGTCACTGCACGAATGCTCGATTATTGCGATGGGTTCTTTGGCTGCAGCAATTTGATTTTGAAATTCGCCATTGTTCAGGAATTAATAACCCCATTGCTGATTTCTTAAGTCGACTGCCTTACTCCTCAAATCACAAAATTCGGAATGAGACTGAGTATTACATGAACGCCATTGAACTCAAAGTCACTCCCATCCCTGAGATGCAGCCCAGGAATTTAGGAACGCTTCAGGAACAAGATGCCGTAATTGGCAAAGTCAAATTATTTTTACAAGGCTCTCTAGATCAGAATGACCCATTTTTTGAAAAATTTAGCCAAAATCCCGACTTGGTCAAAGTTTCAAACAACCTTGTAATGTTTAGAACTAAGGAGCAGCCAAGTGAATACCGGATTTGGATTCCCGCCGGTATTACTGACAAATTAATTATCCACCTGCATCAGAAGCACGGACATTTCGGAGGAAGCAAAACCTTAAAAGTCCTGCTCACTTTCGCATATTGGAAAGGCATGGCCAGGCAGACTAGGGCTACTGTTTCCAAGTGTATCACATGCCAAAAGACTAAATTCCCAAACCGGCATTATGACGGCCCGATGAGACATATTATTCCCTCGGCCCCAAATGAGCTTGCTTGTCTCGACTTGTATGGTCCGCTACCCACTGCAAGGTACGGGTACAAGCACATCTTGGTTGTCATCGATTCATTCTCAAAATTTACTCAACTTTATCCCATTACTCGACCTACCGCACAAAATTGCCTGAAGCGGCTTATTCGCGAATTTTTTCAGACAGCAGGAACCTACAAAAAAGTTTTAAGTGACCACGCGTCTCAGTTTACCGGCACGCTGTGGAAACAAACACTAGAAAACGAAGGAGTGTCGGCCATTTTCTCATCAATCCGACATCCTCAGTCGAATCCGAGCGAGAGGGTTATGAAGGAGATCTCGCGCCTATTCCGCGCATACATCTCAAATAATCACAAAGAGTGGCCCTTGCTTCTAAAAAACATGAATGAATGGCTAAACATTATTGAACACGACTCCATCGGTATGACTCCGTTTGAGGCACACTTTGGGAGAAAACCGAAGCATGCTTTCCCTCTGCTAGCACGATTGTCAGGACAATCGGTCCCAAATTATGAAAACCGTTGCAGAATCATCTTGGAAAATCTAAACAAGAATGCCCGAAAAAGGGAAGTACTGGTAAAAAGGCCTTTTCAATTTAATGTAGGGGACAAGGTGTTAGTTAGAACTCCACGAGTGAGTGACCAGCCTGCGGGCCTATTTCATAAATTCTTTCCTTTATTCAGCGGCCCATTTATCGTCGAAGCCATTCCACATCCGAACGTATGCCTCCTGCGGGACGAAAACGGCCTTCCAGCCGGAAAATTCAATTTTTTCAACCTCCGTCCGTTTAAAGAGTAGAAGTCACTGACAACCTCTGCACACGATTCGGAGTACCTTGGGCTCGCGGTACAGTTCATGTTCTTCTTTGTTAAATTTTGTAGGGTTAATTAGAATTAAGATCTAGTAGTAGTTGCAATTTTCTTTGTTACTGTAGAATGATTTTAATGTTAGGCATCGCCATGTTATTTTTTTGAAATTTCATCACGACGAGAAAAAAAATTCTCATTTCCAAATCTCAATTTTTCAAAGCCCCAATTTTTTTTCTCTATTCGGAGGGGAGGGCCAATGTAGCGGTACGCTATTTTTAATACTTTTTAAATTTCACAAATAACTGTCGATGTGAACCGTCCACCTCCCGCCGCCGCCAGCCGGGTCGGCGCGCCCCCTCCGCTAATGGAAGGGATGACAGCACGCGCTCCTCTAAAGTTTATGGCCATCGTCCGCGAGTCGACCCTCATCCCGTCACGCACCCGGGCGCCGAAGAAGAGATTAGAGACGTGTGCTGATCCCGCCGTTCCGGGTATCATGCGCACTAAGTACCCAGACCGTCCTTCGCAGTTTTCTCCAGGGGTCCCAACGGACATTCCGCGTACCCTTTACTGACCTACTTCCGAAGTCAGACGGAGAGCGTTTTCCAGACAGAGATAGGGCTACGGAAAATTCCTAGAATCACCGGACCTGATTGGCCGAGGACAAAATTACGGCGTAGTAGCACTTAGCCAATCAGGGGCAAAATTCCGTGGGGTGGGAGCGATTTTGGGGCACTTTTGAATTTTCGGGGTGGCGGAACGAGGAGACCTCCACGCTAGCGGCGTAGGGGAGAGCATCACTTCTTCTTGTTCGATTGAGCTGGGGGGGGCGAGCGCCGCGGAGCGAGTAACAGCTCCGGCGCCGCGTTCGAGGGCTACGTGTACTCGACTTGTCTTGGGTGGCGAGCGCCGCGGAGTAAGCGATAGCTCCGGCGCCGCGTTCGAGGGAGAATTATTATTTTGGGACTTAGTTCGTGGACACTGAGCTCTGCCGTGGGCAGTGACCGGTGACTAGTTTTCTCCGAGATTCGTGATCGTGATAACTCCAGAGAACTTTCCGTGAGAACTGCTAATTTGTGTGAACGGAATTCGCGATCATTCACGATCCGGGCCAGCTGACCGTCGCCGCCGCCGCCGTCACCGCCGCAGCCGCTGTCGCCGCCGCCGCTCCTTTGGTAGCTACTGTGGGAGGACGTTTCTCGGCCTGGCAGGGCCATCTCAGCCGCCGACCCAGACGGAGAGAAGCCGTGACCCCCGCCGCCGACGCCGAGGGCCGCCTACACGCCGCCCCATTCAGGCATAAACTTCGGTCAACGACCGCCAAAGAACTATTGTGCATTGCTGTGCCGCGCTTAGGCACTTGTTTCCTCATTATTGTCAGCCAGAAGGCGAATGGCCTAGAGTTTGTTGGGGCCTGTAAAGGAATTTGATTGTAATTCTCGTTCTTTCTCTTTTTTTTTTTAGATTTAAGTTTTATCTCATTTTTTTTTTGTTTCTAACTGAGCTCATCAGGTAGGGCCTTTCTTAACTCTTTGAATCACTGTAACTTCCCCGGCCTATTATTAGGCGGGAATAAACCTTTTTATTTGCTTTACCAACCACTGAATTGTTTCCGTAGTTAGCAAACGCCTTACGACTCCTTCCATTCGAGTTAGATTCTAAGCAGGTGACAAAGTTGGCCGACTGAGCTAGGCCCGGGCCGCCCTCGTTGACTTCGGCGCACACCCACGCCGCCGGAGCTCGACGCTGTGGTTGACAATCGACGCCACCGTGTGGCTCGATAACGAACCTTGAGTGTGACAATATATATGTGCAAAGGTTGTTCGATATGAATACGGGAGAAACAAAATATTCCGATATTTCTATCGATCGTGTTCTACAAGACCAACTGTCAAGAAAATACCAAAAATGCCATGTTTGAGCGACCTACAATTATGACAAAAATTATTACCGTTCACAAAACACGTTTTCTCATCGTAAATGTCAATTTAAACACCCAGATGGCGAAAAAAAATAGTTTTTCGATGCATATGGTGCTACTCGTGTTTTTGGCCAATCTTTTCGTTTTCGAAAATTGCAAAAATGCAAAAATTTGACATTTCAAATTTCTTTGCCTGAAACAAAGTCCGTTCTAAATAATCAGGTATTTAAAAAATGATTATGTGCATTTCTTTTAAAAAACGAGAATATTTCTTCTAATTTGTCTAAAAATATATGCAATTTCTAAAATAAAATGAAAATACTGTTGCAAATGTTTTCTTAAAAGTTCTTCCAACTATTACACAAGAGACGCTTAAAAAAATGGTGTGGGTCTCATTTTCGTTGATCTCTCTGGTTTTTACAATATTGCGTTTTGGGAATATTAGGATGAAACAATTATATTTTTAAGTATTCACCAAGTTCGAAACTCGGCGTTTTCGTGGCGCCGAGGTTAGGCTCATGTCGAGTTAACTCCGTGGGTCTGAGTGCATGTTTCGGTGCGCAAAAAATGTTTATCTGTTGCTTATCTTTTTGCAGTTTTATGTAGAAGTATAATATAGCGGAGCGGATAGGAATAATGCGAGAAACTAGGTGTTTAGCAACACTAGTTTCAAGAATGCCATTTACCACAGATGATCTCTGAGTTCTCATTTGTTGGCGTGATATTTTTCGTGATTGTGATAGTTTTTGTGCATTGTAAGATGCTTCAATGTTAGTATCCGGAATTTCCAAGGACGTAAGGGTTTCTATGCCGTTGGGCAAAGGAAAATACTAGTGGGAGAATACAGGAAATGCTGTTGCGGGGACTCCAGAGCTTTCACCTTCGACTACTTTGCCTCGACTGGCCATACTGCGTTTTCGCCGTTGTCGCCACTGCTTCGGGAGCTACGCGTCGATACCACACCTGAGAGGGCGGCCACCTCTGCTCCAGCCGACACCTCCACCACCGCCACCACCACCGCTGCTGCCGCCGCTTTGCCGTGCGTGACCTCAGTGGACCTGTGTTCGATCGCTAATGCTTTCTCGGACCTCGCTTTCCTTCTGGTGGCGCCTTCGTACGTAGCTTCCTACTGTCCAGAAACTCTGCGGCGGACTACGTCTTTGCTTAACATCCTTTCATTTGCTTCTTTTCCGCCCGCCAGAATTTATATACCATCAAAATACTGGTAGGGAGAAAAATTGTACTGCTGAAGCGGAAAGTGGCGATTTTTACGCAGAAACTCTTATTGTGAGCAAGTGATATCGAAAATGTGTAATCACTTGCTCCTTTACGCAGAAACTTATTCCTTTGTGCCACGTTTTAAGGATCCTTGATACCTATTTATGACAAAATGTCTATCTACAGGCCCATCCATCCGCCCGTCTGTGGACCATACTAGCATCAAAATCGTTTAAAGGATTTTCTTCAAAATTGATATTCTTCGACCAATCTGGCCAAATTAAAGACCCCGCGAGTTTCAAACGGATATTTTGATTCTTGGAAGTACTTTATCTTAACGATGTTTCTAATTAAAAAACACAAATTATTGAATTAATTTTTTTATATTATAGAGAGAAGTAAGTTACAAAAGTGACCCATCGATTTCGTCGAGTTTTCGAATTTTGCAAGTTAATTTTATTTTATTGCTACCTCTTACGCAGTGGAGAGAAAGTTATGTAATGCTGCGCGTAAAAAATGAGGAATTATCGGCAGAAAAAACTCTTATTACAGAGCCCTGATAACGAAAAAGTGGATAAATCGAGTTGCTAAATTAAGAAAAATATACTTTACCATGTGGTGTATCCAGAATTGGTATTTTGTTGGTCTCTGATACCAAAAGATCGAATGACGGCAAAACGTCTGCGTATCTGTCCGTCCGTCTCGCCGCCTGTGAACGACCGCGGCTAAACCATTCTGCTGATTTTCTCCAAAACTGATATTCCCCAATCGATCTGGCTGATGTCTCGGCCCCTTAAATTTGAAATTGATATTTTAACTTTGTAGGGTACATTGCATGAAGCCCCTGGGAGATTTTCAAAATTTTCCAAATTTACGAGTACATATGCTTTAAATAATGTCAAGTAAAATTTCTGGAAAACACAACCGTTTTCTGGGAAAAGATGCTCAAAATTCCGCATATTCAGAAACGCTCAAACACCATTTTCTCATATATGACTGCAAAGTTTTTCTTCAAACTTTTGTAATTGTGCTAATTACACTCTTTAATATGACGTTACGTTTATTTTGAGTTTCTTTTTCTTTTTTTTTCCAAAAATTACGTAAATGTATTTTTTTAAAGATCTCCCACATCTTTAATATGCACATTACCAGCAATTTGTAAAGATTATTATATTTGTTGGTGCAGGTGCTTCAAATAACTTCAAATAAAGTATTTTGAAAATTCAAAAATTTTCTGTGAAAACGAGCTTCAAATTTCGTATTTTTAGTAGCGCTAAAACGCAATTTTCTTTAAAACGGGACATTCTTTTTAAAAGAAAATTGCCATTTAGGACTAGTTTTTGTGTTCTTTAATATTCTAAAATTATTATTTCCGATCTACCAATAGGAAACCGAAAAATTAAGAAAATGACTGTACTTTTGGCGCTAATAGATGGCAGCTGGCAAGAGTATATGGCAAGTTCAAATAGCTAGCGGAGACCCAAAGAAATAGAAAACTAATACGGGAAAGTCTGTGCCATTCTGTAGCACCACTATTTTTTAAATTTGTCCCAAGATTGGGGGGAGGGCAATTGTCCCCCTTGTCCCCCCTGTATATCGCCTCTGGAAGAAATTGTGACACTCGATCCTAGATAATACAAATGCTTACATTTTCTGAATAGGCACTTGTCGTAAACACGTAATGACAATGCCACGACACGTACCGCTTACACCAGGAGTTCACAATGCACTGGCGCCAGTGCACGTAACGTATCTGACCCATGTAAAGAACCCTAAATTTTTAAGAATGTTTTTCAAATTCTCAAATCTTCGACTCGAGTAAGATAAACAGAGGTTTCTTCAATTTGGAAAAACTCCGACGCATCGTTTAGGCGCTAGTGCTGTTCACAGTCGGACGGACAGACAGACGTTTTGCCGTCAACTGCTTTTTAAGTATGAAGGACCAACGAAACACGAATTCTGACTACCCCACGTTTTAGAGAATTTTTACTTAATTTAACATCAGAAATTGCCCACTTTTTCGTTATCAGAGCCCGGCAATGACTTTTTTCTGCCGAAAATTCGCCGTTTTTCCGCGCAGCATTGCACAACTTTCTTTATACTACGTATATTACTCCGTATATAGTATGTACACGGTAAAGTAAAAAGGGCCAAATATTTCATACTAGCTGAAGTACCTCGCGTTGCTAGGGTATTTATCACAATAAGTTATTAGACAGGAAGAGCCATTCCATCCTTTCCCGCCCTGCCGCGGAGCCTACTTGCATCCATTCTATTTTATCCCCGTTCCGTCTTGCCCAACCTCTCTCTGGCTTGCTCCCACCTAAAAATAATTTGTCTACCTCGTTTTCTCAAAAAATGTTCATATCTTTTAAATTGGGGCTCCCGCCCACAAACGCCCATCACTTTATAACTAAAAATAATCAAATTAATCAAAAAATTAAATACATTCCCTCACATATTATTCTTAGGGAATTTTAGGTATTATTCTCATACTTTCAATCAGTAACAACATCGTAAACGTATTCTTTTTACATATTTTTTTCTTATTTCGTTATAAACAGCGTTTATAAGGAAAACTTTGAAATTAATCGTTGACCCCACTCCGAGGCAATTGAAATACAAATGAAGTGCTTTTAATTGAACTTGAGTAGGCGTTTTGGGGTCCTTATGGCTCACGTAAATGTGACATTAACCACTTAGACAATTATAATATCTACAAAAATTCGATTCCACACGCTGGATCCTGGCTTGAACAATTTTTTTCTGTTACCTAAATAAAGCCTCATTTGTTCCACTTTCAACAACCTTGAAGAATAGTGTGTGACACATTCAATTCCTTCCATTTGTCACTACTCATTTTCTTCAATTAAACCGAACAGAACTTACCGAACTTACTTTCATCAATTTAATTCATCATTCCTTCACCATCCAAGGGTTTGCTTTCTACACTGCAATAAAATACTTCCCTACAAAAATCCATCCACCTGTCAACAGTTTCAGTCTAAAACGTAAATTATTCACAATAACTTTCATTTTACTCGTTGAACTCGCAAATACGTAATAATCATACATAGTGTACTACAACTAAACCAAGAACTATTTCATAGAGAATACGTGCGTGAATTCATACCTTTTTTTAAAATATGAAACATCCATCAGCAAATTATTTTTTTTCCAAACATTCCATATACGACTAAGTATACTTCTCTCTTGTTCACTTAATACATTTACGCCTAGGGGCATTTAAAATCAATATCCAAATTACTTTTATAGAGTAAAGAAAAAACCGAATCAATCTAAAATATAAGCATTACACATTAAAAAACTGACGATAAAATCAACAGTCTTGACCTATTCTACAGATATACGCAATTCTGTACACTGATGAACTCACTCGTAGACCTCAGTTGTCATCTTCAGTTGCCGCGTAGACTGTGGACATTGATGCACTCTTGAATCTATGATGTAATGCTAGCCGAAAATGTCCAGAAAAGTAATTATTTTGTGAATATGTTAAGGTTTATGGTTGTAAATCATAGCCTATAGTACGGCAGACCTTTAAAGAAACCTAGCACAAACGTTTCGTCAGTATCGGTTCAGTAGATTCAGAGATTATCGCGCTGGAAGTCAAGGCACGACTGTCTATATATATTAGTATAGATTTGGCCTAATAATAATATTAATGATAATAATAATATTATTATTAATACCCTGAGACAAATTAAAGCCTCCTGGCACAATGCAATAGTCGGGATGGGAAAGTATGTAGTCAGTCATCAAGATGACCCTCTAATGAGGCAGGTCACGAAATCTTACCTAAGAATGGGAAACAGAGGCATTGTAAGAGTAGCAAGAAGCATTGCGAACAAGACTAAGCAAGACACCCAGAATGACAGAGACACTGAACTTCTGATGCCACTTAACATGAAATGTGAGACACAAAAATGTTAAAGAAATCATGGAGAAACAAACCACTCCACGGACAATATTTGAAACGAATGGACAAGGTGCAGATCAATAAAGATCAATCATTTATGTGGTTTAAATGGGGAAGAATGAAGCCAGAATCGGAAAGCACTTAAAATCGCTGCCCAAGATCAGGCCTTGAGAACACAACATTATGATAAAGTGGTTCTCAAAATTTCCCAAGATGATAAATGCCTCATTTGTAAGGAACACGTAGAAACCATTGATCATATTGTCTCAGCTTGCAAAATTCCAGCAAAGACCAAATACTTGAAAAGACACGACAGGTTGTGTAACTACCTCCACTGGCAGATCTGTACCGCCCTCGAAGTTCCAAACACATACCCCAAGTGGTACGAACACTCACCGTTGTTGGATTGTGTACACTATTGTACGACCAACAACTTCTAACTGATCGCAGAATAACGGCAAACAAACCTGATATAGTCATCCGGGATTTGGACAACAAATCGTGTTTACTTGTCGATGTTGCTGTACCTTGCGATCAAAACGTCGTTACCAAGGAGGCAGAGAAATGTCTTAAATACAAGAGTTTGGAAATCGAGGTCAGCCGAATGTGGGGCGTAAAAGCACAGGTCGTGCCGATAGTTATCGGAGCTCTCTGGGATTTGTTCCACAATATTTGTTTTAGAACTTACGAAACTCCCAGGTAATTCAAAAGACTGGGAAGTGCAAGAAATCACTTTATTTGGAATAGCCCACATTTTAACAAAGTATTGTAGAGACACCGACAATCCCTAGATCTACTCCTTAGGTAGCTGGTTGCAACATGGAGTAGATTTTTTATTCAGCCGGCACATAACATTTTTAGTCGTGATGTAGAGGAATAATAATAATAATAATAATAATATAATAATAATAATAATAAATAACCAGGATTAATTATTTAACTGGGCCAGAATATGCTTCTTAATGTTTTCATTTCTTTATCTTGAAATAGCCATACTTGTATTACACAATTATATTAAGTCACACGAAAGAAACAGAAATACAAATCATTAATTTTCAAGCATTTATCAAAGGTACCCCCGATAAGATGGTAAATAGTCCCCCTCAACCAAATTACATATGAGTAGTTACACACTAACTTCAACATAAAAATAACATTTTTGAAAGGTTTCTTAGCCCCTTTAACACCACCCACACCCTTCTAGAGCCAAAAACGTATTTTTTTATTGCAATTTTGTTCGTCAACTTAACACTATTTTATCAGACTGAAAATATATTATCAATAAGAACACAATTTCTACTATCAGAAAAACATTTTTTAATATTTTCGCAGGCTTAAATTCAAACACAAAAAATATTTTTTTTTACAAAAATAACAAGAAATATTTTTACTGTGCCTTAGAAGCCTGGAAAAGGCTAGAAAAAAATGCCAAAGGCTTCTCTTAAATCACACACTGTTATGCATTTTTTCAGATATTTCGATTGCTGGGATGCTGTTAAAAAATGAAAATCATTTTCCCCCTTTAAAACACTTGGACTTTCAATATACTTTCAAAATGAATGCAACAGTTCTGTGCATTTATTTTAGTGTTTAGTTTATTACATTTGTATACATTGTTGTAGCACCCAATAATGTTTGATTTTGGAATTTACTTACAAATTATCATTTTTTAAAGCTTTCTAACCTTTTGCAAGAGTATATCACACTCTAAGGAAAGATTTTGGAGTTATTTTAGTTTTTGGAAGTTATTGAATAACAATTCGGTCATATTTGAAGGATAATTGGTGACATGTGGGATGTGGGGAAATGAAATGGATTTTTGTTTCCAAAAACTGTACATAAATTGACGTTTCATACTGCCATTTCATGGTCCACATTTAAGGGTGAGTGTATTAGTGTAAGGCAGACCTGCACAACGCCTGCTCCCACGGGCATTCTGCACTTACGAGCCGCTCGCCTGCCCGTGGCAGCGCCGAAAGTGCAAGTAGTTGGGAGTAGGAAGCTTTGCGGGGAGGGGAGAAATCTGACGTAGCACGACGCGGCGCGTAGATTGAATGCCTGGGCGTCTAATACAATGATCAATGCTTCAAAATTATATGTCCATTTGTTTTAAATGGATTATATCTAGTATTTCAAGTTACCAGGGTCATAATTCACTGTTTACGTTCTGTGCACTGCTGTATATCCACCTTTGTATCCACCACTGTATGTATTTTCATTTTCTAATTTTTTTAAAGAAAATAACATGCTCATTTTGACTCTTAAGCATTTTTTAAAGCATTAGCTTTAAAATATATGCTTATATATAAGAGAAAAAATATTATTTAATTGTAACACAAAATTGCAATTTAATAATTGATTGTTCACCAGGAATGGTATAATCTCCAAATCATAGAAAAATGAACAAAATCATGAGAGCAATCTCTTACATCAAGATTGACATAAAAATAGAATATGTGGAAATTCCAAGAAAGGTAATGTTTAATAGCACATTTGTGACCATTTTTCCCCATTATAAAACTGAATAAAAGAGATCAACGAGCAAACTTCTGTCACGATATGTTACGGACAATCATAATATAATCATGGGTATTGGTTAAATAGAATGCAAAGGGCTTTATATTTTTATATGATGTCGTAAACGACTCTACACTCTTGTCAGAAATTAGAACTGAAAATAATCATGATTTTTTTAAGAACAATATGTTTTTGCTTTGAGAGAACCGTCTTATTCAATTAAACATAGTTAATAAAAAAATAGTTTATTGCTGTCATCATCAAACAAAAACAATTCAGTATCACAATTTTGTGTTTAGCACAACACTAAATTTGTGATTACATCGTAGCAAAGCGAATTACATTAGAAGCCCTACAAGCAATTATAATACTTGGAGTCGAAATCTAATATGTATAATTCGTTTTAGTTTCATATTTCGCCCTGTCATATATCATGAACAAATATTTGCAATATAATACAAAATACTATGTTAGTTGAACTGTATATGACCATCATGTTCTTGCCGATTGCTCTTTAATTTACGCGCTATATTTCGAATTGCGCATTCTGATTGGTGGACCCCACTCCTAGATAGGGTCTCATCCCCACCCTTCATCGATTTTCTCATTTGCACCGAGTTGCCCGCACGCAGCTCCTGAGGTCAGTGAAAGTGCAAAATGCTGTGCAGGTCTGGTGTAAGGGAAGAAGACGGGGCAATATGAGGAAGGAATGAAGGATCGCTTAAAATTTGTGGCCTCTTTGTTAGAGTACTGCTCCGGCATTCTCCTAGATAACGGAGAAACCACGGTAAACTACAGATCTGAGTAGTCAGTCATTAGACTTTTCCTCCAGACAGCGGCCAGCTATGCAACTAGTGTTAATATTCCGTTTCCGTCGGAACTCGAAACCCAGGACCCTCACGGTCACAAACACTATAGACAACTCTTGTTGCCATGAAAGATAACATCCGCTCAATAATTTCAAGGATAAAGCAACTCTAGAAGAGTGGGCTGCTCTACATTCCCAGCACAAAGCTTCAGAGCATCTCGAGAAGCCGCTTCATGCCCACGCAGCAGTCCATACAATATGTAGCGGGGCGACCCGGTGCTAATGGCACGTACAGCTTTTATTTTCCTGGGCGAGGGCGTCGCTCTAAGAAATTCAGAGGTTCAGAGGGAGTTAATTGAGCGAACGCGCGGGTTCCGGAGAATGTGAGCGATCTCGCAGACTCCTATCGACCTGGCGCCAGCAGCTAGATTTTCGTCTGCGTATTAATCGGCTCTTCTGCGCCTCCGCATTTCGTCCTGCATTCGTCTCAGATTCGCACTGGTTTGCTTCACTTCCACCCGGTCCCACTCTTGAATGGTCACGAGCATCGTATTGTGGCTTAGCGCTCTGTGGTTAATACGTTGTTTAATGGTATTGACAGTGCGCGCCGCCGACCATGCACGCGCTTCCCGTCACTTTCCTTCTCCGGCGCGCCCCCACCTACATCTTGACCCGCTATTCCCCGCCAAGCTCCACCACGACTAGATACGACCCGCCCCGTCACGCCCCGCCACAAGTGCTCTGAATCGCCGTGGCATCATTACTCCTTCTCCAAAGACCAAAACTTCTCCTTAGACCAAAAACTGGTGATCGGAGGAAAAATTCCGGAGATATGAAACAAAGCAGTATTGTTTGTTGGTGCAATTTTGGAAACAAAAATTGATGACGGCCGTTTGCAGCTAAGTTCAGTTTCTGCACGGCATGGGCAAACATTGGCATGACGAAACGTCGCAGGCGGGGCCTCACAAATCTTCACAGCCAATCTCAACGGGCGGCAGTGTGGCCTAACAATATTATGTAGGAAAAAATGGCGTTCGTCCCTAGTTCAGATGTGGAAACATTTTAGTGTAATAATACATGGAATTAAACAATTTTATGAACATTAAAGCAAATTCATTGAAATAAATGTACAAACGCCTTTACTTCACCACATTTAATATATTTCTTTTTGACGAAAATACGCTGATATAAGATAAAATAACACTAGACCAATTACTTTCGCAGAGACATTTTAATTTCAATATTATTTTTTCAACACGATCCGTGGACTTTATCAAAGGTCCAGTTTGCTATAGATTGTGCCGGTAAGAAAATCTATCGTAATTGCAGATTTGAAATTGTATGTTTATATAAGTTGTAAAAATTGTAAAATGGTGTCTCTGCAATCGATAAAGAACTCCTAAGAAACCAATTCAATAAAATTCAAAAACCAAGTGAATATTTATTATTATAGTAACAATTGAACTATATATTAAGAAATCAATTTTTATTTCTTGTCAAAATTTTCATCTTTTAATGTTCAACACAGGGACAAATTTGGGACAGTCCCAGCAAAGATAGCGAACATTTCGCAATATTTTATAAAATTGTTAATTGTTCCAAAATTGTTAATTCGCAATTTTCGGCTCTGGAACATAAGGGAACCCCTCCCACTTTAGAATTGCCAAAAATGGAAATTTTTTATATATTTACAAATTTTGCAATTATTTTTTATTCTCTCATCTCAATTTCCTTTCAACAAGTTGCGAAATTCCGCAATCCGATCGGCGCTATCGCCTATCGTTTCCGAGATATGTAATAGTTCATAGGAAATTAGCATCTGATGAAAAATATCATTCGTTTTACAATCCATTTGCTATTTCCAGTCAAGTATACTGTTCAGATCATTTTGCATTGTCTCTCTTTTTGCCGATTGTATTTTATTGACGATTTCTGAATTACGGTAAATAGGTAGAAATTGTTGCTAATTAATAATTATTAATTTCTCGCCTTACGAACACTTCATAAGAAAAGAAAATTATGTAATCGTGCGTTGGAAAACAGCAAATTTTCGCCAGAAAAACTAGTATAACTGGGGTCTGGTAATGAAAATGTGGATACAACCTGCTGCTAAATTTAGGGGGAAAATCCTCTATCTCATGGTGTAGTCAACATCTACTTGACACTTAAATGACTTAAAAACTTGACACTTAAAATAAGGTCATGTACAATTTTTTGAAAAAACGAATAACTTCAATTTTACAAAAGAAATGTCTCAAAAACCGCTCCAAATTTTTTCTTTAAAATTTCATCACTTATGCAATGAAAGACGATAAAAATATGGTCTTAGTCCTACTTCCGGGAATTGGCATGTAACGTGTTTATGTGTTATTAAATTTAGTATTTCTTTAGGTAAATTGTTAAAAAGACTGTTTTTTGGAAGGGCAAGAATGAAGCGTTGATAATTTTAGTGATTTTGTGACATTGTTTAAAATAATTGAAATTTCGTCTATGTCAGAAGACGTATTGAAATAGGAGAGATATTTTGTGAAGTATTGCTTATAAGAATTAAATATAGTCCAATTAATCCTTCCTTTACGAGAGATTTATTAAATTGATGTAAAGCTAAGATTTCCTGAAAAGTAATTAAAACTGAATTGTGGTCTGAGTTTAAAACTGGAATAAAATATTGCAAAATTGGAATTTTATATTTGTGGAAGTACAATATCAAGAATATACGGGAGCATCTTAGTATTATATGCGTACTAAGTTGGCGGAGAAAGATCATGAATTGACCAATTATTTATAGTTAGATTATATAAGAATTGGCCTCGTGGAGAAGTGTTACATCCCCAAGCTTGATGTTTGGCATTTAAATCACCGAGTAGAAGTGTTCTTGTATTGTTGTTTAGTAGTAATTCAAGAGTCAATTAGATAATTTTTTATGTGGTTTGTACCCTGCTATTATATTTATAGGGCCTACAGAAAGAAAACAGTGAGAGTTACTAATACTAGATCAGTAGGGTTGGGAACATGTAATTTTAAATGTTTGATTTTTCGACGTATAAAAATTGCTACACCTCCAGTAGTTGTAGTCGTTCTGTTTTCTCTGTATGTTTTTAATTCGAAATATTACATTTTTTGGAATGAGTTAAATGTGTTTCTGTAACAACAAGCAATATCAATGTTAGGACTATTTAAGAAATGTTTAAATTCTGCTAGTTGGCGTAGAAGACCATTAGCATTCTAATTTAAGAAATTTACTTTAGTGTGGTCCATTATTAAGTGTTCGTGGAATAAAGTCTTGAATTAATCTATGTATTTGAGGAAGCAAAGAGTTTAGTATTTGATTTGTTATAATGGGAATGTACTTATTCAAGTCTGAACTATTAATGGGAGAAGAATTTAAAGTGTTGTTAAGATGGTGTTGAGAGTTTGTAGATATTGAAGATAGATAAGGGAAAATTTTCAAGGGGGAGTTATTGAAGAAGTCAGAGAGAACTTGTGGTGGAATGAGGTTAATTTTTTGAATAATTTTGGTTTTGTAAAGGTGTAGATAAAGGTAACTTTCGATCAGAGTCTCAAACTATATTTGTATTTGAAATTATGGATTGTTTCTTAAACAAAATGCATCCTCTAGAGTTAGCAGTGTGATTTTCATGACAATTATGGAGTCGGAACATTTACGGAACAATTACGGGACAATTACGGAACATTACGGAGTATAATTTCTTGTTTTATTGCACTTTGAATAATGATGTTTCTCAGTAAACCTCACACATCGAGATTGTAATGTGCAGTTGGCTTGTGTATGATTGAAGTTTTGGTAATTTTTACACTGTATTTAATGACACAATTAATGCCATAGTTGAATGTAATCAAATTTCCGGCATTTATGACAATGTGCTTCATAAAGTGAAATAAAACAGAAATTTTGAGACAAAGTATACAAATTTCCATCTTAGAAAGATTTTACTTTCTTATTCACATTCAAAATTCAAATATCTAACATCTCTTAACATTCTTCCATTACTAATTTGTTATCTCCTCCCTTCTCCTGATTAGTATAGTCTCTGACACTAGAAGTTATTGTTAAGCTTACTTTCTTGTAAGATGAAGTAACTTTACATACATTAAATTAGATTTCGAAAAAGAATGAGAGAATTTGTTAAGGTGAGTTCATTTGTACCTGGTACATTTTTATAATATATTTCAATTTGTTTTACTACAATTTTAAAAGTTAGACATTTTTTATTTACTATATAATAATTTCTGTTTACATTCAAATTGGACTCCTGAAGAAGAGGATAAGTGCTCTTCAAAACATTGAAAAATGAAAAATGTTTCAATAATTAACAGAACATTTCAATAAAATTTGAATCTAAATGATTTTTGTAATTATTTTTGTTTTGGTTTTCAATATGTATGACTGTCAAAAATAAAATATTGACAAAAAATAATATATTTATTACACCAATTAAACACACTCCTGTAGTGGCTGATGGGGACTGTGAAGAAGTTCAAGGTAAGACAATGGTTTTTTTTTCACTACTAAAATTAGTGTGTTATGTCAAAGAGAATTTTGAAATGCACGTGGGATTTGGGGAGCGATATATGGTGCCACTTACCCAAAATCAAATTATAAGCAATGTAGCTAATATCACCAATCAACTCTTATAAATAAATAAATAAATAAAATAAATTCTTTATTGGTGGCGAGGCTCAGGCCATTTAGCTGCTCTTCCGCCTGACCACTTTCAAAAAATTTTATTACAATTATTTTTATGATAAAAGAAGATCATTCAATGAGAAATGCATACGCAGTTTAGATGAAGGGTGTCTCACATGGGAGGCAGGAGTGAAAGCGAGGAAGGAAGAAGTTGATAGAAAAGGAAACGCACTCACAACATTTTTGTTCAAGTTTATTAATTTCACGTTAGGGAGGTATTAAAAATTCGTCACAAATATATCAGATTGAAACACTTCGAGATTTAACTTAAATTTAGAGAAATTACTTTTTTGACTCGTAAGTTAGGTACGGAAGAAAATTAGAAGGAACTTTTTTAAAAAGTGACATGTTAATAAGTACTACTAACTGTTTGAGAGAGGATTTGAAGCAGCTAAAATTGCGTACGTATTTTTGAATTACCCCTAATAAACAGAAAGGGAGGGCACGATGTAGCTTCATAATCTGAAATCGTTGTGATAGGGTGGAATGATGAGTGCTGTTTAAAATCTTCTAGAGGAGGAGAAGGTAGTGAAGTAAACTCCTTTTATCAATGGTAAGAATTTTAGTGTGTGCGTAAAAAGTTGAAATATGGTCGTATTTTTCAAGGTCGAAAATAAAGCAAATACATACATTTTGAGCTACTTGTAACTTGCGTTGCTGTTTTAAATTTATGTCGGTCAAAAGGAAATCGGAGTAATTAAAGTGAGGCATAAGGAGTGATTGTACAAGGGTCTGACGAGTTTTTGTCGATAAAAGAGTACGCATGCGTTTTAAAACATGCAGGGACCCGAATACTTTTTGACATATTTTATCAATTTGAATATTCCAGGTTAGAGTATTATTCATTTGCACACCTAAATTTCTCACGTCATTACGCCACGATAGAAGAGTTCCATTTATGCAAATGTCAGGGAGAGCGGAAAGTGATGGCTTTTTAGGGAGTTTCTAGAGCCGACTACAAGACACTGAGATTTATTGGGGTTTAGCAGTAGCCCCATTGATGATGACCAAGAGGAGAGTGACTGCAGGTTTTCGTTGATTATTTTAGCGAGTTCGGGAACGCGAGAAGAGTGTCCGCTAATATACATTTGGAGATCATCAGCATACTCATGATGACAGCTATTTTTATTGATTTGCCTATGTCATTAACATAAATTAGGAAAGCGACGGGTCCTAACACTGAGCCCTGTGCGACACCGCGTGCTAATGGCAAGGTACAAGACACACTGTCACCGCACACAACATTTTGTTGCCGTTCAGATAGATAGCTGAAGAACCATTTGAGTGTAGGTGTGGCACATCCAATTTTTTTCACTTTGCTAACAAAATATCGTGGTTGACAGAATCGAATGCCTTACTAAAGTCGTGAAGGACGAGAATTGTGATTTTACCGTTATCCATTGCATCTCGGGCGCCTTCAATAACACTAAGGAGCGCAGTCCTTGTGCTTTTCCCGGGTCTAAAGCCTGACTTGCTTTTATTGAAAATACTGAAATTTTGAAGGTGTTGTTCGATCTGTTTCCTGGCGATCTTTTCGAGAACTTTTGATATAGTGGGCAAGATACTGTTGGGACGGTAATCAACAAGCGTCATAAGATTTGCGCTTTTAGGGAGAGGATGGACAAGTGCTGTCTTGCAGGTTGAGGGAAATTCGCTGCTCATTAGCGAGAAATTAATTATGTCCACTATTGCGGGGAGTGCTACTTCCGCTCCGAGCTTCAGCAACTTTGCGTTGATTCCGTCGGAGCCGAATGCGTTTGATTTTAGACTCAAAATGATTTTAGCGACGTCGGCTGGTGTTACTGTCGCAAAGTAGAAAGTGTCTTTAATACTAATCTCTCTGCTTCGCAACGTGGATAAAGTTTGCGATTTTAGGAACGGATTAATTGGCTGCGCAAGCTTAACAAAAACTTGATTCAGCGAATCAAGTGACAGATTTATTTCTGTTGAATTTCGAATATTTACAATACCTATAGTGCGCAAATTTTTCCAGAGCAATTTAGAATCACAATTATTTTGAAAAATAGAGAGATAATGTTTAATTTGGGCATTTCTCAACATTTGGGTGACACGATTTCTAAGTTTTTTATACGTAGCATGATCGTTGTTGTTCCTTGTTTTCCGAAAATATTTATACGCAGTGTCCCTGTCATGCATAAGTTACCGAATTTCACCGGATATCCACGGAGCTGCGGGACGTGTCACACGTGACGTCTTTTGTGGTATATGCCTATTTATAAGTCCCATTAAACATTTCCGTGAATACTGCTACTTTACCATTGAGTGAAGCTTCATTTTGTACAAGATTCCAAGGGATAGAAAATCCATCGGGAACGAAGGAATTTGCATCAAAGTTCTTGTAATCTCGATGTTTTATTATTTTTGGTGCGTATTTGGGACACTTAAGATTATATGATATGTAGATAAGATTGTGTTTTGATATTCCGGGAATGGAAAATTGTCCATGAGAACGCGCTCTAGCTGGATTTGACACTATGATATGATCTATCCATGTTTCAGTATCTCTTGTGATGTGCGTTGCCTTTAGAGAAAGAATCGTTAGGTTCATATTACGAAAAAAAACGCGCAAAGTTATGGGATGAGGCAAATTTTTTCAATAAATTACAACTGAAGTCACCCATTAAAATAATGCCCTCGTATTTAGTGACACAGGAAGCGAGTAAGTAATCTAGTTCATCAATGTTGCCTGATTTAGGAGGAGAATACACTACCGCCAAGAGACACTTTTTCCCTGCAAGAATAACTTCAGCAATTAAATATCCGGTGAAATGGTCTTTATAATTTGCTGAAGAGAAAATCACTTGCAGATAATGACTTCACGTAAATAGGTACCGACACCACCGCCGTGTGCAGCCACGCTGGATTTTCTATCAGATATCCAAAGACGGTATCCAGGGACTTTGACGGTTTGAGAATTTAAAGATTTTTTTAGCCATGTTTCGCTAATGAGGTGTGCGTGAAATTTATGGTTCATTACAATTTTCTGAATCTCGGAGTGATGGGCAAAGAAGAGATTGTGCATTTAAATGCGCGACCTATAAACAGTTCCTAGAAATATAGGGCGCAGTGTGTACAGCAGCCGGGGCTGGCAGGGAAGGGGAGGAGACACATGCAGGTAGCGAAGGCTGTGGGGTGGGAAGGACACTTTGCATCGAGGTACACGGGAAATTCCTAAAACGACCGCCGACTGCCTATGACACAGACGGGTGAAAGAAATGACTTAATGAGAGGTGTATAGAATAAACCAAGGGTACAAGTAAGAGTGAGAGCGAGAGCGAGAGAGAGGGTATTGAGGAAAGATGAGAGTAGAAAGAAGCTTAGAGGGGGAGGGGGAAATGAAAGGTCCTTGGCGATTCCAAGTAAAGGCGTGTTAAGCTGTGGGGCTGGGGGAGGGAGGCGCTCCTATTTTGGCGGAAATGGCCTGCAAGTCGGCAATTGTCTGCGTGCGGGCTTTCCCGCTACCTGTTTTGACGACTATTGTGCCGTCTTCCGTCCAGACGCGCAAGCCAAAACGATCTATGGCCGCTCTCAGAACCTCCAAACTGGATCTTGTGAGGTCTTCGCGTATGGTGACACCAGCCGCCCTTAAGTTTTCTTTTCTTCTGAAAGACTTCGCGACGCTTCCTGTAACTAACAAATTTGACTATTAGCGTTCTGGTTCTTCCTGCGATCTTGGGTCCTACTCTGTGACATCTATCAATGTCGTTCCGGCTCAAATTGACACTTATCTGATTTGCTGCATCAAGCGCAAGTTGATCTGGATCTTCATATTTCTTTCTCGTTCGCTCCGAAGATCCGCAAGAAATTCCGCCGCGGTACATTTCGAGCTGATCTGTTCTCGCGTCGAGTTCAAGCCTTCAGGTTTTTTATCTCTCTGTCTCGGTCTTCAATTTCCCTGCGCAAATTATTAATTAAAACGTGTTTAAAATTCATGCTCTCCTCCAACTGCTTGGCGACCATTCCAGTAAAGACCGTGGCCAAGGAGTTGAGGAAGGCAGGGGCATTTAACATCTTCCTGCACGATTGTATTAATTTCACCCTGTAAGTTGGATTGGTTACTCTTAGTATTCGAAGCCATGCTGACAGGTGAATCAGAAAGAGAAACTACCTAGATTAAATTAAATAAGAGTAAGCCAGGAGTAAGCGGAAATTAAATGTGAGTTATAATATTTTATATTTTTATCTTATCCCTATAATATTATTATAGGGAAATTTGAAGTGACGTTAGATGAGATAAAAGTGAAAGAATGAGTAAGTTTGATAAAGTAAGGGACAGGTTTTAAAGTTTTACATGCAGCAAGATATAGATTCAGCTGGAAAAGCTATATGAAGTAGATGGAGAGTAAAGAGCCAAAGTAGAAAGAAAAACTAGGAATTTGAAATACTAGAATTTTTAAGAAAACGATTTAAAAGAGAACACCAGGAAAGCGATAATAGAAAAATGCAATACTTATCTTCGAGTTCCTACACTGCGACGACTGGGCCCGTGCTGTACACTGTGCCGTTGACCACAGTGCAGAAAACTACCTGCGCCTAAGCTCGGAGCGCTCCGGACAATGTTCACTCGACGAGGGACATCCTCAGACGAGGGACCTCTTATAAACAGGCTACACAAAAATGAAACAAAAATTACAAATTAATTAAAAATTCTAAACGGTTATTTCAAGCCAACTACAATTTATTTTATTGGAAATTAGAAATTGTATCCTTTGTAAAATTGTCAATGTCAGTAGTTGGATGTGTCTTTTTTAGGGGTCTTTATGGTTGTGGTCAGAGCTTTATATTTTATTTACAGTTTTTTTAAATAATAATTATTGTTTCAACAGACTTCACATCCACCTGTAATGGAAAAAGAAAATTGGATTTATTACTATGAATGGAAAATAAATGATAATTAATAATTGTAGAAAATAACTATGCCAATAACTATCTTAATTAAGAAAATTACACCTGTCAGTTTTGAAAGATAAATTTTTAAAATATAACACAATAATCTTACCTGTACTAAGTTTGGCAATTAGATTTGTTAAACAAGTATGAGTGACATTGACCCCTTCTTCCACTCATTCCTACAACGATCCACAAAATGTATTTACAATTCCTTTTCATGATATGATTATCTGAAGCGTTTCATAGGAGGGAATCACAGAAATCTTTTATCTATGTACGATTACTATTTAGCTATCAATGGACGTTAAAGTATTTTATACGCTCATCAATAAAATAAATTTAACCTTCATAGTTCGATCTAGAGACTTAGTTTTCAAAATAATGATAGACGAGGTGTATTTAATTTCCCTTCACCTTTAAGTGTTGAGACCTGCTCTTCCGCTTAATCTCAAACCACAAAACTTGCAGCAGACGAAACCTGTAACTTACTTTTATATGCGTTTGTTCTCAACATAGTCCAATTAGCACGATTATTATAAGGGGCAAATGAATATCACATGGCCCTCTTCTCTCCTTTCCTTACTTCCTCCCAAGAAAACAATTGACAGTACTTCCAAAAATTATTTAATCTTACTAGCGTACCCGTGCGAGAACTCTCGCATGTTAGACCTCACACTCATCCCTATACTTCTGTATTCATTCTAAGAGGGAAAGTAGTTAACGAAACGTGTTTATTTGTATCTATACTACTTACTACTATCTATACTACTATACTTTTATTTGTGTCTATAAAGGTAACTTGCAATGTACTAACACAATTACAAATAAAAATAAAAAACTGCAATTAATGTGTAAAAGAAATTTCCAATAAATATTTATTCAATATCATGGAGAATTTGCTTGGAACAATTTCCCAACACTTACTTAAAGACATTTGAAGTAATTATTCAATATTATTTGTCAATTAATAGTTTTAGTTTTAGTTTTAGTTTTTCGTGATAGTCACAAAAATATTAGCTTTTTACTTTTGAGAAAAGTTGACTTGAATATTTCATCGAATGATAACGAAAAATATTGGTACGGGTAAACACAGTCTTCACTCTTCACTGAACACCCACATCCTCCCACAATTAAGTACATAGCACTTATAGACCATGAAAAAACGTTAATTAAATAGTTTTACTACACGTATAAGAAACACTCTTCTTAGGTATAGGTATCAAGCAACTGTAATAGTATTTCTAGTTGTTGCTGGGGAGCAAATCTTGAATTTATGATTATGCAAATAAACCTCGTCAGACTGCACAAATATGGTGTTAACAGAAAGCGTAAATAAAGATTGTCGAATCTAAGCCTTCTAAGCGTGTCGTCACAAAAATTGCTACCAGCAGGAAGGACTGAAATATTGAGGTGGTCTTGATAGTATTGAAGCGTGGAACCGAAAAGTTAATTGAATGGATTGGAGAATGTCTAATCTTGTAGATTATTGCGTGAAAAATGTTTCTTTGAGGCCGTTGGCCTAAAAATGTTACTTTTTAAGGCTCTAAAAACGCTTTGTTTATGAGTTATTTGCTGATATATGTTGACATGTGACGCGGGTTGCATTGTACATGAATATTTCGATGCGTTTTTTTAAAGAAATCATCCACATTTTTAAAGTCAAAATGGAATTCGTCAAGTCTCCGTGAAATTCTCTTTCTTTAGAGGCCACATTTTTAAAGATTGGTTGCGTGTGAAAGCCGGAACCCAAAGGTATACTACTGAAATAATACAGGAGACGATAGTGCTGTCGGCAAGCAGGGATGTCCATAGTCATCAGCCTCTCGGACCAAGCCATTTTCGACGCGAAATTTTGTTTCCAATGGTGTACATAACATTTTCACAGTGTAAATACTTTTATTGCAGAATTAGTGAAGACTGTTTTTATTAAATATTTAATTTATTGCAGTGTTCTACGTGAACATTTTATTTCTTATTCTTCATCAGTGTGCGTGCTACTTATTTGAAAATCATTTTGTGTGATTTTGTTGTTGTATGCCACTATTTTATTATCATCTTCTGACTTTGATATTGCCAAGCAATTTACTTTAACAAAGATATACGTGTTTATTTTGATCCGGCGAAGTTGTTAGTATCGCACAGTAAATGAAAAGCAAGGAAAGGTCATGAGGAAATGAAACGTATGAACGTTGAAACCGCCTGACTAGGATTGCAGCTGCGCGGCAGGGAGACGGTGCTGAGACAACAACCGGGAAAACGTAAAGTGGTTAGACAGTGATAGACGAAACAACCAACTCTCAAAGGTTTCAAACTAACTGGATTTTCTCTGAGGTAAATACAGATACACACAAGTTCAGAGCGAACTTTATTTATCTAACGTAGCAAAATTCGTTTCACTGCTGTTGATTTTTTGCCCTGGCCCACAAACAAGCACACAGACGCGACAGTTGCCATGAATTCGAGTGGACCGACCCACATACTGACGTGTCTGCCTTCACAGTACTCTCAGCACACGCTCGGAGATACGCGTGAACTACCGTCCAAACATTTATATTCGGGAATTCACACCCTCAACGTGCTAACAAATGGATACAATTCGTAGTGGAGTTCTCTCGTATTTGTGTCCGTACCTCCGTCTCCTGGTGTCGGCCCAGAGCCGCATGTTACGGGGACTGCACCTACTCTGCGGCACAGCCTGGCGACCGGAACAGTACACAGCCAAAGAGGCGAGAGGAGCGGAAAGATGTGTTGTCAGGAGAAACGAAAGAGCGGGAAAAACGCAGCGGTGGGAGCCGGACGGACAGGGGGAGGAGGCGTAGGGGCGAGCGCCGCTTCGACGCGTTCTGCGTCCCTTTGCAGCGGCGGCGCCCTCTATCTCTCTCTCTGCCACATCACTATGCCCTCCTCCCCCCGCCCCCATTCCTACTCTTGCTGCTCACCACTGATTAATGAATCTCCGCCGATGGTTGTCTGCCGTTTCTTAATTATACATTATTGTGCAGATATGATGGAGAAAGATTAGAAATTGCGGAAGATTCAAGAACCGAGAGTTGTTTCATTTGCTTGAAAAGCGTAATGAAACCTTTTGAAGTCTCAATGAAATTTTGAGGGTCGGGAAATATGCGTCCTGCGTTAGTCGCACGGGACACGTACGAAGGCCGCCCGCTTCCACACTGCTGGACATTATGACATTTTTGTTGCATCCAAATCGATGGCATAATTATTGCTGTAATGGAACAGAAATTTGCACGGGCTCATACAGGATTATTTACACATTTTCTTCATTTGAAAATTGGCCCAGCCCATCGTGGACAATGTATACTTGTAACGGCTCCGTATTTCCTGAATTGTGTCGAGGTATTTTATGACACGCATAGAGAAGATAACTTTGTCATCTAGCATATCTTCTTTATTATAAACTACACCTACGGAAAATTTCAAATAATCAATGTTAATGATGACAGCTTAACAATGTGTGTACTTTTTGGATGTTTTTTAACATCCCCCAAACCTATTGGAAACACCTTTTTACAGGTTATTATAAAACAAATTCAATAAATGTAATCATTTATTCACATTATTATTTGTAAAACACTGAAATATGGAAGTGTAAGATGTTATTTGATTAATGCTATCACTGGAGGTCAGAGATAAAAGAAACCGATAAGATGAGAAAATTAAAGTAATTCCGTGTGTTTGATGAAGTTTAACAATCAAATGAATAAAAATGTTTTTGCTTCGTATAATGCCACCTTATTTAATAAACATGTTATTCTTTTTTAAATCGCGAAAAAACACCGTGAAATTGTACTCTTTTGTTATCGGGGGTTGTTGTCAGACTCAAACACGTGACACACGTTTACTTATGAATGTCGACTCACTGAATCCGAATCTGAACCTAGAATTGCACCACCACCACCTTCCAATATTTTTTTGAATCACAAAAAAACCGTCGTGAAATTCTATTTCTTTCTTTTTTGTTTCTTTTTTTCGGGGATTGTTGTCAGGCACAAAGAAATGACACGTTTCTCTGTGTATGTCGACGCTCTGAAGCCGAATCACAAGGCAGAATTCCGCCACGTTCAGTTTTTTTCAAATTGCAAAAAATACCGAGAAATTGTATTTTTTGTTTTGGGAATTTTTCTCAGACTCAACGACTTGACACATATTTCTCTAGGTATGACGACGCGCTAAATCTGAATCTGAAGCCATAATTGCGCCACTACATTCCAATTGTTTTTCTAATCAGGGCGATTTGATGGGATTAAAAGACAACTGGAGGGTCATGGCGCACTTCTGGCTTCAGCTTCCGATTAAGAGCGTCGACATGCATAGAGAAACATGTGTGATGTCTTCGGGTCTGTCAAAAACATCCGAAAACAAAAACAAAATGTCACGATCGTTTTTGGCGTTATAAAAACTTGGAGGTTGGTGGCGCAATTCTGGCTTCAGATTCTGATTCAGAACGTTGATATACGCAGAGAAACATGTGTTAAGGCTTTGAGTCCGACTTTGTTTGAGTGTGTGTGCCTGTGTAACAGTATTGTGACGAGGATCACTCGCCCTGTATTATCGTTTACGAATTTGACGCGCACGGTATTATCGTTTCGTTCTAAAAGCAACATTTTCTTCAGCATTACATAACTTTCTCTACAAATATTTCATCATATAGTTTTATGTACGACAAAGTAAAAAATTACGAATTCACAGCTAGTTAACAATTTTTAATGCAATTTAAGTGAGGTGTAATATATTTTTTAAACAAATATTCGTGCTATCCAACACCTCGGAAATGAATATTTGGTATTTGTATCACATGCAGCACATAATTAATAAATATATTTCCTAATAATTTTGAAAGCGTTCCTAATCGTTTTAAAAGAGTCGCAATTTGACAACATTTAAGTGAAATTTTTTGTTTCAAATTTACTCTTTGTCCGGCGAAAGGTGATATCTGACAGTACTTATGTTGATAGTACTTATGCCACTGGTTTGTGCTAATATTTCTTGGAGTACACAAATTATTACTTTTGGTATTGATGAAGCATGAATATATGTATCTTTATACGACTCTTATTACGACTCTTAACTCTTATTACGACACTGATCTCAATTTTATTAAGATTAACTGTAAAATAATCAAAGTGAAAGATCTAAGTTTATCCATCTAAATTAAGTTTATCTTACTATAATACTATTTAGACAGTGTGTTGTATTCAAAACTAGTGCTCCCTCAACTGTATATACTGTCACGTCTCATTTGTAATGGCTACGCAAATTACAATACGGACTATGTAATCTTGCAAAAAAAATATTTCTAACAGGAATTAATTTCTCTACACTGGGATTCGATCTGGGGTTATTAAAGTTAACACACCAGAGATGTTTGCCCTACACCACCAGCAACACAGCTAAGCCCTTTCCTTCCCGAGAAAAGAAACTGAAACATTTGCGTTTCCAGGTTTTCAACATCCAGTGCTTAATTTACAGATTTAATAATTCAAGATCTAGTTTTAAAAACAGATTACCTGACGGAAAAAAAATCTCTATCGTCAATATTGTATTTCGATAGTGGTACTTTTTATTTGAAATTTTCGAAAATTCAGATGGTTCGCCCAAAATTGATCCTACATCTTTTATAAACGTGTTTTGCTCTATTCGAGGGAACGATTTAAAGAACAAAAAATTGGATTTCGAGTAAAGTAGCTTCAAAAATACCTTTTGCACATGGAGTACATTTCTCTAATCAAAAACAAAGCGCAATCAATTTGTTGTTATTATTCTTTCGTAATAAGTGCTTCTGGACATCGCGGTGAGAGAAGTTTGTTGTTGAGTAGTGTGATCGAGCCAGTACTGCGGATTAATAGGACGCGAGTTCAAACCCTAGCAATGTTTGCATATTTTTACCCCTTCGTATCCTAGTTGAAAGAGAGAGCCACGTAATGCTGCCGGAGAAAGTCTCGGAATTTCCACATAAAACACGTTTAGTAAGTCGCAAATTCAAAAAAGGGGATTGTTGATCTTCTTTCGTATCTTACTTTCTATATATAGGATTGTCAAAACGCTTGTGTTTTGGGTGTTCTTGATCCTGAAAAAGTGATTTTGGAAAAACTTATCTTTGTCCGTTCACGTATAATTAATTCTAAAGCCTAAAGTAAACAGTAGAGCCGGGCAAAACGCATTCTATTATCGATCGGTCTCGGTAGCTTTGCTTCCGCAGTCTCGGAACCTCGAAGGTCGCGCGCGCTCCTTATCTGGCTGTTGAAATCTACACGTAGGTCTCTCTCAAGAATCAGGACGATCGGAACCGCTCCATTCTCGGCTGTTCTCGTCAGTATCGGCCGGTACCCGCAGTCTCGGCAGAAGCGGCCGCCGCCGGACGCTCGGTGCAGGCACGGTGGCTTGGCAGCTTGACGCAACTGGGGGATTTAAGATCGCCACGTATTGTGATCGCAGAACTCTTTCATTTAATTGTAATTGATTAATTATAATCGTAATAAATACAATTTCAATTTATCTATTAATTAGTTGAAAAGTAGCAATCACTCGATTATTTGCAAATAATTTTAGAGAGAAAATAATACAATTTTTTAAATAATTAAAAGCAAAAATGTGAGCAAAAAGTAATTTAAAATCAACTTCTTAGCAATATCAATAAAATAGAATAAAATCATTTTCATCAATGGTTTTTACATTGTGAATTATTACATAATATTGATATCAAGGTTACTAATCGGAATTTCTAATAATCTAAATGGACCTGCAGTTTATTTTCAAGTAAGCAAAGAAAATAATGATAAAAGTTTACATTCCAGAATTACATATCAAAGTACAAATATATATGTTAAGGGAAAAATAATTCATTTCATACCTATTGTTATGTCATTTAAGTTTCTTACAAGTTCGAATGTAAGGTATATTTATTAAACACAATTAACATCTGGTATTAATTTCATCTTTACGTAATAAAAACGCATATGCGAAACAAAATTGATATGGGTACTGTTCTTCCCTGCGTGAAAACGTCCTTTCGTCACTGGGCAAAATTTATTGTGTAACAGTGGAGGTAAACCGCCATACCCTCTTAATTAGGTGAAAAAATTGGCGGCCAAACAATGGTGCCCACTGCAAACCAGCCTATTCAACTCCTTGCCCCATCGCCACACACGGTTAGAGAAATTCAGAAATTCGAAATACATAATTAATTATAATATACTACATACGACTATATACGACATACTATATACGACACCATAAAAATGAGGGAAAATTAATAAAATATAACATTTTTGCGCCATAGAAAAATGCTGTAATTTAGTATACGCCTAGAAATGATAAAAATAAATGTTTCAATTGACTTTAATTGTATCATGGCACAGGAAACAGACCTAACGCGTAATTCTTTCAATTAACAGAACCTTCCTTCCATTTCCTTTACCTTTCTGGAAGGACATGTGGGACGGAGAGATATCAACGTCGGAAGTCGCGGTTATCGACTTGCTCCCTGAGACGCGTGTAATGTTTGCATTGCGAATCTGATCTCAGCGATCACCCATGACCCATCGGTCACCTACGATAACCCACTTCTTTTCTTTGTATAAAGAATTTAGAGCAAAGCGAGTATCTAAAGATTCATAATGTCGAA
The DNA here is from genome assembly GCA_031308135.1 of Acheta domesticus. Lineage (NCBI taxonomy): Eukaryota > Metazoa > Arthropoda > Insecta > Orthoptera > Gryllidae > Acheta > Acheta domesticus. The sequence continues at coordinate 159,812,542 of JAHLJT010008446.1, read as the reverse complement.
TTAAGAAACAAATGACATCCTCGGTCTAGATCTAGATAAAAAATACAGATTCGGTGCCAAAGGCTGGGATTAGTGAAAGTGAAAATGATTTGAACATACGTTTTTAACCAAAGTAGAAGAAAATAGAAATACATTTCAAGAAAAAAAGGCTTAGAAAGTTAAATATGCCTTAAAATATATTTACGTGAAAATAGGCGAAATAAATATTGATCATAATTGTTATTTTTCCATCATTTTTATTCCATACATGTCAAATGCCGAAGGCTGTCTACAAAAATACAGTTGCCGCTAGATTGCTTGTGCATTGGTCAACGTACAAATCACGCTAATCGCAAAAATAATTTGTCTTATTCAACAAGACATGCCGCCAGACTGCCTCGAGTTTGAACTATACTAAACGCTGGCGAGAGCTCCGGTGGCGCCTCCAGCATTAATTCGACGCGGTCGGCGCACACCGATAACAGGCCAAGTTGCGGTATCGTTCGTTCTCGAATTTGGTAGTTCCGGAACTGGCATTCTCGTTCACAGTAGTATCGGCGCGCCTGGTATCGTCCCCGAGAACGAACGGAACTGAGGGCGTTTTGATTTTCAGCAAAATGGATATTCCTCGAACGATCTGTCTGATGACATGAATCGTCAAATTAAAACGATTTTTTAAATTTGAATGTAATTTACCCACAACCCAAAAATATTTTCCAAATATACTCAGAAAGTGCTCCAATTTTTTGGTTTAAATCTTTTCCTCAAATAGAGTAAAAACGTTTTAAAAATGGCGTAAGTCCAATTTTGGGTGAACGATATGAAGTTTCGAAAATTTAAAATAAAAATTAACCAAGTCGAAATACAATATTGACAATAGAGATTTTTCCATTATTAAATCTGTTTTTAAATCTAGATGTGGATTAATGTAAATTAAACACTGAAATTTTACAACCTGCAAATGCAAATATTGACGTTGGGAAGGTATGAGTTTAACTGTGTAGCTGGTAGTGTAGGGGAAACGTCTCAGGCTTGTAAAATTTAAGGACCCGAAATCAAATTCCCGGCGTGGTGTGATTACATTCTGCTGGAAATATTTTTTTTCAAGATTACGTAGCCCATATTTTATATTGCGTATCGACTACAATAAGCCTTGATAGTATATGCTGTTCAAGCAGCACTAGTTTCGAACATAACACACTGTCTAAATAGTATGTATTGTTTGATAAACTTCATTTAGATGGATAAACTTAGATAAATCCCTTTGATTGTCTACTTGTCTTCAGTCAATCTTTATAAAACTGAGATCAGTGTCGTAATAAGAGTTATTATGATACATATATTCATACTTCATCAATACCAAAAGTAATAATTTGTGTACTTCACGTAATATTAACACAAACCCATGGCATTAGTACTATCAACATGAGTTCTGTCAGATGTATTCTTTCGCAGGACAAAGAGTCAATTTGAAATAAAAATTATAGTTCACTTGAATGTTGCCAAATTACGGCTCTTTTAAAACGATTGGGAACGGTTTCGAAAGGATTAGGAAATATATTTAGTAATTATGAGCCACATGCGATACAAATACTAATTATTCATTTCCGAGGTGCTGGATAGCTCGAATATTTGTTTAAAAATATATTACACCACACTTAAATTGCATTAAAAAATTGTTAACTAGCTATGAATCCGTAATTTTTTACTTTCCCGTACATAAACATACACGGTGAGGTACATGTAGAAAAGTTACGTAATGCTGAGGAAAATGAATTTCGAGAGTTCCACTGAAATAGACATTTTAGGGTTTCCTGGCGCATTGAAAGTTGTTTTTTTTTCAATAATATCAAGAAAAAATTTCGTAAACTGAACAGGAAAATATTGAATAATTCCTGTTTGACGTCGGAACAGTAATGCGTTTTCTAATTTCCGTTAGAATTCTATCTGCGATCTAGACCTCTTGACACATACGTAGATAACGTCTTTTATTGTTTATAAATTTTCTAGAGCAAAGGTAACTAACCCGTAATTATATATTTCCTTTTTTTTTCTTCGTGTGTCCAAATGTTCATTATAAGTTTTTTCAGAAGTCGTTATTTGCTCATTGAGTATATTTGTTGCGACTTTGATAAGCGTGAAACATGTTTGTTAGGATTATTTTTGCTCCATGCTGGGAAAATGAAAAATACTTTTTTCAATAATGTGGTTAGTCTCTTGTAAAATGTTTGTGGTATTTCTAAGAATATTTGACCTCCATTGAGAACCTCTGATCATATTTGGATTTCCCAGATTTTTGCCCGCAACACGTTCTTTGCTTTTGATTTAATTTTGTGATAATTTTTGAAAACGTTTTTCTCGATTTTTGTCATGAACTCTAAAACTTTTTCTTTGTGCCTCACAGCTCTCAAAATATTTAGGATTTTCGAAATACATCCGATCATCTTCACACACCTGTTGTGTTTAGAACGAAACGATAATACCGGGCGAGTGAAGTTGGGCACAAACACTCAAACAAAGTCGGACCCAAAGACTTAACACATGTTTCTCTGTGTATTTTAACGTGGTGAATCAAAATATGAAGTCAGAATTGCGCCATCACCCTACAATTTTTATATCGCCTAAAACGATCGTGACATTTTATTTTTTGTTTTCGGACTTTGGTGTCAGACCCGAAGACTTCACACATGTTTATCTATGTATGTCGACGCTCTAAATCCGAAGATGATGACAGAATTGCGCCACCACCCTGCAATTTTTTTTAAAACCCGTAAAACCACCCTTTAATTTACTACCTACAATTTCACGGTGTTTTTTCGTGATGAAAAAAACAATTGAAAGGTGGTGGCGCAATTCTGGCTTCAGATTCAGATTTAGCGCGTCATCATACCTAGAGAAACATGTGTCCAAGTCGTTGGGTCTGACAACAATCCCCGAAAAAAATACAATTTCACAGTGTTTTTTTTTCGCGATATAAGAAAACAGAACGTGGTGGAATTTTGGCTTGAGATCCAGCTTCAGCGCGGTGATAAACACAGAAACGGGTCAAATGTTTGTGCCTCAAACCACTCCGAAGACAGAAAACATAATTTCATGTCGGTTTTTTTTGCGATAAAAATAGGAAGGTGGTGGTAGCGCAATTCTGGCTTCAAATTCGGATTTAGCGCGTCGTTATTCTCAGATGAACAGTGTCAAGTGTTTGGATCTGAGAACAACTCTCAAAAAACATAATAAAAATACAATTTCACAGTGTTTTTTCGCGATTTACAAAAATAACAGTCTATTAAATAAACTGGCGTTATACAAAGCAAGAAACATTGTTTTTCAATTGATTATTCAACTTAATCAATCACACACAATTGCTTTAATTTTCTCAGATTATCAGTTTTTTAATCTCAGACCTCCAGTGAAAATATGAATTAAATAACATCTTACACTTACATATTTCAGTGTTTTATAAATAATAATGTGAATAAATGCTTATGTTTATTGAATTGGTTTTGAAATAACCTGGAAAAACGTGTGTTTCCAATACGTTTTTGAGATGTTAAAAACATCCAAATTGTAAAAGAAATGTTAAGCTGGTGATCATTAACATTAGTTTTTTAAATTTTTTCTTAGGTGTCTTTTATAATGGCGAAACGTTTTCAAAGAATGAACAGTAGAAACTGTGAATGGCCTGTTTTATTTTGGTACACCGCATCGTCCTCGCGTTACAAATGGCTGTGAAAACGTGAAAGTTCCAGGAGTTCCATAGGATGACGACCAACGTCCAACTGACTACCTTAGAACTCAGACGATATTTGTGGGACTGAAACTGAATTGTAGTCTGTGTTGGGAAGGTAATATAACTTGGAGACTGTTTGGTAGATTGAGCACATGTACTCACTTTCGAATATTATAGAATAAAAACATCAAAATAACTGTTTTAGTAAGATTATTCTGAATTATGGTATGATAAATTGAATTGAAAATATCAACTTAATGTTAATATGCGTTGATTTAGAAATTCTATACTTGTGTAAATAAGCAGTATTTCCTTATTTGTGATCTCACTCAGGTGATCTTTCAACACATAAAATTGAATATTTCTTTATTTGATAACCTTAACATTTCATTCATCAAATTCAATGCAGTTTACAGCAAACAGCTTACAGTGTGTTTCTAATTTTTAATGATAATGGTGAAAAAGAGGAAGAAAGAGTTTCTGACACGGTTTTAACAAGTGCCTTTGAAACTAGTGGTGCTTCCAACGTACATACTTTCTCGCTATGCCTCTATACGGTCCTTATTGCTATTCCACTACTCCATAAACCAGCAAAAGTGTATTATACCAGCAAACGTTTTCCGTACGAGGCACGACTCAAAGTCAACGAACCAGCACTTATAACACTACGCCACACCAACACCGCCTATGTCAAACAGAGCCACGAAAGAATAGAACCGACCTATAAAATGGTAAATGCATTATAAAGAAACAATCTTCTTCTTGTTATATTGTATTACAATTTAGCGTTATATGGTTACATTATAACCTTCTGGATATATTGTAATACAATTTAGCGTTAAAATGCTAAATTTTACTTAAATTGGTTCATACAGATATATACTAGACAACGGTTGTTTGACATGTCATACCTTCAAAAATCGAATAACAGAGTTGAAAAATTGTTTAAAAGACGCAGTTAGGGAAAACGCAGACAAGTCCTGTCTATTTATCTGCATTGATTCTATTCGTGAGTAGAAGTACTTCAAATGATGTTCAATAAAGTATCTACACGCTTCAATGTTTTTTCCTGCAACATCACATTCATCAAATTAAAATCCCCCTCGGGGGATCGAACTCGGCACCTTCCATATGGAAGATCTCAACCCGAAAGTGTATTAACCAACCGCGCTACGGGACCAAAATGCGAACGAACTGTTTATATATTAGTCAAAACGTACTTGTATCAGTTCTATCATTAGGAAGCCGGTAATTGTCCAATGCGAAAAATATGTCTTTCAAAAAACATGACCAAGAAAGGCAGCGGTGAAAGGCTTACTCCACATAATTTATCCGATGATCGGCATTTGGAAATAACTACTGCGAGAAAGTATGTGCCATTCTATTGCACCACTAGTTTATTTATATATTTCCCGTCCCTTATTACACACGTGCAGAAAATTTAAAATAAAAATTTGGAGCGGTTTTCAAGAAAATTTTTTTGTATATTTAAATCGCAATTTACGCAAAATCTACTCGTTTTTTCCAAAAAATGGTACATGACCTTATTTGAAGTGCTAACTTTGTACAACCGACTTTGTCTGAGGCGAAAATCTCTATCTTCAATTTTGCAGTTTTTAAACATTTTTTTGCAATTTTCAAAATATTGGGCCTATCAACGAAAATGATACGTACGGCATTCCCTTCAACGTTCTTCGCACTATTCAACAACAAAATATAATCAAAAAATTTGGAGCCATTTTCTTTTAATTTAGAAAATCTCAAAATGGGCTTCATGTAAAGTACCCTTAAATACTAAGATATCAATTTCAAATTCAAGAGGCCTTGAGACGAGTCAAAACCATCGGGGAATAAAATTTTGAAGAAAATTGGCTGAACGGTTTAGGCGCTAGCGTTGACCACAGACGGACAGACGGACAGACTGACGTTTTGCCGTCAATCGATTTTGAAGTATGAAGAAGCAAACAAATCATGGATTTTGACTACACTAACAGATAGAGGATTTTTTTTTCTAAATTTAGCAACAGGTTTTATCCACTTTTTTTTCACCAGACCCCTGCTATAAGAGATTTTCTGGCGAAAATTCCCCGTTTTCCGCAGCACGATTACATAACTTTCTCTTCTTACGAAGTAGTCGTAAGGCGAGAAAGTAAAAAATTAATAATACAGCCATTCGGTTGCTGTGATAGAAAAGTAGAAATTATTGTTTCGGCGTAATGCACCTTCAAAAATAATTTGTTTATAATCAATTTCCTCCCTATTTGATAACATATCGACTTGCACATTGCTGGTCTTAAAAGATAATATAAAACACAAAATAATAGTTATGTTCACATTCGCTGTAAAACAGACGGATTTAGAGTATTTAAATTGGCCTCAGAATTTGTTTACAAGCTAAGTGCTTTTTACGTGTATGTGGCGGGCAAATGTGTGACATTGGAGAACTGTTTTTCCAGTATGGTTATGTAGAGCGGATGAATTAATTGCAAACAAATGGAGTCGTTGTAAGACGCTAATTTCTTATAAACAATTACATATCTCGAGAACGAAATATGTTAGCACCAATCGCATTCCGGAATTTTTTGTCGCGTTTGAACGCCATTGAAATGAGACAATAAAAATTGCAACAATTGGAAATTTATAAACAAATTTTCCACTTTTGCAAATCTAAAGGGGGAGAGTATCGCTATGTCACAGGGCCGAAATACGCGAATTAACAATTTTCGAACAAATTAACAATTTATAAAAAAATTCGAAATATACATTAGTACGGCCGGAAAAGCTCCGCAAATTGCGCCTGAAATGATCATTTTAAAATAGCAGTTTCACAGGAGTTAATATTTCATTGCTAAACGTTAGTATAATTGTTGCTAAAATGCTAAATATTTACTGGTTATTTGACAGTAATTCTGGATGGAAAGCCACTGCTCAGAAATATTCTTACGTAATGGTGTAGGCGCAAGAAAACTCCCTCCTTCGGCAGGGAAACACTATGATTTTTCCGCATCATACGTAAGCGAACTGGGTCCCCTCCCCCTGAGACAGCGGCGCATCTACCCCTTGGGAGTTTGCACCAATCACACACAGCTGCTGTGCACCTGCTAGCGATTGGTCAACGCGTCCCTCCCCCTGGCCGCGGGATGTCCAAGTTTGTCGGCGCCGTACACAAGATAGAAATTTACCGGAAAGATTTGCTGAGGGATACTGTACATTAAAAGAGTGGTGTAGGAATTCTGGAGCTCAAGAAAATTCGCGCAGATTATACGTCTACCAGATTCAGTTTTCTTGACATGTCACATTCAGTTTTTTTTGACAATAAATAAAATAAAGTAGGAAGTAAACTTCCAATGGGAAATCATTTCACGTTCAGGAAAAATAGTTTAACAGTGGCATACTAATGCAATTCCGTTACCCGTGGATCGTCAATGATCACCTTCAAAATGTCTTATTTTATCAATAGTAAATCTCAGAAGAAATTGCAAAATAATTAAAGTTAAATTTTATATGTTTCAAATATAATGACTAGAGATACGATTTGCATGCACTGTCAATGCTAAAATATGCATGCAAACATTCACTATCAAATGTACAAATATGTATGATGCAAGGTAAAAATGGACAAAACATGCACAATTATTTTATTTTACTTACATTTTCAGTTATATTGACTTTTGTGACAGTGAACAATTAACAACTTTTAATTAACTAATTAACAACTTGTTCCAAGCCAAATTCATTCTTTTGTCAGAAATAACATTTTTTGAATGCAGGAAATGACCTTACGTCACAAGACGTAATTGGAGCATACTTCAAAGACGAAATCTAGGCTGTGTCAAGCTAGCACAACCACTACAGCAAAATCGCACCAAACCAAATGAAATGTTTAGTACTCATTTATTACTAATTTATTACCCAAAAATAAATTTATTACTCTTGCCATTTTTGAAAAACGTGGTTGTGCTGGCGTGACTGTCAAGCTAGCACAACCATTTTTAAAAAATTGGCAAAATTGATTCAAACTAATACAAATATTTAGTACTCATTTATTACTAATTTATTACCGAAAATTAAGTTAATTACACTCCCCGTTTATGAGAAATAAATAGTTAAACACATCACAGATATGCAACCCGCATGACACCGTGCCAAAATTACGATTATAGAGAACCGACGATCACAATCGAACGAAACCAAAAACATTATTAAATACACATTATATACTACTTTATTACTAAAAAAAATAAACTTAATACTGTTGCCGTTTATGAAAAAAATATTGTTAAAATAGTTATTCAACCCTCCCAGAAATTCAAATACGAATATAGAGAGAACCAACGAGCACAATCAAACCAAACCAAGAACACAAGTAAACACACACTACATACTAATTTATTACTCTAAACACACATTTATTACTGTTGCCATTTATAACGAAAATAATATTAAAATCTGAATCATCATTATTCACCCATCCCAGAAATTCAAATACGATTATAAAGAGAACCAACGAGTACAATCGAACCAAAATAAGCTCATAATTAAACACATATTATATATTAATTTATTACTCTAAACAGACATTTATTACTGTTGCCATTTTTAAAGAAAATATTGTTAAAAACTGAATCATAGTTATTTATCTATCCCAGAAATTCAAATACGATTATAGAGAAAACCAACCAGCACAATCCAACCAAACCAAGAACATAAATCAATACACATTACATGCTAATTTATTATTTTAAACAGACATTACTGTGGCCATTTCGGAAGAAAATATCATTAGAAACAGAATCATATTAAACCATGCCAGAAATGTAAATACAATTATAGACAGAACCAATGAGCACAATGGAACCGAACCAAGATCATAATTACATAGACATTACATACTAATTTATTACTTTAAACAGACATTTATTACTGTTGCCGTTTATGAAGAAAAAATTGTTAAAAACTTAATCATATTCAACCATTCCAGAACTTCAAATACATTTATAGAGAGAACCAACGAGCACAATCGAACCAAGTGAAGATCATAATTCAATACACGTTATATACTAATTTATTACCACAAAAAGAATTTTATTACTGTTGCGGTTTATGAAAAAATATCGTTATAACTAAATCATATTCAACAATGCCAGAAAGCTTCTCTTATTGCTTGTGAAATCCTATCGACTAGCGTTCGCATGTAATCGCGCCTGCGCCGGCTGAACTATTAACAGACGCGCGGCAAAAAAATTCAGACAGTGTATTGTTAGGTTGGGCGGTGACAGTGCGGAGCCTATAAATACATTCAAGCTTGAAATTATTTTTTTAAACAAAAAATGGCTTATTTTTGTTTGTTGAGATATAAATATCTCATATAGGAAATGTTTCTGGAGTGAAATGAATAATAGTGCGTATTTAGGGGATATGAAATTAAATGAAACGTGAGTTTTGACTCATTACATACTTTCATATTGCGATTCAGTTACTCATTTTGCCCCTATTTTCTATCGGGGCCTCATAACAGTCGCTTCGCAAAACAAAGGGTTATATGTGAGCTGCAATGGGGGAGGTCTGGTTGATTCCGGTGGACATGCGGTCGGGAGAAATGCGGCTTGGGGAAGCGGCAATATGACGCAGTTCCGGAGCCAGGCCAGAAAGTATATAAGACGGCCCCGGACGAAAACTCCTTCTGTTTCTTGAGCTCGTCCGCAGGTCGTCGTGGGTGGTGCGACTCGTGGCTCGTCGATCTGCTGGCTACGGAGGCAATGAGATGCGCGCGTGCGTCGTGACGTGGTGACCGAATAAGTTCATTCTTGTAACGGTCGATTATAATATCCATTGTAAAATTTGTAAATAGAGATTTCAGGTGTCGGTGCACATGGTGAGTAAATACTATGTGAATACAACCGTTCACATCTGTGTATTTTGTTATGGCCCGGCGAAGACGCCACATTATTTTGATAGAAACGTAGCAGAACACTCGCTGGAAGGATGTCCACGTTGCACAAGACGCAACTATTGTTAATACATTTTCGTGACGAAGCCGAGTAACTAGCCATTGTGAGTGCCGTCCAAAAATATTAATACACAATATATATTTAATTACCGGGTCATTCAATGCCAAATCGGCCAAAATTTCGCGACCATCTTCCGATTCGAATGAAACTTTTTATATCGTTTTAGAATGACAAAACAACACTAAATATCGACTTTTTGACATTAAATGTTGCTTCCTTTTGAAAATTTTGAAATGTGATATTTTGCATGGGTTTCATGGGGTATTATCTAAAAACTAGTGATATATCTTCAAATTTGATTTTACTTTGCAACTTGCTTCATATTTCTAATGAGTACATCCCACGCTAAAGGTTTGATATGATAAACCTAATTTTAACGGCATTAATAAGGCCGAATTAAGGCCAAAGTAAATAATTACGATTTTTTTTCAAAATTCATTTTCTCAAATATTCCATCTCGGATTTTCTTCTTTTTGTCGTCAAATTGAAGCGGAGACATTGAAGTTTATTGTAGTTAAAGAATCTCGATGGTACATTTAAATTTACTAAAGTTATTACCAGTTAAAATTATATTTTCATTTTAGCTTTTTATGGACATATTAGAATTATACATTCATAAACGCTTATCATTTGTAAATCTTGCTTTCGTTTTTTAGTGATTAATTCTTATATATTTTAAATGTATCTGAACCATATTTTCGAAGACAGAAACTTTGATTTATACCGGGTGACCCACCAATTGTGAGCCTCCCCTCATATCTTCTTAATGTTTCACAACATCGAAAAGCAGTTTTCGTTCATCAATGCAGAATTGTGGGGCAAGTAATGCGCTTTAGGGATATTGTTCGTAATATTTTTAGTTTTGTGCGATTGTAGTAGTTGACTTCTCAAAGACCTACGCATTCACAATTCAAGGTATTGTACAAAATGAACATTGAAACATTGCTCAAGCTATACATGCTCTTTACGGTCAAGCGAAGAAGCGACAAGCGAAGTTGAAGTTAAAGATAATTTTTTCTACATGTGTAAGTATGTTCTGCCTTCTATATTTCTCTAGAAATCCTTTAAACTTTGGATTTGCTACTTTTTCGGTATATTTACCCCTTCTAAAGCAACACACATTTCCTTTGAAAATCGATTTGTTATAGGCTTCAATGTTGCATCGGTAACAAAAGTTTGCACTAAGTGAGGCATAGTTTCTTTCCTTTCTCTAGCTTTGTCACTATGAGAAGTAGATGCAAGGTGCTAGCCCTTATGACACTTTTTAGAACATTTAATCTGCACGAATAAATTCAAATTATGCAGAGCTAAATATTTCATAAGGAAGGAGTTAGAATTTTGCTACAAATTACCATGTATTGAAACAATTTCTACTCTAATTTCGACGCAAATTAATGTCAGATTTAATTTAAGACATACGTACTTAAACACATACGTACTAAAATGTTTTAAGACATACGTACTAAAATGTACTTAGCTAAACGATCAGGTTCAAACTGTCTGGGCAGCAATTACGCTGGTCAACAAAAAGTATTATTATGTAAAATGTAAAAGTCGCTAATGACTCAGCAGTCGATGCGACTATAAATAAATTTAAAACAAATACTGTGAAAAAAAGAAACATAGGTAAAATTCTGAAAATCCAGAAAATTGTTTGGAAAGAATATGCACACTACCGTATACAATAATTACTTAAAAACAATATGACAAACAGTTTCTACAAAATTATTGAACCTATACAATTTACGGACCCTCACAAAAATGTCAAACCTGTTAAAAAGTATTAATAGTATCCCGAAAATATTTTTACTTCAACAGAAATTAAACTTCGGTTTTCTTTTCATATCTATTTGAATTCATATTTGACATTGTTTTAATCTTTTCTGAGTTTCAGTTTTTCAAATTATATAATTTTTGCTCCTAACATTGGACTTGAGCAATAAACATTTCGACTAGGGAAAAACCACCAGCATAAATTTTTTAATTGATCAATTTTTACAGCGTAACCTTAAGTAGGCTATTTTTAAGAAGGCCTCAAGTAGCCCTTCTTTATTGCAGCAATTGCAATAAATTACATTTCCATCCGTCTTCCAGGTAATCTGTGTCCAATCCTTGTTTTGAGAAGTGTAGCACACGAAGCCTTAGAATAAACCATTTCATACTTCAAGTCACCATTCAGAAACTTGTGTTAATCCTCTACTCCATGCAACCAAACTGTGAGGCTGCTCTTGATTTTTTCCTCTCCCATTGTCAGATATCATAGGTTATTGAATTTTGGCTTCGTGTATCTTCTGTATCCCTTGAGACGTATCATGTGGCGTAGATAATTCATTTCCCTATTTTTGCTCCCCGCAAGTGTACTCGCGTCGCAAATCCAAGTAGTATACCGGAAGGTTAAAATGTGTAGTCTAACAATAAGCACCACAGACAACTGCCTGCTATCAGGATCTAAGATCAATATACTATTTATACAAAATATGTGTTAGTTTTAACATCCACAAATTCTGCAAAGAAATAAGAAAGTACTTAATATGCTAGATAGAAGTCTAAATATGCACTATTAATTTAAAAGACGTCTAAACATGCATTATATATGAATTTCTCCAAAAATTACCAAAACATGCAAACATCCACGCAAAATGTATGCATTTTTTAAACGAGTTTTTCATTAAACATATTGCGATCGTACTTACCTTGATTCAGTACTTGGTGTCGCACATACTACAATTTTATTTGTGTAGGGTCAGGGATGTCATTTTAGGGGGATACCCTTGAGAAGAATATTTGATATTGGATCGATTTTGCTAACAATGAAACATGATTTATTACAAAGATATTAAACATTACAGACAAATTTAACTCGTGATGATTATTGCTCATTAAATACTTGATTGTATATTATTAATTTCAAATAAGTATATCAACAAATACCATTATTGCTCTACCTATTATTCATTCATTGAATTAAATGATTTAAATGGGAGCTCACAGTTACCACCAACCAATACACGTCACATTTAAATGAACACCAATGAAACAACGTGCTTTGATAAACATACCAGGTCTTAAAACAGTTAATCTTCCGCTCTCTCTTGTCTGACCACCCATTGTTTACATTCTCTGATTCAAATGAAAGCCACACTCTTTTCTAATAAATCGTACACAAGAATCTATTCAGACTTAACTTAGGCGACCAACTGGACGACGCCGCTCCGCACACGATGCGGCCTATCGCGTCTAATGAAACGACGCGAGCCGCCGTGCGCTGACCTTGAACATCTTGCTGTCGTGAGACAGCTGCCGCGTCGTACGCCGCTGTGAGCCCACTACCATTTTCCCAGCAATACGCATTCCGTACACAGCACGTTCTCACGAACGACCACTGCATGTCAATCCATCTTCATTACTTTGTTGTGTAATTCACTTGTACTGTCACTGAATGGCCGTGTTTGGTAGGCACCTTGTCTTCGCTGAGTCACGTACGTGCAAATGCAATGAAAAGTCACTTTCGATGATATTGTAATCACATTGCATTCATTCTATAAAGTTTCACGTATTTATATACATCTAATTATACCTCTTCTCACCTCGCATAGCTTCCTGAAACTATCAATTATGAATTTCCACTGTTTTAATTGCCGTGTCGCCACGCTGTATTCACTGCGTGTCCCCCTGTCCCCCTAATTTGTCTGATGATCTGTACACTTCAGTTATCTTTCTCACAGTCATTATCACAATCGGGACTCCGTCATCTTACCATCGCGCAGCTTCCCAAAAATGTCACCTCTTAATTTACACTGTCCCAATTTCCGCTCCACTACGCCGAATTCACTTCACGACACACGTGTCCGCATATCTCTACAATTCTTCTATTACCTCGCACAATAATAATTATTCTTTCGCAGTCACTATCTCAGTCCTTACCTCACGTCGCCTAATTCGTGGTTCTAATTGCAGTCACTGCTTTCAGCTATCCGATTACTTCGGATTCCTGCGACCTCGTTTCCACTTAACGTCCGCGTGCCATTGTCTCACGGTCCCTCTATGCAACCGACTGCCGACCAGTCGCTTCTCACTCTCCCCGCTCGGTCAACCCTTCTCGCGGCGAGTTCGTTGGCTGAGTCAAATGACTTTCCATCGGTGATCGATTCTTCTTGTGCGCGCCAATCTTGAATTACTTGTGTTTATGAATTAATGACCACTGACCATAAGGTCGGAATATATGTACAATATTTGAAATCTCTACGAAGCTTAAATAAAAGCATGCATTTGCATGGAAATCCTCTCTCTAATCATGGCTAAGCTTCGTGTTTATAGTCAGTAAAAACAATAGAAACAAGCAGGCAAAATAGGCATTTAAAATTATGAAATAGGCATTTAAAATGGTAATTCAATTTTTATTTTTTCAAAAATTACAAAAATATTTTTTGAATGTCTCTCGCATCGTTAATAATTAGATTACGGGCATATCTTATATATTATTGAATTTGTAAAAACAAGTGCTCGGAATGATTTTACATGAACTTTCTTGACAATTCGAAAGTTTTGGGTGAAAATGAGCTTCAAAATGAACATTTCAGAAATGCTTAATTATTATCCAAAAAAAAGAAAGGATCCAAATTTTTCTATAAAAATATGCGCATTTAGGATCAGTTTTTACCCTTTTTTCTTTTTATTCTGAAAGATGCATTTAAATTCAACTATTAGGTATCCTAAAATTGAAGAAACATGAAGAAACGTCTAGGTGCGAATTAATGGCAGCTGAGAAGAGTCTAGAGCAAAACCGAATTGAAAGCGCAAGCTGAAGAGATAAGAAACTACGTAGTACGATCAAGCTTGTGCCATTCTGTAGCACCACTAGTTAATTTCCCATTCAGGAGCAACGCCAATGCTTTTGGGAATCACTCACCCGAAGAATCCTGATGCTAAAACAACTTTTACATAAATATATGCCTACTTTAAAAAAGTCGCACTTGTGCTTTAGTGATTATCATTGAATAACACAATTTATCGGTAAACTAAAGTCCCTTGAATTGACAAATGTAGTTTCAGGGTATTATTGGATTTTTAGGGGTATAAGTACATAATAATGGACTGGTCATCCGGCGCAAATCTTTGGTAAAATACTGAGAAAAATCATGTAAACACAAAAAACAAATCAGACTCATTATACCCATTTCCTTAACCTTAAACGCATAGGAAGGGAGAGAGAGAAGAAAATCGTGTTGAGAAAAAAACAAGTGAGCGTGATTGATTGTACTGAATTATCACCAAGAACGTTAACATAAAACTTGATAATTGTAATTAATCGAAACTCAGATAAAACCTGAAAAATTATAATAGAAATTCTAACGTTTCAAAAGAGAAGATTTTACAATATCATTATCAGAATTGTTTTCCTTACTGCAGACAATCACGAGTATTACTTATATTGCAGGTTTAATTTGTTATGCTCACTCATCGTCAAAAGTACGTATCTTCGGGTTACTTACTGTAGCGCCAAGAGCTTTTGAAGCGAGCTTTGCCTTCTCACTACTTGCCTTAATACATTCGATACCTGAAACAGAGATTTTTATGCTCTTCTCTTTTTTACCTACAAGATAATTCTCAACAACCTGATAAGGTGGTACAATATCCATTTATTTTGCTTCTTGCAATCCCTGACATGATTATTTATGAAGTGCAACAAGCATAATCTCTTTTTAGTTATTGGCCTGGCTTGAGAAGAGCTCCTTTGTTCGCTCACTCATTCGTATCTGAGGGAGTTTTTGCGTCGGTTTGTGTAGCAATCTCGACACTTTTCACAATAAAAAAATCTTTTTGTAGTATGTTACAAAACAATGAATGTTGAATGTGGCGTCGCCGACGCTGTAAATTGGTTTAAAAATATATTCATATGTTGAAAATTTCTTTTATATTTTACTTCTTTCATACGTAGCTTTGTGCAAATATGTTCTTATAGTATGTGGCATTGGTCGTACCAGTGAATCGTAGTAGCTGTTAATGTTATACTCTAGTTCAAAAGTTCCCAACACTCAAAGACCTTGCATATTAACTCCAAACGGGATATGAACTGGTAATATTCCAGATTTCAAAATTATAATTGCTGTAAAAAAGTATTTATAGGAATATGGATAATGCGAGAGCACAGCTATATTTTTTATTTTATGTTGTCTAATATGAACATAAATCGTCACCTGTAAGCTGTTTTTCTGCGTTATTCTCTAATGCTAATATAAGATCATTCTCCATTAGTTCGGAAAATTCTGATATAAAGTCTTCTACAACTACATTTGATTCCCCTGCGTTCCTTAAAACTTCCATATTTGTGTCCCCTATGTTAAGATTTTAAAACTCCACAAACTCAGTCTGATTTTTGTTCTGAAGGCGAATATACGAGGGACATTCAATAATTAAAGAGACAAATTGGTCTGGAGAAATAAATGTTTATTTTTACAAAACAGGACTTCTCCTACTTTTTAATATATTTCTCACCAACATTTATGCACTTGTTACAAAGGGCTACCAGCTTTTGTATGACGGCTGCAAAGTACTTTTTTTCTTGGTGTTTGAACCAATTTCCCACAAATTTTTTGACAACCTCGTTATCTTGGGACTTCTCCCAACGTAATGCCTCCTTCAGTGGGCCAAACAAATGGAAATCACATGGTGCTAAATTGAGGCTGTAAGGGGGATGAGGCAGTACCTCCCAACCCATTTTGTCAATGGTATCATGGGTTTGTTGTGGAGTGTGAGGACGTGCGTTGTTTTGCTGGAGAATCACATCTCTCCTCTGAGATCCATGACTTTTCTCTCTCATGACTGGCTTCACCTTCTTCAAAAACATATCTAAACAATATTGGCTGTTTACTAAAGACTGTTTTTCATGATAATCACAAAAAACGCACCTACAGCGTCCCCAATTTCAGTCAACATGACTTTTCTTGCTGATGTGGCGAGAACGATGTTTGTCAGTCACTGAGCTTCGACCATTTTTGAACTGTTCCACCAAATTGTAAAAATTCTCACAGTTCTTACAACTTTCAGCATACATTATGATCATTCTAGAATATATATTAGCTTGTTTGTCACCTTCAGCACGTTGAAAACGAATCAAAGAATGTTCTTCAATCAATGTGGAATTTTCAAGTGGACTCGCCATCGTTCATCTTAATTTTGAGGTTATGAACACAACAATGTTGATCCTTCAGATGGTCAGGGTTCATTCTAGTGATGCCAACGCAAAGTCCTAAAATTACCAAACTCGTCCTACCCACTGTTTTCTCTCCAGACCAATTTGTCTCTTTAATTATTGAATGACCTACGTATATATATTATATACATATACATATATATATATATAAATATAAAAGAATTAAAAGGTTACTATTTAATATGTTTATGTGTGTAAGTTGTAAGTTACTTTAAATTAAAAATCGATTTTTGCACGCCTAAGAAATGTATTGTTTAGCATTTACAGTTCTTCTTTCCTTCGTATTCACTTCACGTTCTTTAAATTTAATCTTCCAAAGCAAGTTGCAAATTCTTTATACAAAATACGCATGAAATAATTCACAGTTCACAACAATTGAAATACTTCAGAATTTACAACATATTTTGCTAGGCGATATTCATTTACTTTTTTCTCGTTTGTCAAAAATCAGTGTTGCCATCTTCATGGAAGAAAATTATAGCGTCGTGGACTGAAAATAACGACGGAATAATGGAGTTTAATCAACGCCACCTGCATAGATCTATTTAGGTGGTATTGATTTAATTTCCGTCATACTCACGAAGATCGCAGCGACAAACAACGAAAAAACAGGTTTTTGGCAATTTCTTGGAATCTTACGGCCGGATCGGAAAACAAATTATCAGTTCCCCATCAGGAGACCGAGACGCGTTCAATGACATCCCATATGTGTCGATTGGTGCACGGGAAAGGGTCTAGCTGTGAGAGACGGAACTGCATACACGCGCACGCTAGAGGAGTTTACTCAAATACTATATAGGGATTAATTTTGTTTCGACTATATTGATCCATCATTAAAAGTTTGCTTAAAGCAAATTGTTATGTAGTTTTGAATTTTTCTCCTTGGAATTTGATTCCAGATTGCGAATCAGAAAGGGGGTAGCAGAATAAGATATGCAAAACTGCCCCCGGAGGCTAAAATTTTTTTATTTTGAAAATCATAATTGAAGTGTTAAAAAATACGTTTTTCGCTGAATTTAAGTCAATTCACCCGGAGTACTTCGTACAAATAAAAAAACGTGTTTTTTTAGCTTCTTATATAAGTTTTAATTTTTTGAACCACTTTGCGCTTACGAATATTGACTTTAATTATCCTTGAGACTTTCTATAGATGATATACATGTTTCAAGAATTTTTTCAGGCATTTATGTTCGATTTTGACTCTTACAATCAACAATGAAAGATGGAAATCGTAGAAAAACTTACGTTATTCCTTTGTTTTTTAAGAATATCTCGTGTTCTAGTATAGATAATAAAAAAGGCTAAATACAAAATGTAGAGCTATAAATTCTCTACAGTTTCCCAAAATTTCAACTTTTTGTCATTTAATTTGCATACGACAACTCAATATGAATAACACAGAAATGCAGTAATTTCTTACTTATAATTTAAAATGATTTTTTTTCATTAGTTTTCGTAGTTTTTCAATTTCATTTTTATTTTATGTTTATTACAAAGGTAAATAATGAGAAAAAACTGTAGGAATTATATTATAAAGAGTAGAAATCACTCCAGCAAGCGCAAAAATGACACCCAGCCGAACTTTGACGTTGACATAGATTCGGCGATTCCATTAATTCCAGTCATTACAGTTCATTATATTTAATCCTTTGACTGATATGAGCGTGCCTCACCCGTGTTCTATGATCCGTGTTCCGTATTCTATGAACGTGTTAGCGCGTTCGGGACTCCCCGTGTCTCCAGTGCTATGGACTTCCCTTCGGGTGTCCATCAAGATGGCGCATTGTGCTTCTGCGAGTGCGACTTCTGGGATCGTTCTAAGGTTCTAAAACTTTATTTCATTGCAGATAGATTGAGCTGCGATATATTTTCTCGGGCAAGATCAGTAGTGACACTTGTTAGCACATTTTGGTCGGCGCGGACATGTTCCTGCGACTTCCGCCCACCTGGGCACTCTTTGTGGTACTCCCGCCAAATTATGGGAGTTCCATGCTACACCAGTGTGTTATTGGGGCGCCAACTCCAAAGTTCGCACGTCCCATTTAAAAAAATTAATTAATTAATTAATCAAGCAATCAATTAATGAATGAATTAAGACATTAATTGATCATTGTTTCCCTGCGCCTCTATGGATGGGGCGGTTCTACCGCCGCCCGGCCAGGTTGCAACCAGCTACCCTCGCCGCCGACACCGATGACGTCACGTCGACATCACCACCGTCACCGCCGCTGCCACCACCACCACGCCGTCGCCGCCCGTATCTCCCCCCGCCTCCGTCCGCCCCTCCTCCGGCTAGCCGGCTGGCCACCCTCTGTGCCCCGCCCGGGGTCAGAACTCGGGGCGGGCCAGAGCCGGGCGGTTAGCAGGAGAGAACGCTGGTGGAGTTGTGGGCCAAAGCGGAAGGGGCTATGGTGGACTTTAGGCGTGAAGCATTCACGTCGGTGAAAGGCATTTGCTTGCTATCTGCATTGAGACCCCCTACTAGACAGCTGTGTAATTTGGAGGAGCTGTGGTGCTGTGAGAGTGGTCTGGTTTGGAAAATCCAGCCATATGTGCCTCGTAACCTTTCAATACATCTGCAATGTTACATTAATTTGGTTTTCTTGCTGTGTTAGTCAGGTAGCATCGCTTGGTCAGTGTGTGCCTTTCATTTTGTGTTTTCACAGCATTGCAAGAGTTTTTTGTGAAATTGTTAAAGTTTTTTTTGTATTCTTTGACACACTTTATAGTGACCTTGTTCTCGGGTCTGGTCAGTTCCCCTCCTGACGGCGCCGCGGAACCACGCGAAGAGATCAGCACTGCGGGCTACACCCCTAGCCGACGACTCAGCACAGCTGACATGCTGTGCGAGGCGAGCAGTCAAAGGGTTAAATGCTGTCGGAGGTTAACTTTATTAGTTGAATTTTCTGATTGGAATATAATTGTATTAGTTTTTTATCCAATTCATCCACAAACCATAAAATGCTGTAAGTACTTACATACAGTATTATATTTTGTACATAGAGAATTTCTTGTAGTTCATTGTTATGTCATTGTTATTATTATGTTTCAACTACAGGACGATTTAAATAAGATTAATGATTGGGCAAGAGGTAATCAAATGTCTATAAATGGAAAGAAAAGTAAAGCGATCACATCTTGTAGGGCCAGAGCTTTTCATAGGATTCCTTATCAGCTAGGTAATGAAGTAGTTCTGCGAGTATCGAACTGTAAGTACCTTGGCATACTCCTGGATAGCAGGTTGGGATGGGAAAAACAAACAAACTACATAGTGGGTAAAGCTTAGAGGTCTTTGCATTTCTTCATGCGAAATCTTAAAAAAATGCAATTAAAAAGCAAAAGAAATCGCGTATACTTCGCTTGTTAGACCGGTAAAGGAATACGGAACTAGTTGTTGGGATCCGTACAAAATTGGACTTAAAGATAGCTTGGAAAGGATACAAAATAGGGCGGCAAAATACACATTTCGGAGGAACATACCTGCGCATTGAGAATCTTTGGAACACCGGAGAAAGAGGCTTTGCGCACCGGAGAAAGAGACTTTGCGCACTATATAAATCTTACATTGATCTCCATAATCTCCATGGAAGGAAATTAGGGGAAGGCTCGATAAATCGGATTACTTTAATACATTTGATCACAATTATAAAATTAGAAGACGAACACATAGAACGAACGTAGGCAAATTATCCGTTGTAAACGGAACAATAGTAAATTGGAACGATTTGTCTGCGGCAGGTTTTGATCCCTTTCCTTGCAGAGCGTGAGATTTTAGAAAAAAACATAGGAAATTAGTCAATGGAGTGAAAACGTGTGCTGAAAGTGAAGTGAAGTGAAAATTGCGATTATGAGTATTTTACAGTTAGAAAGTATTGAGCAATTAATATTTAGGTAACACTATTTGCGGTGCAGTGAAATGAAATGATTTCATTTCTTTCGAAATGGCGATGCCAGGCGGAAACGTCGCTAGCCGAACGTGGCGACGGCAGCGGGGCCGTCCGCTCGGCAGTGGTGAGGCCGGGGAGTGGCCGCGTTGCTGGCAGAGCGTCGTAGCGGCGGCGGGGCTGGCGCCCGGGGCGGCGAGGCAGTGGCGTTGTGGATCGCTGTTGCCTCGGCGTGACGAGTCGGTAGACTTGGTCGGTTGGCTCGTACTGGCGGTTGCGTGTGCTGGCCCTCCGTTGATCTCTGGCAGACGCGTGGCAGACTCGTCGCTGACAGGTTTACGACTGGTAGCTCACTTCTGCTGACCCGTTATCCACCGGGCTTTTATACCCCGGTGGGCCAATGGGAATCGAGTTCTACGCTACGGTCAGTGCGCAGCGCGTTTGTGCTGCGCCCTCTTGACCGAGTCTTGCGTTTTGCTGCGGCGCGCCGTTTGAGTAGTCGGCGCGCACACAGCAGTAAGAGTGAAAGGGAATTTAAGATAGAATATATAAAACAGGCATGAATTTTGATTATAATAATTATGCCATCAAATGTGACTGACAGTGGAGTCTTAAATGTTTTTATATATTATATAACGGACATAACGGGCTTGCGCCTGGCAGTTTGAGGCGTAGTTCGTAGAAGGCGGATGCCGAGAATTTCAGCGTTGCCTTGCGTTGCGCTGAGTAAACATTGTTATGACATGTTCTTCCGTTGAACAGAAATTGCAACACAAGCATTGGAAGCTTGCGAGCTGCGAGGCGCATCAATAAATGTAATAAAAGGAATAAAATAAAGTATGCATATGGTAACTTGTTCGAACAATAATTCATACAGTTTTTCACATTATTTACCTTTGTAATAACATAAAATAAAAATGAAATTGAAAAACTACGAAAACTAATGAAAAAAAACTCATTTTAAATTATAAGTAAGAAATTACTACATTTCTGTGTTATTCATATTGAGTGTCGTATGCAAATTAAATGACAAAAAGTTGAAATTTTGGGAAACTGTAGAGAATTTATAGCTCTACATTTTGTATTTAGCCTTTTTTATTATCTATACTAGAACACGAGATATTCTAAAAAAACAAAGGAATAACGTAAGTTTTCTACGATTTCCATCTTTCATTGTTGATTGTAAGAGTCAAAATCGAACATAAATGCCTGAAAAAATTCTCGAAACATCTATATCATCTATAGAAAGTCTCAAGAATAATTAAAATCAATATTCGTAAGCGCAAAGTGGTTCAAAAAATTAAAACTTATATAAGAAGCTAAAAAACACGTTTTATTCATTTGTACGAAGTACTCCGGGTGAATTGACTTAAATTCAGCGAAAAACGTATTTTTTAACACTTCAATTATGATTTTCAAAATAAAAAATTTTAGCCTCCGGGGGCAGTTTTGTCTATCTTATTCCGCTACCCCCTTTACCAAAAACAATTTCGGTGGAATTTCAGTTTAGTTATAACAAAAAACATGAAAAATAACACTTTTACCCTATTAAAGCATTGTAATGTGCCAGAATACGACGATTTCTCGTCAGAAATACTCTTATTGGGGCTTTGGTAACAAAATTTCCTCTAACACAAGTTACGTAGTCAGAATCCAAATTTTGTGGGTTCTTGATACCAAAAATCGATTGACAGCAAAACGTCTGCCAGTCCGTCCGTCTATCCGTCTGTCCGTTTTACCGTGTCCGTTTTTTCCGTCTGTTGGTTTGTCTGTCTGTCCGTTCGTCCGTCTCTCCGTTCCTCCGTCTGTTTGTTATCTGACAGACGTCCGTTCATCTGTCCGTCCGTCCACCAGTTCATGTACTACAACGCTAGCGCCTAAACCGTTCAGGACGATTGTCCCCAACATTTATTTTCCTTGATGAATTTAAATGATCTCCAGGCTCTCTGATTTTGAAATAATATTTTTATTTTGAGGGTACTTTACAGGAAACCTCAAGATTTTAAAATATTCTAAATATCGGCACGAACTTTCTTGATTCAACTTTGTACTCGGATAGAGTAAAGGCCGCTTGAAAAATGAGGCAGGTCTCATTTTTTATGAAATCATTGATTTTTTAAAAATTATAATTTTTTCTCGACGTCTTTATACAACTACAATATTGAAGGCAGGGTTTTTTCTTGAACAACATATTTTATATTTGCATAGAAGTAGCAAAAGCAAAAACAAAAGATGTTTGTCAAAAACAATATTTTATGTTGTTCTTGAAATAGGAACAAGTACAATTTTTCAAAATATGAGTAGTTTCGCATTATTTTTACGTGTAAGTTAGGCAATTATTCGACAATATTTTTTACAAAAACGGCAAAAATTTTTCTTTAAATTTCTCCTCGTACGTATCAAAAGGTCGGTAAAAAAATGGTACTTGACTTATTTCCGGTAAAATGTATTTTGAGAGTTCGCCGACAATACAGAAAGATAGAGATCCGTGCCCGGAACAAATCTGTTCTAAAAATCAGATCTTAAAAAAAGGTTTTGTACATTATTAAAAGGATAGTTTTTGTCTACTTTCTGATTCAAATTAATGAAATTAAAAAAATATATTTTCTCAAAAATCTCTCCAATTTTTACTTTCTTGCATAGTACGTATATTAGAGAAAGTTATTTAATGCGGCGTCCGTGTGTTTCGGGATTGTGAACAACACTACTGCCTAAACTATGGGTAAGGGTACTTTTCAAAATGGATATTCCCCGGTCGAAATGGTCCCACTCAGAGCTCTGCAATATTTGAAAACATTATTAACTTTGAAGGTACTTTACACGGAAACTTTTAAAAATGTTCTCAAACTAGATTACATTTTTACTTTCCCGTATACGTACGTAGTATAGGGAAAGTCATGTACTGTTGCACGAAAAAATGGCCAATTTCGGCAGAACAAATTCATTACCGGGCCGTGATAACAAAGAAGTGGATAAAACCAGTTGCTAAATTAAGAAAAAAAATCCCCTAACACCTGGTGTAGCCAGAAACACTCTTTGTGGGTCCTTAATATAGAAAAACCAATTGAAAGGAAAATGTCCGACTGTCTGTCCGTCTGTCTGTCCGTCTGTGAACACTGCTAGCGTGTAAACCATACGTATGATTTCGTCCAAAATGGATATTCCCCGGTCAATCTGGTTCTAGTCAAAGCTTTGAGATTTTGAAAAAGATTCTGTAAAATTTGGGAGTACTTTACATGAAGCCCCCCGCGGATTTTCAAAATTTTCTCAAAAACGGTTCCAAATTTTTTCTTTAAATTTCTTGTATGAATAGAGTAAAATACACTCATTAACATGGCATAGGTCCGATTTTCACGGATAACTCAGAATTTTCGAAAATTGTGAAAGTTTGAATTTTTTTCGGCGTCTTTCTCCAACTACAAAATTGAAGATAGAGATTTTTCCTTCAAATAAAATGTGCTCTCAAAAGTGAGTTCTTTGTTTAAGGTCATGTACATTGTTCTGAAAATTTTAGTAGTTTTCGCAGAATATTGCGTGCAATATGTGCAATTTTAAAAAATTACAAAAACTAGATTTTCTCAAAAACGGCTCTAAATTTTTCTTAAACTTTTGTGGGGATAGTGCTAAATGTACCTTATGAGGTGACATAAACGCCATATTGCTGTATTCATTTGTTTTTTCAAAAATTGCAAAAATGTAATTTTTTTGACTTGTCTGTCACGTCGTTAATATTTACACTAGCGGCGAATTGTTCACATTATTATATGTATGAGTACATGTGTTTTAAATAATGTCAAGTAAAGTTTCTCGATAACACAACCGTTTTCTGTGAAAAGTAGCTCAAATTTCCGCATTTTCAGAAACGCACAAACGCAATTTTCTAATAAATGGCTACAAATGTTTTCTTCAAACTTTTCGAAACCGATAGTACTAATTGCACTATTTAATATGACGTAAAGTTTATTTTGAGGATTGTTTTTGTTTTTTCGAAAATAACATATATGTAATTTTTTTAAAGGATCTCTCACATCTTTAATATGCATATTACCAGAAATTTGTAAACATTGTTATATTTGTGAGTGTAAGTGCTTTAAATAACTTCCAATAAAGTATTTTGAAAACTCAAAAATTTCCTGTGAAAATGAACTTCAAATTTCGTATTTTTAGTAGCGCTAAAACGCAAGTTTCTTCAAAACGGCACATAACTTTTACAAGAAAAATGCCATTTAGGTCCAAGTTTTTGTGTTCTTTAATATTCTAAAATTAATATTTTCGTTCCACCAATAGGAAACGGAAAAAATTTAAAAAATGACAAAAAATGTACTTTTGGCGGAGATAGACGGTAGCTGTCAAGAAAGATTATATGGCAATTCCGAATAGCTAGCGAAGACCCAAGGAAATAGAAAACTAATACGGGAAAGTCTGTGCCATTCTGGGCACCACGATGGGCCCAAGTTCCCCGAGCCTTAGAAAAGTTTTGCCCAAATCACGCAACGCCGGAAATAGCAAATCAAAATTTTGGACTTTAAAGTGACTTCCAAAAGCGTGAAGATGGCACCTCCATTTTACCAAAATTGCGAATGACTTACAGCAAAGTTTTGCCCAGGTTTTGCCCAAGTTTGCCCAACCTTTAAGAAAATTTTGCCCAAGTCACACAACGCTGGAAATCGGAAATCTAAATTAGGCCTTAAACTTTCTGTAGCTCTCCCACAAATGTTTTTCGAAATTTCGACCATACCAGCGTTTTACCCACGATGAGCTCTAGTTCATCGAGCTATAAAAGAGTTTTGCCCAAGTCACCAAACGCCAGAAATTGAAAATCGAGGTTGCTTTTCCGTGATTTTGCACAATCTAAGCCAGTGTTTGAAAAACAATTGAGATTTTTTAGTTACTTAGAGCTTAATAATGATGTAAAATACATCCTGAGAACTGGGAAAAAATAGTTAAATGTATGAATATTATTTTCGTGATAATTGATGAATTTCGTGATGCTACAAAAAGCACATAATTTATCGTAATATTTGAAACATATAATTTCCAAAAATGAAGAAAGTTCAACGAAAATTATACCTGCGTCATTTTTATTAGAAATATATTTTAAAAAATCATTTCGGGCCTTCTTTGAGAACATATTTTCTTTAATTTTCATTATTTCAGTGCAAATTACGTGAAAATCACTTATATTTTCGAAAAATCGTACAAGTCCTTTCATAAAGCTATGCCTTTGAAAAAGAGATTTCAATAGGAAACAATCTGCTTCATTGAAACATGTGGATGTAAGAAGAGGCCCCGAAAACTGTTAATGCTGGAATTTTTGAAAATTCAATGCACAGCGAAAGAAAGACCCGAGGTACTTTAATTGTTCGTGAAATGAAAATAATAGAAACGTTTGGAACCGTATTGAGTAATTTTGGAAAATTATAAGGCTTCATGTAAAGAAGGCTACTTCGCCTTCCCTCACTGCAAGGAGATTTTTAAATTATTTGCTAAGTTTTTGAAAAAACTGGCGTATTAAATATTATTTCGACAATATTTTTATATGTAAGCTTTAAAAAATTAAAATTTCATGAACCCACTTCAATATCTATAACATAAGGTAAAATATCTTCGCGCGGTGTAGTGAGGTTTGAACATGTTAGCAGTTTTTGAGTAATTTTGAATGAATACGGGCAATATTAACCAATATTTAAAACAAGACTTGCTCATAAAACCACTCCAATTTTTTATTTTATTTTTCTACTTATAGTGCTACATGCACTGTAACAGATGATATAAACGCTATTCTGCTTCATCCTTTATTTCTTTACAAACTTTTGTCGATCTGGTGTCACTGAAAGCACTGCGATTTGAAAAACATTCATTAATTGTTGGAGTTCCTTTACATGAAGCCCATTTTCAAAATATTCTCAAAAATGGATCAAACTTTTTCTTTAAACTTTTGGTCGGTATAGTGCAAAATGCACTCTATAAGATGACATAAACTCCACATTAAAAGATTAGGCACTTCCCTAGCGAAATACGAATACTTAAGAACTTATATTTATATTATTTAATTACTTTACTTTTCAATAATATTATCATTAATTCCGATAAAGATGGTGCATTTATTGTCATGGACCATGATGAATAAGTTACGAAGGTTATAACTCAGTTATAACTCAACTCATCCAACTAAATACGTGCAGGTTCCAAACAAAATATCAATATTTTCATTAAAGAACTACAAGAGATCATTAAAAGATGGAAGAAGAATAAATATATTGATAATAACTCATATTATAAAATATATCCTACAACGGATATCTCTTAGAGCGTATGGACTTATCAAGGTTCATAAACCTGAACTACCAATGAAGCCGTGTGTGGCGTCATACGGATGTATTAAAACACAGACGAGGGTGGGTAGAATGAACAGTTGGTTTATTAAAAAAAAACACTGACCGAAGTCGTAAAACACCATAACACTGCCTTCTACTAACTAAATAAATAGAGCCCACCACAAGAAGTGATATTACAGTGCGGCTACCACACCGCCAAACAACAAACGTTTCCCCTCGGTGTGATGCACCGCTCTGCCGAGACAAACCTACATGTCTCACGACTGACGACAAACTAATGCCGGCTTCCCCTCCGCGTGCTAGACGCACAGCCTCCTGCTCACACAGCTCGAACAACAGAAAAGAAGGAGTGGGGCGTTCGTCACCCGGCTTTTAAAGGCGCCCTGGCGTCTTCCCCCGCCACCCTTGCCGTCCCAGCACCTGAGAACGACGCTACGCGCTCGGAAAAACCGATGCGTCATTGCGCGTCACCACGCCAGATGTCCAGCCCTTTGTTCAGCTCCGGTGAAATTCTACCGTCTGCGCGTTTGAGCGTGCATGACGCTACACGTGGTTTCTAGTATTGGGACGCCCTACAATCCTTGGGGCCTCGGCTAAAAAAATTTTACGAAGAAATTCGGATGCCTGACTACCATCGCTATTGACACGACGACAATGGAGGATGTGGTGAATGCACTATTCTCTGCTCACCCAAAAATATTTGACACCAAGATAGAAGTACCACCCGGCGATATCCCGCTCTTTACCGAAAGCGAGCTTTCACAGGCGGTTGAATCGCTTAAAAACAGAAAAGCACCAGGACCTGACAGCATACCAGCAGAAGCGCTGAAAGCAGCGCACAAAGCATGTCCTGGCTTGATGCTGATATGTACAACGACTGCCTGAAACATGGCGTCTTCAGCACCCGAGGGAAGATTGCTAGGTTGACCCTCATCAACAAGACAAAAGGAGAAAGAAACTCGCCGTCATCATATAGACCATTGTGCATGTTAGATCCGGCTGGAAAGGTATTCGAGAAGCTGCTACAACCTCGACTACTGAAAGCAATAGAAGAAGCAGGGGGCTGTCCCTACGACAACACGGATTCCGAAAAGGGCACTCCACTATCCACACATCGGTAGTCGACACAATAGAGAGGGTCCAGTCCGGAAATCACCACTCCCGGAAGCTCACGCTACTTGCTATTTTAGACGTCAAGAATGCATTCAACTCTGCCAGATGGAGTGACATGCTCAGTGCTCTCGAGAGAAGATTTAAGCTACCAGTGTACTTCATACTTGTCATGAAAAATTATTTAAAGGATCGCACACTCCTATACGATACAGACCAAGGCCAAAGAACCAAAGCACTGTCAGGAGGCGCCGCACAAGGATCACCCTAGGACCGTATCTATGGAATGTCACGTACGACGACCTTCTGAGAATGGAAATGCCCAGAGACACGGAGCTCGTTGCATACGCTGACGATGTGGGTGTGCTCATCACAGCGCATTCCGTAGAGGAAGCACAACGTCATCTTAATGAAGCAATGCGACGCATAAAAAGATGGATGAACGAGCACTCTCTGTCACTTGCAGAAGCAAAGACCCAAATCGTTGTTTTTACAAGGAAACGTATACAGACGAGTGTCCACACTCAGGGTCGGAGAAACAGACATTCAAACTACATCAAATGTGAAGTATCTGGGGGTCATACTTGACACGAAGTTGAGCTACTGGCCTCATACACAGGGAGCAGTAGACAAGGCCGCGGAAGCCACAAAAGCACTAAGCCGCTTGATGGCAATTAATAACGGGCCAAAATCTAGTAAGCGGCGCCTCCTTATGTCAATAATTATGTCAATTTTACTCTATGGAGCAGAAATATGGGCCAAAGCTCTAGAAATAGGGAAGTATCGCAAACGAATGGCGGCTGTGCAAAGATGTGGAGCACTGAAGGTCTCGTGTGCATACCGCACAGTGTCTGACGCAGTATATGTGTATATTATATAACTTAAAGTGTACATGGCCGAAGCGTCGGTCTAGCCGTAGGAGGAAGACCGGTACCCGGGCGCTAGCTCCTATGCCAGTCTGGACTACTACTTAACAAGTTAGCTTTGAGGGAAAAAAAAGGAGTGTTGTACAAAACTCTTTATGCAAACAGAAAAGCTAAAAGAAACGACAAATGTAATTTTTAATAAATACAGCTCTTAAGTTACATTCAATGAAAGTTTTACATTTAATTTTACAAACTAGCATTGTACATTTACACAAATTTTATATACAATTTTTACAAGTATTTACAAAATTTTGGCATAAACTTGCACGTTGCGGTCCCTGGCTCGAGGAGAGCCTAGTGAGATCCTGCCATCTGAAGCCAGATGGTGATAAATCATACATTAAGTGAGAGCTGTGTCTGAATAATTGTTTTTGCAAATTTCTGAATTGATTGGTAAAATCGGGGTATTGTAATCAAAGTTGGGAGGGTCTCTGGAAGGACCTGTACGCCATGCGTAGTTTCCACCATATGGCGAGAATACCACCACTGGGGACAGTAACAGAGCAGATGATTTGCAGTTTGGTCTTCTCCGCAGCCGCCTGTGGGTGAGTCCGCGAGGTGAAATTTGTGTCATTTGGCTTTAAAGGGATCATGCCCAGTCATGAGTTGAGCTAAATAAGGTGTCGGCCTTAAATGTTTGCACTCTCTTATGCCATTGACATTCGGCATAAATGTGTAAGTTGCTCTGCCTGTCGTTTCCTCATTCCACCTGCGTTGCCAGATTTCATTAAACTTAATTCTAACTGTTGTAAGTGGAGATTCTAAATCACTTATTTGCGTAATTTTCCCATCTATCCAAATATTACAGTTGTTACGTTTAATGTGATACCTAGCTGCTCCGTACTGCACCACCACCAGGTCAAGTGGTATTCTTCCTAAGATAGTCTGCGATGAAGCAATGGATGTTGTTCTATAAGCGCCAGTGAAAGCTAAGAGCGCAGCTCTCTGTGTCTTAAATAACTCACGTTTTATTAACATATTGTGAGAAACGTAGGCCCAGGCAGAAGCGCAGTAATTTATGATAGGCAGAAGGCGCCTTTATATATATAGTATATAGAGCGTGCTGATCGACTACTTGTCAGGAGCCAGCCATGTGCCTCAACTTCATAAAAAGTGTCCTAGCGTTGCTGCAGACCTTACTGACATGAGTATTAAATCTTAGTCGAGGATCAAGTGCGATCCCTAAATAGTCATGACAATGTGTTGCCTTGAGCCTTTGTCCTTTATAGAAAATGCTCGGCGGCCTGTTCCTCGATGGGAGCTTCCTCCCTGGGGGCAGTTTTTATATGGCTAGTCATGACCATGAATGGTGTTTTCTCAGCCGAAATTCTAAGTTTACCATCATCTCACCAAGCCGCCACGTAGTTTAGAACCTCTTGAGCTTTGTTTTCTACTTCGACCATAATTTACCATATACACGTCCTTGGGTGGTAAAATATTTCCATATGCCTGGTGATACTCTCAGTACCCAACTTCGAAATGATTTAACTTCAGAGTCTTTACCCATTTTAAAGAGTACTCTCATATCTGCAAGTTCTTTTTCAGAAGCAGCTCCACAATTAGTGATTCTTACTGCTTCTAGCCATTTCTTATCATGATCACGGGGAATGCCGTGGACAATAATTTTAGGTAAGAATTTTGTCTCTTTCTTCTCCTCTATATGTTTTGACTCTTTTATCGCCAAACTTAATTGGTATTTTGTCTCTGGGTTCCCTGCCTCAATAAGCATAGTTCCTGATTTTGTCATGTATCATAAAGATTTTATCTTCGGGTGTGTGCCATGTGTTAGTTTGGTTATTTCTCGAGCCATGCCATCTCTTGACATAAGATCTTGTTAGGCTTTGCTTTAACAGTAAATTCATACCAACCGATTCCTACTTGAAGGACAAACTATCGAAATTATTTGGACCATTCTTCCCGCAATCACATTAATTTTCATTGCACCAACATGTGCATTCTCGGTTGTCTCTTTGTTATATCTTTTCTTTGTGTGTAAGAAGTCTTCTGCCTTGGGCGGGGTGCCCGCCGCAGTTGCTTGAGTGAAACGTCTGTTGGTAAAAACCAGAGTATTTCGTTTGTGCTCGACGAAACCGATTCTTTCGTTTACCGTGTCACACACGATTTTCTGTACATTTTTGGTTCTCATTCTGTTAGTGTGGCGTCAATGGTTCGTTTAACTTGGTCTTTTAACTCATTCATTACTGTAGTCTTAACATCTGTTATGGATTCTTCAATGTTCTGCTGGACATCATTAAGTTTCTCAGATTTGGTAGTTTTGATAGTCTTATTGACTTCGTTACGTAAGGTCTTGTAGCTTTGCTCACTTTCTTGAAGAGACTGGAGTACTGTCATTACATACTTGAAGGTATTAATCATTTCAGATTTGTCTGAAACTATAATTTTCTGTTTGTGTCCTAATATCTTTATCGAGTGTTCGCAGTGCTCCAGCACTTCACGAACTTGAATGTATTGAAGTAACTCTTCAATCTCTAGCATTTTGTCCTTGTCCTTTCCAGACTCCTCAGTATCCCCACTCTGCCGTCCCCCTTGGGGAACGTTGCCCGGCCCGAGACCACGTGGAGGCGGGGGATGCAGCACATCAACACGTTCTTTCTGCTTACGTACAAAAGTGCTCGCTTCGGCGTCAGAAGCGATATCACTTTCGGATTTCATTTTGACACATAAAGGTACACACTCGACCGGGGTACTACGTCGCTTGGCCTGCGTACGTTAAGGGCACTTCTGAACGTTGCGGCTCTCGTGTCTGAAGCAGCGGTATTAGTGATAGCGGGCACTCCTCCAATAGATCTTCTCGCTCAAGAACGCCAAGACATCTGGCGCAATCAAAACGTTAAGGGCAGGGGCGAAGCAAAGAAGGTAGCATGCCAAGTACTATTCGAGAAATGGCAGAAAAGATGGGAAGAAGCTAATTTTGGAAAATGGAAAAGAAGACTGATCCCCCGACAGGACACATGGCTAAATCGCAAGCATGGGGAGGTAAACTATTACCTTACTCAGCTCCTTAGCGGCCACGGACGTTTTAGAAAGTATCTTCACAAAATGCAGAAAGTTAGCAGCCCTAAATGTCTCTACTGCAACAATGATGATGACGCACTACACACTTTCTTCACGTGTGAAAGATGGGGGGAAGAAAGAATTCGTCTACGCAACGAATTAGGCGCAGAACAAATAACTTCAGAAAATATCATCACTTTGATGCTGCGCTATCCCCAATCTTGGTGCGCAGTAGCAGCCTTTGCGGAATGCATTCTCAGACAGAAAAATAGTGATAGTGACGACTTAATAAACTCAAGGTGAAACTAACTGAATAGGAAGAGAAGCCCGGAAGGGCTAATTAGATTCGACACTGCCCTGAAGTAATGCTCACGCGGTTCCGGGACAGTAATCACGTCGATTAGAAAGGGGTAGTGAGTTTAGTGAGTAGGAATCTCACACTACTTCGAGAGAGCGATGTCTTCTAAGTGTCCATGATGGATTTTCACAGATTCCCTTGTAAAAACTAAAAAAATAGTATTGGGACGCCTCAGTACGAAGTGTAAATACTTAAAAATAATTTTAAAAACCATTACTTAAATGAAATTTACAAAATATGGTTTTATAACAGGAAATTAGTGACTTAAATTAATGGAATTAGAATAACTGGGATGATGATATTTTAACGTCCTAAGATGTCATTGCAATGTTTTTCAGTATTATCACCGTATCATTGAGAGTTGATGTGAAGGTGTCAATGGAAATGATTTGTTTTCCATTCCCAAACAAAGTTACCTCAAATATCTCGAAAAATACAAGTGATTAATTAGAAATAAATACATGTATCAATTATCCCCATTCCCTCATGCACTTTCGTGATTTATATATATAAGAAGGAAACTCTGACACAATGAGACCGATCTCCATGAAATTGGCACTTATAGGTGCTTTTTCACCCAGAAGGTTTATGTACTGTTAATTCTGTTGTAATTCCACTACATGGCGCAGCACAACAAAATTGCGCGTCATTTTATTTATTCATGAATGGAAAATTTGACCAGTGGTATAAACAATAAAATAATACAGATTATATGATAACAACTTAATACCACAGTACATAACACATGAAGAAAAATTAAAAAGAAACTATAGAATTACAATTACAATAAATAATATAAAACTAATTATTCAAATTTCAATATTTTGCTCCGCAATTCACATTCAAAATTAGCATCATTCGCAATACAAAGATCAATGTAAACTTCATCAATTATATGGTAAGTTCTATTGATGGAGTTATTTGCTGTATAAGAATGCTTAAAAACTCTTGATAAAAACGTATATTTCGTAGAGTGTACAGCGGGAACTTTAAATTAATCTGATTTAACAAAAGTAAGCAATCAATACTACTTTTCAATAATTTACGCAAAAACAAGACGTCCACATAGTCCCTATACGATCTAACTTCAGAAAAGTTCAGGCGAAAAGAGATATATAAATTTTCATAAGTTATGAAAAGGTTTTCGACCTCCATATGATAACTTGCAATTCTAAAGTACTTATGTTGTACGGTTTCGATTCTAGAAATAGCATTAACAAAACATGGTGACCGAACAATTGAAGAATACATTAGAATCGGTCTTCACATAAGCAAATACAAAAGTCGCAGTATCCAATTTATAATCTGCATACAGTGCAGTTCGTACCAAGTACGGTTAACAAATCCCAACATCTAATTGGCCTTATTGACCATAAATTCCAAGTGGTTTTTAAAAGATATTCGGGAGTCAAAGATGACATCAAGATCTCAAATCGAAAATACTCTATCAGCAACAATAGAATTTACAGCATACTCTCCTTCAACCAATTTTCTATTCATATAAAATGGAACTGACTTACACTTCTTAATATTTAAATTTAGATCATTATCCTCACACCATTTATCAAACTTATCTATCGCACTCTTAATTTTATTTGCCGCAACATAATTTTATCATCAGATGATTTTATAATACTGAATATCTTCAAATCATCAGCGAACATAAGACACTCCACACAATCAAATACACTCATCGTCATAAAAAAAGCTGCACCACGAAAGACCCCACTGATCCGCGGCAAACTCGATGGGTAATTTGCACACCATTTGCTAAGCCAATGATTTCGTTTTCACGGTCGGCAGCACGCTGGGGAGTCGGGGGTACGTGTGTGACGTCGCGCCCACCGGTCTAGATACGAGGGCTTCAAACGGCCGCGCCAGCCAGAGGCGTATATAGGTATTCAGGCGCCTATGGCAAGCATAGAATTTGCGCCCCTCTCAGGGTACTTCAAATAAGGGTTGTTGTTATTTCTTTTAGCGGGTATACTCTAAATAGCGCCTCTTGTGAGTGGCGCCCATGGCACGTGCCATGTCTGCCGTAACGTAGATACGCCTCTGGCGCCAGCCATTGCGACATCGAGTATTGTCGCCAGGGCGTCACCTGGACGTACACCAGGGCTGCTCAAGCAGAGCATATCGTCAGCGCGGTGCCGAATTTTCTGCCGAGAGCGGACACCGGAGCCCGAGCGTTGCGCGCCTTGCGATAACCTCTGTCACAGTGTCCGGTATCTCCAGTCGCGGAAACGTGGAAGTCGACGCGAGCACTTCGCAGACCAGAGGATCCTTCGCGGACCAGAGCACATGACATACAGTTAATCATGCTGATGAAAATGAAAAGTACGCTGGAGAACGAATGGAAGTTTTTAGTGCTCTGGAAAACAATACCTCACTAGGAGTATGTTTTGGCTGCATTTTGATGTTTTTGTTGATTTGACAGTAAAGTAACACAATACACAAGAGTTCAGTTTTATTGCGTACCGATACTACAACGTGAGCATTTAGAAAAATAACTTCTCACAAAACTGTTTTCCAAAACTGCATCGGCATGCTGATCAATTGTTAAGTATGTTTGGATCAACATATAACTGTGAGCAATTTTTTGCTTCTTTGAAAATTGGTAAATATCGAATGAGAAGCACAATTACAGATCACAATCTGAAATGCTTCCTACGGCTCAACAGCACCGTGTCATCTGTTCCAATCATAGAAAGTATTGCGAGAAAAATCACTTAAAAGTTGCAAGAAAAATACTTTATTTGGCAATTAGCTTCAATTTTTCAATTTTAATTTCCTTAGAATTTGTATTACTAGTTTATTTAATAACATTTTTTGGGTAACTATAATACTTTTCATATTTAGCAGCATGATAAACTGTGTAATGTCTCCGAAAGTACATTTCTTTATGTTATTGAGTACTTTTTTGCAACTTAACATTTGGCATTGCCGGAGTAATCTGAAAATATATTTTCTTTCCATGCAACTTTGCAAATTGTCGTTTTTTAAATTTTTCAAATCACACTAATATGTTTATATCTATTGCATGTTCCAAAAATTTTACAAAACTATTTCACTGCTTTTTCTGTCGTAATATCCTTTCCCAGAGCAGTCAGACGTTTTCAGTCCGAGCAATGGAAAATACCCCGTAGAAATACGACGCGACCCACTGTGCCGCATGCCGCCGATCGATATTTGATGACGTCATTTGCTCTTTCTGCAGCGAAAGAGGACAGAGCAACTGGCAGCTCCTCCTCGGAGCAAATGGTTGAGCAGCCCTGACGTAAACTATGCTTCGGCGACGCATTCCATAGCCAGTTGTCCAGTTAGACGCGTTCGGGAGGAGCCGAATCGTAGGAGTACGGGTTGGTGTGTGGTCCTGTCGCAATATTGTGAGCCACATCGGACGTACGAACAGCACTATCGCCCACAGTTGGCTGCAATGGATTGAGGAAGGCACGCACACACGAAATGCAGGATCTGGACGTCCGCCAAGCACCACGAGGAGAGAGGACCGACGGATTGTCCACCACGCGCGAGCAGATCCAACGACAACGATAGGTGCTATTCAGCAGTCTGCACTGTCACAGACTGTAAGTTCCATTACCATTGGCAGAAGGTTGCCCAACGCAAAGCTCGACGCCCACCGATCATTAAGACGCCTGCCACTCACACCCAGCAACGTCTCTACAGACTTGCCTGGTGTCGGGAACGATGGACCTATGGCCATGTAGGCTGGTAGCGGTCATTTTCAGCGACAAGTCTCGCTTCTGCTTTGATGGCAATGACCACCGGGTCCGTGTCTCGAGGCGCAGTGGGGGAGCGCCACGGCGAGAAGTTTGTGGTATACCAACATACGTCGCGCCAGCCTGTGTGATGGTGTGCGGCGCGATATCCCATTGCCCGTTCACTGTTAGTGTAATAAGGAGGTAACTGGACCTGTCTACTCAACCTAACCTCCCTGTGGTCCAGTTAACCCCACAGCACATATTTTCTTTATACGCCCGAAAACACAAAGGCGCGAGTATTATTAAAACCAAAACACTCTATTATAAAGCAGAAGTACTAACAATTATTTTGTGTTAATATTCTTCTTGTAGTTTTTATTCAATCGCTATAAAAATGCAAAGTAGGAAACAAATATGTCCTTTAAGAATAAAAATTCCTTACTGTACTGAGCAAATGAAAACCTGCAACTGATAATTGTGATTTAAATGATGAGTCCTGTCATACTACGACTGCCATCCTGCGGAAAAAACAGGAAACAATTCTCACCAGCATTTAAAAGCATGGACCACTTAACCTAACCGGTCCAGTTAATCTAACTCTGCCCGGCACGAGCTCATCTTCATCGTGACGGGCAGAGTATGTTTAACAACCTCTGTCGAGTTAATGTATCTCCAGTAATTTTTCTTGCCGGCACTAATGTACTACACTGTCAGAAATTACATTAAATCTAATGTAGTTTAATGCACTATTTTACATTAAATGTGCTATTGTACGGTAAATGTACATTAAACGGTATTAATTTGCATGTACATGAAATGTAATGCATAAATTAAAATCAATGTAGATTTAATGTACTGCAGTACATTAAAATCAATGTACCGTGTACTTTAAAACGAGATTAATGTTTGTGCATTACATTTCATGCTAAAATTAAAATCAATGTAGATTTAATATACATCAGTACTTAAAACTTAATATACTTTCCCCTACATAAAACAGAAAATAATATAATTCGGCACTAACTGTAATGTTTTAATTAAAATTCACGGAGATTTGATAAAGAATTATGGAATGTATGGAACATAGATACTGTTTAAAAACCTAGAAATATTTTCTTCTTTCGCTATTTGACCTTACGTATACTAAATTTAAAATATATTTTCAACATGTATACAAAAAATATTCGTGTTTAAAATTCGGATATACATTCAAATTGGTAACAAATAAAATTGTAGCGTCCTACACAGCATGGTAAGTGGATATTAAGGATGTGAGAAATAATTGAAAAAATTAGATTTGGGTAATTTTTGAGAAAACAAAAAAAAATATCCCGAATTAAACTTTACGTCATATTAAAGAGAGCAATTGACACTACCCGTTGGAAAAGTTTGAAGAAACAATTTGTTGCCATTTATGAGACAATGGTTGAGGCGCGAGTGGTGTTCACAGACGAACGGACGTTTTGCTTTCAATTATTTTTTCGGTGTCAAGGACTTGCATAACAGTGATTCTAGCTACACCACATGTTAGAGGGTTTTTTTCTTAATTTAGCAGCTGGTTTGTTCTCCTTTTTCGTTATCAGTGCCCGGCAATGATTTTTTCTGCCGAAAATTTGCCACTTTTTCGTGTAGCATTCATAACTAAGTATTACTCCCTATGTACTTATGTGTACGGGAAAGTTAAAAAAAGATTACATCACTAGAAAATGTAATAAATAACGCTTTCAGAATGAAAAAAAGAAAAACACCTTTTTTCATCATTCTCGATCGCTTTTGAGTGGTCATACACCTTAATACAGTACTGTAGTAATGAAATTCCTGGATAATACACAGTAATCAGGTTGTAAAAATTAAAAAAACAGCAGAATTTTTACTGGAGCGAACAATGATGAGAATCTGACCTCGCCTTGGTGTTTAGCTAGCCAGAATGTCGGTACAAAAACTGCAGGCGTTTTGGATGTGAGGAAGCTGCCTCAGGCCATCTGGGACGCCCAGAGGAGGGGAATGCGGCGAAGGAAGCGGCCGGGTCAGGCACGGCCGGTGATAGCTGATCCGGAGAGCGCTGGGCCATCGTCTGTGTTTAATGGCGCTGCAAGGAAGTGCTGTTGTTTATTAATCGTGTCCAGGGTAGAGGGAAGTCGGTTAACGACTGAAGGGACGGGCGAATGGGCCTCTGTAGGGCCACCGCAAAGACTCGAAACGACAGAAGTGGTTCATAAATGACTCATGCTCACCACACTTACCGTGTGTCCTCGTGCAGTCCGTATTCAATTACCGACGCTTTTCCACGAACCGTTCCCTGCAATTTGGACGCTCCCGTACTACCGAGGCACGATGGCAGGCGAGTTGCATGAGGGACGAGCGACGGCAGAGGCCCCAGGAGGCGACGGGAGGGCACAGGCTTCAGCCACTCGTCACCACTCTCTACTGTCGATATTCTGACACCCTTCATTTCCCTCCACAGGAGATCTAGCCCTAGCTAGAGAGGGAGGGAGAGAGAGAGGAGGAAGGGGAGAGTGAAAGGTGAGAAAGAAAAGAGAGAAAGAAAGGAGAGAAAAAGAGAAGGAGAGTACAGTGAAAGAGGGGTTCGCAGGAACCGTTGACCAGTATTCCTAGTTGTCATGCAAATAAGCTGGTAATAAAATACAAATTTACAACATGCAGACAAGTTAGTATGTCGATTCTCAACTCGTTTGTCAATTGGAAGGCTTTGTAATTTTTATATAGCGAAGATGTAATCATGTTTAAAAGAAAGAACATCAAACCTTATCGAAATTCAAAGTTTAATAAAAAAACATTTCAGACTCGATGTAAATAAAGACTTTATTTAAAGTACCCCCATATGCAAAATACCAGTTTCAAATTCATAGATCCTCGAGCTCGTTCTCAATATCCGTTGAACACTCATCGCAAAAATATCAAAATTACTCGTGGTGCTACAGATTTTTTATTCAACTAATATTTACATTCTGTTTCAAACTTGAAATAATAAATATTGTAAATGTGAATAAAAATAACAAACGAAATAAAAATGAAGAAAGTCACCCAATGGTACTTTTCTGGGGATCCTTTTCAAGTCTATAACAGAAAGATCATTAACAAATTTTTGCATTACTAGGATTAAGAATATATGAACAGGTTAGGGCAAAATAAGAGAACATGGTTAGATAAATGTTCATTATTAAACCGGGGGGGGGAGATGAAGAGTAGAAATTTTGTTGCGTCGAGAAATTTCTTGGCTGTTGTCAAGTAGGTTTAGAGCTACATGATTGGGATGCATTTCCAGACGTTGGTGATATTTTGAGTTTATTTCTTCAATCATTTCTTGTACTGTTTCTATATTGAGGTCTCGGTGTAGTGCAGCATTTGTTATGAACCAAGGTGCAGATGAACTTATTCTTAAAAGTTTTGATTGAAATGTTTGTATAATTGACAAATTAGTTTTACTGGTGGTGGCTCACATTTGAATTCCATATTTCCATACAGGAATTAGAATTGTTTTATATTGTAATGAATCCGTACAAAGCCTACTGAAGGAAAAGCTTGTGCAGTAAGCCATGGGACATGAATGTCATGACGACAGACGAATCAACAACGAAACAAGAAAATGTGAGATCGTTATCGTGAGAAGACGTAAAACGAAATTTTGGTTGTTTGATTGGACACAAACGAGCAAGATTATGACCGTTTTTTGAAAGTATTGTGGATTACGTTGGTATATATGAAGATTGTCAATAGTTATGGAGATGGTTCCCAAAAAACGGCATTGTAAAGGTATGGGACTGAATTTTAATATCAGTATAGGAAGTTGAAAGTATCAGGTCGTTGAACGTATTGGAATGTATGAGCATAGAGAGACAACACGAAATTAGCGAAAAGCGTGATATGAACTATAAGCGGATGTTGTGATAAACGGGAGAAAGAAAGGCTTATTTAACTATTTGAGTTTTGTTTCGGGAAACTTGGCGTGGTAGAACAGCCCAACTATTCCTTTAGTGTGTTTCTTGTTTTGTTTGTTCAGTGCATTTATTTGTTTGTTCGAGTTTGTTACTAAAATATTGAATTTAATTATTTTTTGTATATTTCATTTCAATTATCACAAGAAGGAAACAAGACGGTAGATATTAGTAAGTAGTAGTGTGTTTAGTTATCAACTTTAATTATTTATAGTTAATAAATTGAATCGGTGATTTCATAAAGCGCATGAGTCACCTTTTTTCACAAATTGAGTTTTGAATATTATCTATTTTCTTGAAGGTAGATACATCGTTGGGTATGACATGAGTATCACACAGAGGTGAGTATCATTAACCCAATCTCAGTTAAAGACATGTCAAATTTTCGGTGACTGTTCAAAGGGCATAAAACATGGACATAAAACATGCGGAAACACAAGAAATCCTCAATTTCAGGTGCTTATTATAGCCTACCTATTTAAAGAAAAAAATCTCTCAAGAGAAAGTTAAGGGAAAAATATTCTACGTGATCAAAAACTTTCCACCATCAGATCAAACTTTCAACCATTTCAAGAGCTGTAAATCATCATTGTTTTCAATATTTGTGAACACAAATAAACATCAATCTGAAGAAAAAACAAAGGAATTTATTGATGGGATAGTTAACATTCCTTTGTACTTGCAAGCGCTGGCGTTCAGTATATCTATCATATCCTGCAAGAGCCTAGAGAAGAAAAGTTTCCTCCAAGTGGAAAAAATTAATGACAT
Source organism: Acheta domesticus (assembly GCA_031308135.1). NCBI lineage: Eukaryota > Metazoa > Arthropoda > Insecta > Orthoptera > Gryllidae > Acheta > Acheta domesticus. The sequence goes on along the minus strand of JAHLJT010008446.1, from coordinate 159,771,535 downwards.
CAAGAATACTCTTCAGTATTTACCAACAGAACACTTTTCATTTCATAATGAACTGATAGAATGGCCAACGCGTGTGGAGGAAGTAAGCAGGCAAGATATTTCTACTGAAAATTGGGATGAATCTGACTAAAGAACAGACTGTACATGCCAACATGTATTAAACCTGATGTATTAGAAAATAAAGTGCGTTTGTTGGCAGTTCAGTACATAATTTCCACATAAAAGAATGTAGTGTAAGTCAGTTGATTACATAAAGGGCACAAGTCATAAAATAAAATAATTTATTTTTAGGAAATTGTAACACAAAAAATAGTAATTGACATACTTTTAATATTTATCTAAATTAGGGCATTACAATAATATTTTTATTAAATTTTAAAAGACCTCTTGGAAGGAACAAAAATGTTTTTGTCTCTCTTGAAAAATTCTGTTTTAGCGACTCATGCCCTTTGTGAAATCAACGATTCAATTGTCATTTCGTTAAACCTTCGATTTGTTTTTATCGTCCTTGCTAGTAAGATTATTATATTTTAGAATATAAAGTGTATACTGTATTATTATCAGCCCTACATTTTGTATAACTATATATTTTTCCAATTATTATTTTTTATTAAGTATAATTTTATAGAGAAAGGAAAAATAGTACAATATATTAACTAGTGGTACTACAAAATGACACAGACTTTTCCGCATTAGTTTGTCTATTTCCTTTGGTCTCGGCTAATAATTCGGACTTGACACTACGCATGCCAGCTGCCAGCTAATCTTTGAAAAATCTTTGAAAATTTTTGAAATCTTTTTAATCTGAAAAAAGTTTTGAGAAACAGAAAAACATTTTAGTTTCTAACCTGCTTCCTTCATTGAATTTTAAAAATTGTAGGCTTGTTCTGAACATGTTCTTATATAAATTGCTCAGCAAATTTTAGTTTTATGTTATCTTGTTTCCTCAAAAAAAAGGAAAAAGATTTTTTTTAAATTGTCGACTTACGCTCTTTCATGAATAAAAACACACAAATTTCTTTATTGTGTGTTTATTTTATTTTACTAATTTTTAAACTTACCAAAATCTAATTTGTTCAATTATATCTCACACCCTTAATATCCACTTTACTAGCAATTTGTAAACACCATTATATTGTGAGTGTAAGTGCTTCAAATGACTTCAAATGAAGTTTTACGAGAACTCAAAAATTTTCTGTGAAAAAAAAAAATTACGAAAAAAATTAATCAAAATCACTCTAGATGAACAACGCTAGCTGTTGGATATGTTACTGATGTGATCGAGGCTTCTTCCTTTTGTTCAAGTGACCTCAGCTTGGAAACATTTGGCTAGGAGTGTTCTTTAATGAGAATCTTTCCCACACTGTCAGAACTTTTTGCATTACTTGTAATGTAAAAGTATATTAAAGTAAGTATCATGTACGTAAATTAAATTTAATGTACGTGTACGGTACATGTACCATATATAAAATTTGTTCAAAGAATTGCCATCCCGACCAGAATTCGAACCCGGGTGTCCTGGTGTACGCCCAGCTGCTCTAACCTCCATCCTATCGAGACAAACCAACTCGTCGAACAAGTTATAGATTGAACAGGTCTGATTTATTGCCGTAGAGATTTTTGCAATTTTCACCACCTGGTCACCTTTTTGGACGCGCTTACTCTGGAATATATGTCCCGCAGGTCGTAAAGAAAACTAAGTACTGACCTTGTTACTTAGTAACAAATGTATTGAATATTTAAATCGGTTCAACGAATAGTTACCCCGACCGGGATTCGAACCCAGGACGTATGCATTACGAGCAGTTCTCTAACCATTGAGCTATTGCGACATCCAATTGTTAGAACAGCCGTGATGTATTGCCCGCTATATATATATATATATATATATATATATATATATATATATAATATAAATATATTTTAAATTTAGTATACGTAAGGTCAAATAGCGAAAGAAGAAAATATTTCTAGGTTTTTAAACAGTATCTATGTTCCATACATTCCATAATTCTTTATCAAATCTCCGTGAATTTTAATTAAAACATTACAGTTAGTGCCGAATTATATTATTTTCTGTTTTATGTAGGGGAAAGTATATTAAGTTTTAAGTACTGATGTATATTAAATCTACATTGATTTTAATTTTAGCATGAAATGTAATGCACAAACATTAATCTCGTTTTAAAGTACACGGTACATTGATTTTAATGTACTGCAGTACATTAAATCTACATTGATTTTAATTTATGCATTACATTTCATGTACATGCAAATTAATACCGTTTAATGTACATTTACCGTACAATAGCACATTTAATGTAAAATAGTGCATTAAACTACATTAGATTTAATGTAATTTCTGACAGTGTAGTACATTAGTGCCGGCAAGAAAAATTACTGGAGATACATTAACTAGACAGAGGTTGTTAAACATACTCTGCCCGTCACGATGAAGATGAGCTCGTGCCGGGCAGAGTTAGATTAACTGGACCGGTTAGGTTAAGTGGTCCATGCTTTTAAATGCTGGTGAGAATTGTTTCCTGTTTTTTCCGCAGGATGGCAGTCGTAGTATGACAGGACTCATCATTTAAATCACAATTATCAGTTGCAGGTTTTCATTTGCTCAGTACAGTAAGGAATTTTTATTCTTAAAGGACATATTTGTTTCCTACTTTGCATTTTTATAGCGATTGAATAAAAACTACAAGAAGAATATTAACACAAAATAATTGTTAGTACTTCTGCTTTATAATAGAGTGTTTTGGTTTTAATAATACTCGCGCCTTTGTGTTTTCGGGCGTATAAAGAAAATATGTGCTGTGGGGTTAACTGGACCACAGGGAGGCTAGGTTGAGTAGACAGGTCCAGTTACCTCCTTATTACACTAACAGTGAACGGGCAATGGGATATCGCGCCGCACACCATCACACAGGCTGGCGCGACGTATGTTGGTATACCACAAACTGCTCGCCGTGGCGCTCCCCCACTGCGCCTCGAGACACGGACCCGGTGGTCATTGCCATCAAGGCAGAAGCGAGACTTGTCGCTGAAAATGACCGCTACCAGCCTACATGGCCATAGGTCCATCGTTTCCCGACACCAGGCAAGTCTGTAGAGACGTTGCTGGGTGTGAGTGGCAGGCGTCTTAATGATCGGTGGGCGTCGAGCTTTGCGTTGGGCAACCTTCTGCCAATGGTAATGGAACTTACAGTCTGTGACAGTGCAGACTGCTGAATAGCACCTATCGTTGTCGTGGATCTGCTCGCGCGTGGTGGACAATCCGTCGGTCCTCTCTCCTCGTGGTGCTTGGCGGACGTCCAGATCCTGCATTTCGTGTGTGCGTGCCTTCCTCAATCCATTGCAGCCAACTGTGGGCGATAGTGCTGTTCGTACGTCCGATGTGGCTCACAATATGGCGAGAGGACCACGCACCAACCCGTACTCTCACGATTCGGCACCTCTCGAACGCATCTAAAACCATGCCAGAAATTCAAATACGTTTGTATTGAGAACCAGCGAGCACAATTGAACCAAACCAAGAATATAATTAATACACTTTATATACTAATTTATTATCACAGACAAAAATTTATTTATTTTGCTGTTAAAGAAAAAACATTGTTAAATCTTCAGTATATTCAACCATGCCAGAAATTCAAATAAGATTATAGAGAGAAACTATTGGTGTTTCCAACGCACATACTTTCTCGTTCTGCTTCTATACGGTTCTTATTGCTATTCCATTACTTCATAAACAAGCAAAATTGTATACCAGCAAACCTTTTCGTTACCGAGACACGACAACTGAAACTCAAATTCAACGAACCGGCACTTATACCACTACGCAACACCAACAGCGCCTCTGTCGAACAAAGCCATGAAAGAATAGAACCGACCTATAAAATAGTAAATACATGATTAAGAAACAATTGATACGATTGTAATACGTTTTACAAATACAAGAAGAGAAGTAAAAATGGTTAAATGTTAAAAATTTGAACAAATATATACAGACATTTCCAGGACATTTATCGCAATTTCTTATATTTTAGTCAAAACGTAATTCTATCGATTTTATCATTAGGAGCAGGTAATTTTCGACATGAGAAAAATATGTCTTTCAAACATGACCAAGAAAGGCAGCGATAAACCGCATTACGAAGTATTCGTAAGGGCAGAAAGTAATAATAATTTCGGAACCGTTAAGGATTGTAAGTTCATCGCATGACTTCTGGTTATTTTGTACTAAAATTTAATGTTAAAATGGTCATAATTTTACTTAAATTGGTTCATACAGATATATACTAGACAACGGTTGTTTGACATGTCATACGCTTTAGAAATCGAATAATAGAGTTGAAAAATTGTTTAAAAGACGCAGTTAGGGAAAACGCAGACAAGTCCTGTCTATTTATCTGTATTGATTCTATTCGTGCGTAGAAGTACTTTAAATGATGTTCAATAAAGTATCTACACGCTTCAATGTTTTTTCCTGCAACATCACATTCATCAAATTAAAATCCCCCTCGGGGGATCGAACTCGGCACCTTCCAAATTGAAGATCTCAACCCGAAAGTGCATTAACCAACCGCGCTAAGGGACCAAATGCGAACGAACTGTTTATATATTAGTCAAAACGTACTTGTATCAGTTCTATCATTAGGAAGCCGGTAATTGTCAAATACGAAAAACATGTCTTTCAAAAAACATGACCAAGAAAGGCAGCGGTGAAAGGCTTACTCCACATAATTTATCCGATGATCGGCATTTGGAAAATAACTACTGCGAGAAAGTATGTGCCATTCTATAGCACCACTAGTTTATTTATAAATTTCCCGTCCCTTATTACACACGTGCAGAAAATTTAAAGAAAAAATTTGGAGCGGTTTTCAAGAAAATTTTTTTTGTATATTTAAATCGCAATTTACGCAAAATCTACTCGTTTTTCCAAAAAATGGTACATGACCTTATTTGAAGTGCTAATTTTGTACAACCGACTTTGTCTGAGGCGAAAATCACTATCTTCAATTTTACAGTTTTTAAACAGTTTTTTGCAATTTTCAAAACATTGGGCCTATCAACGAAAATGATACGAAACGTCATTCCCCTCAACGTTCTTCGCACTATTCAACAACAAAATATAATCAAAAAATTTGGAGCCATTTTCTTTTAATTTAGAAAATCTCAAAATGGGCTTCTTGTAAAGTACCCTTAATACTAAGATATCAATTTCAAATTCAAGAGGCCTTGAGACGAGTCAAAACCATCGGGGAATATCAATATTGAAGAAAATTGGCTGAACGGTTTAGGCGCTAGCGTTGACCACAGACGGACAGACGGACAGACGTACAGACTGACGTTTTGCCGTCAATCGATTTTGAAGTATGAAGAAGCAAAAAATCATGGATTTTGACTACACCAAGAGATAGAGGATTTTTTTTCCTAAATTTAGCAACAGGTTTTATTCACTTTTTTTTTTCACCAGACCCCTGCTATAACAGATTTTCTGGCGAAAATTCCCCGTTTTCCGCCGCACGATTACATAACTTTCTCTTCTTACGAATTATTCGTAAGGCGAGAAAGTAAAAGGGGCACAATCAAACCAAACCATCCAAATCAAATCACCCTCGTTTTCACCCCGAAGTTAAGTGACAATTTATTCCAAATTGTGGCAATGAATTACTAATATATTATCTAAGGATTTCCGTCGACCTGCGACCTGAATTTCACTGTTGTGTGTGCAGGTCAAGCCAGCTCACACCTGTTTTCGCCCTGAATATAAGTGGCAATTAATTCGACATTTTGGCAATTAATTGGCAATTAGTAAATCATCAGACATGTTTAATTCCGGTGAGCTGACATGGCTGTTCCAGCTTAACGCAACTCCTTGCTTCGTCAATGGCGCGGGGAGTCACGTCATGCGATACTGCATTTCGTTATCGCCCGTGTTTCTGCTTGTCTGTCAGTGGCCTGGAAGTTCATTCTGCGGTGCCTGCGACCGATGGCCAGATCTGTGATCTGTCTTTACGTCCATTCTGAGATTCGTCAGAGCGCAATGGGTGTGCGAGTAATGGAATTATTGATAGAAATAAAATATTGTCAGCGCACGGCGTTTTCGTGGGAACAACACAGTGTGAATTGCGCCGGCACGGCGGTAGATTCAGTCAGGTCCCAGTTCCTTTTGAATAGGACTGTGGAAGGAGGTTGGCGGTCACTACTTCATAAGATAAAAATAAAACATAAACTGATAAGCACTGAATTTATTTCTGACGAGCGTCAGGGAAGTTGCACGGAAAGAAATTTAAAGAAAAGGACCCTACCTAGGGAGCTCATTTAAAAGAAAGTTTAAAATTAAAAGAAATCGAAAAAATAAATTCTAAAATTACAAACAAGTTTCGTTTATAATTCTTGTTACAATTTGTGCCATAGCGCGGCAACGCTTGTACGATAATATGACCAATAAAGTCCTTGTTGCGCTTGAAGAGCGTAAGAAAGAACCCATTAGGATGGGTTTTGCCTGTTCGGCGACATGTTATAAAGGATAGTAGTGGAGCTTCGCCAGCAGGGAAGCTTCCGCGGTCGTTGACGTCATCAGCTGGGGCGGCGGCACCGTGGTATGTAAAATGGGGACCGGAAGGGGAATAAGAGTTAAGCCTATATGTAATTTGAGGACCGACCCAGAAAAGGTTATACGTAAGTTAAGGACCGACTACCTGGCATTCCAGGTAAAAATGAAAGGTGACCATTGGCGTAGCATAGTGGAGGCCGCAGGGGCGGCCGGCTCCAGGCAGCAAAATTTCACAATAAATAATAATAATTCATACTTAACCGTGATTTAGGGGAATAATAATAATATTAATAACAACAATAATAATATATTGTAAAAGTTTTAACATCTCATATTTTTGTCGCACCTACGATTCGGACCCATTGAAATGAGCACGGAATCTTTCATTACTTACTCTGTGACGACTTCTTTAAATTAGTGTATTATAATGAAATACTCATAATTGTAGCGACTGGCAACAGTCTGTACTGACTTGTTTGGATTTCTTGAATTTTATTTTGTGCGTGGATTATTTATGGCTAATATTCAGCGAGAATGACTCCTTTAATATAAAGCATAGTGTTCAATGCATAATAACACCTGCAAATTAGATTACAGTACGGAAAAGACCCTTCAGGAAAGTCCATGACTCAAGCTTCGACAATTCTAAGAAATTTTCATTTTTGAATCGTCAATTATTCAATTCACATTAACTTAAGCGAATATAGGCCTATGTATGCGTTTCCAAACTGATTTTAGTGCTCATAAGTGCTTGTAGTGATTGTTAAATTATTGAACTTTGTTGAAAAAATGTATTGTGCGTGTACGTATATATTCGACTACGTGAGTATTAAATATTTTATTTAATAGAATTATTAAAATGTAGATGAATAAAGTTGAAGTTATAGTTAGAAGTTTTGTTTTTAATTCTAACAATTATTTTATTTTCAATAAAAATATAAATGGTATCGGTATCGTTATAGTTTTAATTGGAAATTGGTGTTTTATTTTCGATTCGCTAATAACTGAACCTTGTCGTTCGGCAAGGTATAATCATGAGCAGGGAGCGGTTTTTGATGACTTGAAGCATCGCCAAAAAATCAATAAAATGATTTTAAAATGTTATAAGAATGCCCTGAAAGCAAAGAAAATGACATAAAAGATGTGATCTAAACCAGTTCCCACGAACAAATCAAGCTGTCGGATATGTTACTGATGTAATGCAGACTTCTGAAGTTCAAGTGAACTCAGCTTTTAAACTATTGGATTGCACTCTTCTTTAGCAGGATATCTGTCCTTAGCTATTCCGAAATCAGCAGATCTGCTAATGGGCTTGCCACAAACTCCTGCCAGCTGCCATCTATCGCCGCCCAAAGTACTTTTTTTTAAAAATTTTCTTAAGTTTTCGGTTTACTATAGTAGAACGGAAATATTATTTTAAGAACATTAAAACACAGCAAACTTCGTCCTAAATGGCAATTTTCTTTGAGTTTTCGAAAAACTTCACTGGAAGTCATTTGAAAGCACTTTAACTCAATAAATAGAACCGTGTTTAACAAATTGGTGAAAAAGTGCATATTAACTGTGTTAGAAATCTTAAAAAATACATTTGTCTAATTTTAAAAACAAAAAGTACCATAAATGAACTTAACGTCATATCAAAGAGTGCAATTTGCACTATCCGTCTGAAATGTTTGAAGAAAACATTTGGAGCCATTATGAGAAAATGCCGTTTGAGCGTTTCTGAAAATGCGGAATTTGAGCTAGTTTTCATAGAAAACGGTTGAGTTTTCGAGAAAAATTACTTGGCATTAAATAATGCCAATGTACAAGCACATGTACTCATAAATGTAATCCATGTGAACAAATTGCCGCTAATATAAATATACAAGGATACAAGTGGGATACAATTAAAAAAAATCATATATCAAATGTCATCAAAGATCTGTCTGTCACCAGTTCTTTCCCTTTCTGCATAACACCAGGTTTCACTTCCATCTTTGAAAAAATGTAAACGCTGTTGCTACTTCAAGGCTCGAATGAGACTATTGTCATCACTGGACCTCTGGAAGGATCTCTGCCGGGCAAGTGAAGGGAAAGGGACAAGGAAATGCTGGCCAGCAGCGCGGCGGCGGCGGCGGCGGCCCTCTTAACGCGCCTACCTGCACTTCGTGCCTCCTCAGTCCGTTTCTTACCTGAGATGGTTTGGTCCTCAAATTACATATAGGATTAAGAAGTAAGCTTCACGAGATAAGATGAAGGGATTATTTGGTCCTCAATTTATATACGCCCGGCGGCACAGGCTGGCCGTGACGGCGAGGGCGGCCGCTGGCTGAGGGCGGCGGCTTTGTAGTCTTCGAAGTTCCCAGACGTCTTCGCCCCGTCCAGGCGGTGGCAGTAGCGTCAGATCACGGTGTGGCTCAGATAATTCTGGGTATTGGTTACAAGGCGAACATTCGCCTGTCACTAATTTCGCGGGTCTTTAACTGTCTGGATAAAATTCCTCGAGAGCATTAATCGTGATCTAGATGGCGGATTCACTTTGCCCAGATTTAGTGAACTGCCAAACAGTGTCCGAAAGCGGCTGGCTTTGGCACCGTTCCGCGAAAAAAAAGCTCGGTCCGATCCCGTGAGAATTCGGAATTAAGGAAAAGAAACTTTTCCTGTGGAACTATGTGGAGTCTAATGACGGCCTCCCTGCGAACGTTCCTTGCATGAACCTCACCCTTCGAGTCCCACTTGTTCTCTCCTTGCATCTCCCGACGTACGCTCCTCGCACGAACCTCTCGCCCCCCCCAAATCGTTCCCTTGTTTCCAAACTCACCCCTTCCTCTGGTTCATGTTGCCTGATTAGGCTAGATCTGTGGCGTCGTATTTAATTTTCCACCAATCAGCTATAGGAATTCTCTAAAATTTTCCATACGTCGGTAATTCTCTTTCTCTCTCTTGCTTTTAGCACTTAAACGTGCGCAATGGAACCTCTGTAAACACTCGTTTTGATAACGAAAGCTTGTTAATGTTCCTGGGTTTCCCTCATTGAGTTAGGCATGAACTGCTTGTTGTGAGGAACAAATCACCTCGTTTATTTTTATGTGTGGGGGGGTCGCCCAAAGGAGAGTGGATCCTTCCTTCCGGGCGGGCGCGACCGTACACAGCTGCAGGTCATTCCTTTTGAATTTGGGTCACTGTTATGTGTTGGCGGGCCGGGGGTGCAGGCGAGGGGACACTACCCTTGTGTCTAAAATTCTATTTATTATAAACTCACCGCTAATGTGCCTCCACAATATATACCGTTTTAGGTTATATAATATATTCATTATCAATTTAACATTTACATCACATACATCCTGATAAATTTATTTGCTTATAAACAAAACAATCAAGTGCGTATGTTTTTTTATAAACTATGCTATTTTGTAATTTTCTAGTGTGATATCTCTTGAAACAAACCCCTGGATGAAGTGCTTGATTATGTTGAGGTGTTTTGCAAAAGAAATCTTATCCCTTCGCATGCCCTTCACTTTTCTTTTGCTGCAGACAGCACAGTCTTTGGGTTCGTAAGCCACTGATCTACATAATTCGGTTTTCCATCACCCCTCTCGATATTCTGTTTATATTTCCAGTCGCAGTTGTGTACTCTCTTTCTCTGAACTGTATGTTTTCCTACCAAGCCTGTATGAATTATGTACGAAAATCTCAATCTCATGATGTTCAACACCAAAATCTTCCAAATCAGATAAAATACTTCCCTCATCCCCATCATTGTGAAGAGCTTCCTCAATCTCTCTCGTCGACGTGCGGACACCTCTAAAACACCGACATCGTGGCACAGCCCGTACGAAAATGTGCACCAACATGTGTCCACGTGTCTATCTTAGGTTCTATTAGGAGGAAAATTCTCAAATAGTACCAAATATCTCCCAGAGAGTGCAGTATCTTACAATAAGGAAATTGGTCGAGCCCAGTTCGACATGAGAGAGCACAAGCAGCCTCAAATACCCTGTAGAGCGAGACTCAACATTCGAGCGTGGGCATAAAGGAATGATGTCGAGCCCAGCTCGACATTCGAGTGGTAAATGTTCAAAATGTATGGTAAAAAAGCAATTTTTACACTTACATAAAGGTATTTTTTGTTTATACACATTATCAAAGAACACCCAATTCACACTTGTTTCTCTTTAATGATCTGAGTGGGGCGTCAGGTATAGGTACCTCATGTGTTAGCTTAAGGATCCTCTGTATATAATGTTGTCGACTATAAGTGCATTTCCAGAGGTTTAAGACTTATTTTCAAAAATATTTTCACTCTTTAACTAGTAGTAACTAACACTTATCATACAGTAGAATCCTTTAAATGTCAGAAAATAAATATTACAATGCTTTGTTATTTGAAAGTATAATCTGAGGATTAAAACAATTACGTTTCTTCTCTCAACATGTCGACTATTGATGCTCTTACCTTAAAAGTTATATGCGCTGATTTACTTTCATTTATCTTGTTTTTCCGGCTGTATCATCTGAGAAAGTGGCAATAATTGTGTTTTCAGTCTTCGGAATATCTGCGGTATATAACACACACATATATACACGAGGTCCAAGAACACTCCGGGTTTCATAAGAAGGAGGTCTAAGATTTCATATTGGTATTCGATTTGGAAATACCGATTTGAAAGATATGATTGGAATATACAGAAAATGAGTGCGGTAGGTAGAGCTTAACCCAAGAGAGGTGGCGCGGGGTCCCTTGTAACCCCACGTATTTTTGCTTAGCTGCAGTTGCCTAATTTTGCGAGTCAGAAGCTTTACATTTCACATACGTTTCACCACATTCTTTAGCTTTTGTTTGAAAGATATAAGCACTTCTCGACAGCGCGAGGGGTTCCTGGAAGAGCGATAACAGTCGAGCAGTCGTGCAAAATGATCAGTCTGACCCCGCGCCACCACTTCCGTCGGCAGTGCGAAGAACTTGCAGCAGTGCTTCAGTCGTGCCGATACATTGATTGAATGTGTCAGCGTGAAGTGTATTGTTTATTTAGCTGACATTATGAAGAATTTGAGGAAAACTAAACTTCTAGTACTAAATGCAAAAAACTAGTTTTTTAAAAATCATCGCGATGTTTTGTGAAACAATGAAAACAATGTAGTTCAGTGAGAAGAGTTATAAATTGTTGACATGCAACATGTTCATTTCCATATTTTAGATGCAACAATTTATTTATAAATATTTGAGACACCAATACAAAATCTTAAATTTCGTACTTTTTCTAAGTTGTGCTGTTTCACTTAGAACCATTTTCAATTAATTGTTTACTTATTTTTGTGTGAGACAATGTTAGAAAAACGAAAATTTTGAATTTTCTGATACCTTTGTCATTGAAATATTCCAGAAAATGTAATGGAGTCACTACATATAATTAAAGGTAGATAAAGCGAGAATATATTTTCAGCAAACGCCGGTGTCTATAAGTATAACACACGACGTAGTAATCATATTCACCAGGTGGCAGTATGAACAGCTCGCTACAAAAATTCACTTATAATTCATGTACATTACTCTACAACACTTTGCCAGATGACTTTAAACGATTAAATTCGATAGAAAAGTTTAAGTCCCAAATAAAATCTTTTCTGCTGCATAATTGTTTCTTTACAATTCGAGACTATACCGAGCATCAAAAAGGAAAGTAACATTAATTTTAACAATGATAGTTAATGTAATTATTTATCGTTGTATAATTCTAAAGAACCTGTAACAAGTTTTGTACCACAGTTTCTGGGTTGATGGCCCCCATCTCGATCAGGTTTTTTGTCCAGTTTAGATAGATAGATAGATATTTATTTCCGCAAATAGGTTTATGCAACCTGGTGGCAGAACACTAAAATTTACATTATTATTAAAAATTACATATTATAATTAAGAATTAAATACAATGTAACTTAAAATAATTTGAAGACCGTAATATTAATAATAATAATAATAATAATAATAATAATAATAATAATAATAAGATAACAGTAATGACAAAAAAGGCTTTAACATCAATAACCGCATAAATTCTTCATTTTATGGTGGTCTTCTACAGATATTTTACATCAATAAATACATGACTTTGTATTACACTGACGACCACTCCACTTCACTTCACTTCACAACACTTGTACTTCACTTTTCTTTCTACTTCAGTATTGCACTACACTTCACAACACGTCACCACACTTCAATACGAATACTACTTAAAATATAATTATATATTTAATAAAGTAATGAATTTAATAAATATTACAATACTAATGATGGTAACAGTAATTAATAATATTAATAATAATGATAATAATAATAATAAAATAACTGTTTTAATAAACCTAACTTACTTACTAAATATCTTGGTTAATTTACTTTTAAGTCTTTGAACACCTTGAGGAAAGGGTTCCAAGGCTGTCGCAGGCAACTTATTCCAGTCCGTTATTGTTCTATTTGTAAAGGAAAATTTTCCAACATCTGTTCTCTGTGGCCTGAACTGAATTTGTGCTTGTGATCCCCTCTACTAAAGTATGTGGGTTTACTGAGCCTAATGTGGATATCTTTCCACGCTGGATAACCGTCATACGCTTTGTACAAAGCATAGAGTCTTGCCTTAACCCTCCTGATTTCTAGAGATTCCCATTCTACTTTCTTCCTATTGCTTCGGAAAATAAGTTTACTCGCTCTTCTCTGTACTCTATTCAAATATTCCGTTTGTGAGATTCTGTAAGGGTCCCAACATACCGTCCCGTATTCCATTAATGGGCGAACTAGAGATAAGTAAGCTAATTCTCTCGCTTGCGCAGTACTCTTTTTTAGTATTCGCAAAAGTTTTAGTATTAGTAAAATGCAAAGATCTCCATGCTTTCCCTACGACAGAGTTTACCTGATTTTCCCAACTCAGTTTGCAATCAAAAATTATTCCTAGATACTTACAAGACAAGACTCTTGGAATATTTTCGTTGCCTAAACGGTATTGAGTTTCACTATATTTGCGGCCCCTACCAAACGTGATGGTTTTGCTTTTTGAACTATTTATTGTCATGCTATTGTTTTCCGCCCACAAATGTAGTCTATCTAGATCATCCTGCAAAATATCTTCGTCTACTTTTGATTCAATAACTCGATAAATTATACAGTCATCTGCAAATAGTCGTACCTTTGATAATAAATTGTCTGGCAGGTCATTCACAAAAGCTAGAAAGAGGAGAGGTCCAATAACGCTTCCTTGAGGAATCCCTGAAGTTATCTTTGCTAGGTTTGAAAATTGTTGTCCAACTCGGACTTTTTGTTTTCTATCTCGAAGAAGCTCATCAATCCACGCCACAACTCTGGTGTCAATACCTGACTGCAGTAATTTATGAACCAGTTTGTCGTGTGGGTTTCCCTGATACTTTGAGCAAATGCTGAGATGATCCCTTGTTTCGCTTCTGGACATACATGTAACTTCATTATTTGTGCACGTCTTCTGAATTTCAGTGGAAAAAATAATTATTCAAATTACCGTTTTCCATATTATCGCGGCAAAAAGTATTATTCCTTCATGAAGAACATGATGAGGGTTAAGGACAGAAATTTATAGCTAATTTACCTTTGAAAATATATTTTATTATATAGGAGCGAATATTTTGTCAACAAAACTTAAAAAAAATACGCTCTTTTTTTCTGTATTCAAAATTTGACTAGAATATGTTTTAGGATAGAGATCACAGAATTATGAAAACGTGCACAAATTTCACTCCTCCCCATAGCTCGTCATACGCAGTTTTAACTGTTTTTGACGTAAATAAATAAATAAAAGATAGGGGTCCAAATGGGTGATTTTGGGTCCTGGTGGGGTATACTGAGGCTCATAGGTATACACTATTAAATGCCAGGAAAAGCCCCCTGTAATGGGGAGCCTTTGTAGCAAGGCTGAGTCATCAAGTCCCTTCCCAAACCTCCTCGCGGTGGCCCTGGATGCGCTGCGTGGTGAGAACCCGCAGAGTAACGAAGAGGGTGGGACGAAAGGCGAATCTCCGGCGCCTTAAAACGGGAACTCGGAGCTAAGGGAAGGAAAACCCTGACAGAAAATCAAGGGGGGAGGGGGGCCTCCGTAGGTGTGGTGAAACCAACCTTCCTACTACCTTCATCCCTAAATGAACACTGGGAGAGATTGTGTAGGGATATAGATAATACAATAGGATATAATAGGTCAACCCAAGCATGGAAAACGATTAAAAATATGAGAAAAAATTGTTACAAAAGTAAAGTATAAATAATAACTCCTACAAAATGGATTGATTACTACGAACAATTATTACAAGCAAGAGTTGAATACCAAAACAATTTGGAATGCATGCATTGGCAAGCATGGGAAACTGAAATCAGTTGGTTTGATGTAAAAAGGGCTTTGTCGAAAGCTAAAAACAATAAAGCTCCAGGACTAGGTAACCTTAGAATGGAACTTTTAAAATACGGAGGTTATAATATAACTGAATATCTCAAAAATCTTTTTAACAAAATTGAAGATAGTGGCGATATTCCTCAGGAATGGAATATGTCATATATCAGCTCTATACACAAGAAAGGTGACAAACCCTTTGTAAAAACTACAGAGGAATTAGTGTCATCCTATCAATAGCTAGGCTATTCACTAGTATTCTAAAGGAAAAAATACAGAAGGGAATAACATTTAGTGAAGAATAAAGTGGGTTTAGAAGTGGGAGGTCATGTTTAGATAACATCCATTGCTTACGCCTAATAATAGAGAAAAATGGAATATACAATATAGACACACATATGACATTTATTGACCTGGAAAAGGCCTATGACAGTGTTCCTAGATGCAAAATATGGTCAGCAATGATAAGACTGAATGTTCCAGAAAAATGGATGAATTTGGTTAAAAAAATGTACCAGAATACTGAAGCGTGTATTAAAATGGGGAGGAAGATTACCCAAAGTATTAAAACTAACAAAGGGTTAAAACAAGGATGTAGTTTATCGCCACTTCTCTTTAATATATATGGAACAAGTTTTGGAAACTTGTTACAAGAAATGCTCGCAAATGGGAGTTCTCATAAATGATAGGTGCTTACATTCTCTACTTTTTGCAGATGATCAGGTCATTATGGCATCAGATCGGGAAGATATGGAGTTTATGCTTAGGAAATTAAGAGAAGAATACGAAAAGTGGGGACTTAAAATTAACCTTAAAAAGACCGAATATTTATGCATTGGAGGAGATATAAATAATATAAAGATATAAAAATTGAGCATGACGAAATAAGTAACTGTTCAAATTTAAATATCTGGGGACTATAATTACTGACGATGGGAAAGTTGATGAAGATATTACCACTAGACTCGCAATGGGCAGAAATGCAATCAAAGCTCTACATAGCCTTATATGGAATAATGTGCTACGACAAGACACAAAGAGAAGAATATTCCACAGTGTAGTGGAAAATATTATATTATATGGTGCAGAAATGTGGCCTTAACAAAACGCCGTAGAGACAGAATACGGTCAGTAGAGCTCGACTTCATGAGAAGATCTTTACAGATAACAAAGCTGGACAAGATAAGAAACGAAGTGGTATGGGAAAGAGCTGGGGTTCAAACAACCATAACCAGAAGACTAGAAAATAAAGCTCTTCAATGGTACGGACATGTCCAGAGGATGCAAAATGAGAGATGGCCAATTCAAATTTTAAACTGGATATCTGAAAGAAGGCGTAGAAGAGGTAGACCTGTTTTGACCTGGAAGCGTATATGCAGGAAGTAATGAATGAGAAAGAACTAGAAGAAGGTCATGGAAG